>JASWHV010000007.1:1893342-2234610 GCA_030760725.1 Neostapfia colusana
CCGTCATGTGTCTTCCTCCCTGCTGCGAGACAAGTTCCGCGTGCATGTGTGTCCAAACTCGATGCAGAGTGAGCAGCTCGGACTAGCTGAGTGCAGAGAGGGTGAGTGGGCGTAGGCTCGTACAACAGTCGGAGCGCTTGTTAACATATTGCGTGCGTGGTCAGATTGATGCACCGGTGGTTTCGTTCTATAGCTGGTTAAAAATGTGCGGCGCCGTAAGACTGGAAGAGGGCGGCAGGTCGTCGTGGTGGGCTGGGCCTAGCCTAGTGGGCCAACTTAAAAGGCCCGTTTCACATGGACTCAGGTCCAAAGAGTTCTTCTATAGGCCCCGCCTCCCCCCCCCTCGTGTCGCCGGCTCCAGCACGTTGCTGTTGGTCGCCGGTTGCCTGCCGGCGCGAAGAACCCGGCGAGAGACGAGGGACACGCGGCGCTGCTGCTTTGGGATTTCTTCAGTGATACACGTATATGCGTTACCTTTCCCCATGGGACGGGAGCAGGCGCGAGGCGACGAGCACAACGGACTGCAGGAAGAGCCCGGGACACAGAGAGAGCGGGAGAGGACGACCTCCCCGTTTGTCCTTGCCGTGCAGACTCTTCCTTCCATCCACCGGCTTTCTATTTTACCCGATAGCGATCGAATCGATCCATCGACCGATCGACGCGGACCAGGTAACCGTATGGATCCGCCAGAGATACCTTCAAAGCTCAACGCATTCTAGTACCGTGCCATTAGAAGACGTTAGCGTACTACGCGTCACTCACAGTCAAACTATTTCGAGACAGCGTACTATGCATGACTCGCCTGATCTGCTCAAGACAATCAGGCACCATCCGGTGTATATGTCTCCCCTCTAGAAACGCTATCAGTCTGCGGATGCCCTGTCCTTTTCAGGCACAGACAGCCTCGTTCAGTTCAAAACATCGCGACGGGCCATCAGATCAGACGCGGGACCTGCTTGCTCTTGTATTGTAGGTCCCCCTTTCAACCTCTGAAACGAAACAGCAAGCATGGCATGGCAAAGTGAATATCGAGGCCAGAAGCGGGCCGCTAAAACGAGGCCGACCGACCGACCGGCTAAAATGGGTCGGCACGGCATGGCATGGCACGGCATGGCAAAGCGAATATCGTGTTGTGCCATGGGCCGCCACCTTCGCCCGCTGTGGGCTGGCACGACACGGCCCTGCTCCAGGAATAGGGCCGTACGTGCTCAAGCGGGGGGCCCGTGCCCCCCGTTTTTTCGCGCGGGCGCTGCAGCTCGTTTCTCCCCGCCCGACGTTCGTGGACTCGCCACTCTCTCTCTCTCTCTCTCTCTCTCTCTAGAAGTAATAGATGAGCAGAGTGACAGTGAAGGTGAAGATGTTGAAAATTGAAATGGATCAAGATTTTGACGAAGATCAAGATCAGGAGATCAATGAACCCCCTTCTATTACCTCTAAACGAAGAGAAGCCAACTAAAGCGCAGATCGTCGAGCAGTGGTACTACAGCCAAGACGTGTTCGTGGAAGCTGGAACAGGTGTTACTGAGCAGAGCGACAGTGAAGATGAAAGAGAGCAAGTTACAGGTGAATTTAG
The DNA here is from genome assembly GCA_030760725.1 of Neostapfia colusana. Lineage (NCBI taxonomy): Eukaryota > Viridiplantae > Streptophyta > Magnoliopsida > Poales > Poaceae > Neostapfia > Neostapfia colusana. Next base: position 1,894,916 of record JASWHV010000007.1, read on the forward strand.
AAAGGGAAGATGGATAGTGGTGAGAAGGAGGAGCTTGCGAAAGCACAGCGTTTGAAACAAAAGATGATTTTTGAGATTGTTCCGGTCCAGCAGAGCCTGTCCGAACCGAAGAGGATTCATCTTCGTCTTCTGATGATGTTTCGATCGAAGGCTGAAGATCAATCCCTCAGATTAGGAGGGAAGCTAACTATTATCCTTGCTAATATTAAGAGGTTTGCGCAAGTCCTTGGGACCGTGCATGAGCTGTGGATGCTTGGCATTCGATGAGCGAATTCGGGATCAACGTGCACTTCCTTTTGAAATAATGAACAGAGAGCACTTTTGAATCCCAGCATTGCAGCGCCGAGACCGCCCTGGATTCGGATTCGTCAACTTGCTGATCAGAGTAGAGTAGAACCGGATCCTAGATTTGGAATCCCAAAGAATCCTTAGCTACTTGATGGTAGATAGGATCTAGCAGCTGGGCAATATACCAACTAACGATGGCTCACATCTCTTAGAGTATTGCTCACAGCAAAAGCCGGCAGAGTAGGCTGATTCTGAAGCAGTAGTAATACACAGCTGAAGGATTTTTTAAAAGAAGGCACAAGTTGACCTACTGGTGGAGGTCCTGAAACTTCAACGTCAGAAGAATCGCAAGAACCTAAACATCTCTGTAGCCAAAAAGCTACAGGATAATGCATGCATTAATTCTTTTTTTTTTTTCAGACAAGAACAGTGCATTCGTTTAAATACAAGTAATCTCCCTTTTACTTGAAAATAACACAGCACATTAGTCCAAAATCTCCAGTCTTACGGCATAAGAAGCAAATACACACAGTCCATCTGAAGCTGTAAAACTAAACCAACGCCCGAAAAGCTTCAGAGACGCTTGCAGAGTGTGGATGGAAGAAGCCTTCATTTCACTACCCAGCATCAAAATATCAGAGGGAATACCTGCATCTTTCCGATGGCTTTATGCTGAGATATGGTTCTGGAGGAAGAGATCTCCGGGTGTGGCTTGACAAATGCTGCAAGAATCAAGAAGAAGACGGCAACTTTGCTGCTCGCATGCATCAGATGGGCACAAACCTCCCACGATAGTTCATCTCAAGAATAAACGGCAGCCTTTGGACTCTGGTCAAGTGGTGGCAAATCAAATCTTCTTACCGGAGACAATGCGGATTCCCGAGCTCTATATGAGCACGAAAAAAAAGGCCAGGAACAAGATTGGCATGTTGTAAAATTCCCTTTCCAGGGTCATTGGAGATGGAAAAAGGTACATATATAGTAGATATATTCCTTTGGTCCCCATGCATGGGCGTTAACCGGCTGCTTATCTCCTTGGGAATATGTCCTGTGGATCATAGACCGGGTGGCTGACATTGCAAAGAAATACATGGTGTAAAGAATGGAGGTTCTTCTCGCGCGCCCACATCCTGCTATCCTATATTCTCCAACGAATCGTGCGTCATAGTACGAATTACTTTCTGAAGTTACATGCGAGTCCTTTATCTCATGTAAAAACAACACATTGGATCTAGGATTTTTTGTTTTCATATGCATCAAACTGATCTGTCAATCAACAAGGCAAAGTACTGGCTATCAGGGTGGGGGCAAGAATCTAGGAACTATGAGGCCTTGAAACATTCAATCAGAGGTTTGGTTTGCGCACCTTTTGCAGTTTTGAGGAAGCACGTCATTCAGTACATCTTGCAGGAATGGCCACAGTACAGCCTATTGGCTGATATGCACGCTTTACGAGTTCTCAGCCGCCTATCAGGCTGGTATTTGACACCCCCACAGCCTCAATGCTCCTACGACAGCATCCTGTAGGTGATGGCATGATACAAATTTATCATGGACCCTAGAGAACAGATGCAAATGCAATTCCCACTTCCAAAGGCCTGGCAACAGGTTAAACGCATTCTTCAGTTTTAAAAGGGTCTCAGCAAGCCTTGCTTTGGCACATATTCCTATTTCCCACCATGCATGGGGCATGCATGCATTCCATACCAACCTGCATTCAGATTCAGGGGTACAAATGGTAGGCTGTAGGTTCATTTCCTCAGCAAGCTTTTCTATGCAGCCTTCCACTTGCTTATTTTGCAAGAAGGCTGATTCGAACCCAGGACCTCCAGGACACAAGTGGAGAGACTCTACCACTGCGCCAGGCCTGCCCTTCAGATCAGTAGATGGATACTTAGTAGATTTGCTTCAATAACTTTCTTCAGATCAAAGGCTGTTAAATTTTCTCAACAGACTCAGATGATCAATTGCTATGCATCACAGCAACAGCAAAGCAGAGTGCACAGAAACAAACCATGGGCGTTGTCAGTGACTCAGCATACTGAGTGGAACATACACAGGACCAAAATCTACAAGGTTTTAGCATACTGAGTGGAACATACACAGGACCAAAATCTACAAGGTTTTCCCATTTGAGCAGAATGTCACGTCTTTGTGAGCTTCTCACATACAGTTTCACCAAAAAGCCTAATGTGTTAGATAGGGTGACGAGCATGATTATGATAAGTAATCCAAACAATGCAAAACTAACTATAGCAATAGATGAACTCTCATGTCCTAAGCTCATGGGACCAAAACACAAATTAACTCTTGCCTTGATAACATCTTGAGCATAACACACCACCAGTTATCCAAGAAAATCTTAGCATGCGGCATTTGACTGTCAAATTCCTATCACACGCTTTCCAGGTCCATTAGCTCCAAAACTAATCAGTCTTATTCTTCTTAGCCACCTTCAATCCAAAAATATGATTCCATATCACTTACAGCTCAGACACACGAGAGGCAAACTCAGGGCCTATAAATAGCAAGCCTTTGCTACAAGAGAAATCAAACCATCCGAGCTTCTGAAGAGTAAAACCTTCAGTCTATATACCAGATACAGGGTCATTAGCACTGATTAGTTCATTATCTTACTGAGGGTACTTGGTCCAAAGATGTCTGGCTCAAGGAGCTCCTACCCCAACCCAATCTCGGGATGGAGCAAGCAAGAGAACAAGAAGTTTGAGCAGGCCCTTGCCTACTATGGCGAGGAAACACCAAACCGGTGGGATAAGGTGTCCACTGCCATGGGAGGCAGCAAGTCTGCCGAGGAGGTGTGGTATCACTATCTTGACCTTGTGGACGACGTGAAGAAGATTGAGTCGAGGCAAGTGCCATACCCCAAGTACAAGGAACAGGGATTCTGGACCTATTCAGGTAAAAGCTCATGACACCTCTGAAGCAAAACGGAACTAAAGATAATATAATATAATATTTTTTTAAATTGATAAGCTTTCATTACAATCATGCTAGTTGGTGATAATCACATACGACAGCTTTCAGCCATGTGCTTAACACTTTAACTCAACAGCTCAACATGGTCTTCAGCTGTTACTATGCATGACTGACTTCATCAACATTCTATGCGCCAAACTGCAGACATCATTTGGCAGTTTGGAAAAGGATCTGACCTAACCACTTGGTATTTGTCCTCTAATGCCCACTGTTCACGTGAGAACTAATCCTAGTACTATCAGAATAATCTACTTCCAATAGAAAAGCTTAGATATTACAGTATATCCCCGCGTGCATCCAGCTTGTGGCTGACATGCAGTTCTCATATTCCTTTACATCATAGCTTAAATTGCCAAAAAAACCATCTCCTAGTCTTTTTGAGCAGTGTGGGTTGGTATGGTTTGAGTAAAACAACAACAACAACAACAACAAAGCTTTTGTCCAAGCACGTTGGTATGGTTTGAGTGGTTCCTTTTATTTTTTGTTCACTTTTTTTAGTGGCCAATTTCCCCACAAACAATGCCTGGTAACTTTAGAAGTAACTGTAGCTACAGTACATATATTCAGATTTAAGGTGGACTTACATTGAGTTTATTTACTTTTTTTTTCAGGCTAAGGATCTGGAAGTTCCAGTAGCAAAGAAAAAAAAACAAAGTTCTAAGAGTCTATGATGGACCATGCATGGTTCTAGAAGGAAGCAGGGTAATCCAGCTCTGGTTGGAGAATAAAAGACGAAAAGGTGTATGTATGTATGTAAATGGTAGTAGGTTATGAGCAAGGTGAAATCTCGATGTGGTTGTAGGATCCAGTGTACATTCGTAAGTGCATGTTATGGAGCAAACTGTGGTGTAAACTTGTGTATTTCAAGCTAACGAAATATTGTTCCTGGTGGTGGAATTATGTTCCTCGAATAAAACTGGTCTCACAGGCCACTGGATTCCTAGCAACGGTTTCGAGGAAGAAAGATATCTGCATTGTGCTCACTAACAATGTAAAGAATCTAATGCAAGATCAATCATGTGCTTTCGAGACCACCAGTACTTTTATCTCCCACCCTTTACCTTAGTGAGCTCGGAGAGGAGCGCGGCGACGGCAGGGCCGGAGAGATCCCCTCTCGTCCACCGGCGTGGAGCGGCGCGACGGAGGGCGCCGCCGCCGGTGGTGGTGGTCACCGAAGCAGGCAACGGGAAGGCGAGATATAGTGGGCCTGGTATCGGCCCACGCAAGTTTGGTTTGCGGATGAAGGCCTCGATCCAAATATTTAACGGAGATAATCGCGACCCAATCAGGCCCAGCTAGCAACCAGCTGGTTACCTTCCACATCAACATAACTGCAATGAGAAATCAGCTCAGATTCTTAAAATAATAAATGGGATGAGAAAGATATTGCATCTGAAAATAAAAACACCTAGCATGCATCAGGATAAAATTTTGTGAAGAAAACTGTCTCTTTGTGTGTGCATCCAATTAAATTAATTACTCCTGTGATCAGCCACCTTATATAAATGTAAAACTGACTGACAAATTTGGCAAGAGGAATGGAACTTTATTCAGCCTTAATTAGGTCTTTGCCCTCCTGGCCAGCTAGCCATCTCCTGCGAGATCTTGTGTATGAATTTGTCCTTTAAGCTTCCATTAATTGCCCTATCCTTATATATCGAGCCTCACTGTCAGCAGCAGGCCTCACCGTCACCTCTGTGTAATCATAGAAATCCTCAAGATCAGCATCTTCTCCACGATGATCTCCATGTGCTTCCTGACAGCCTCTATACTAATTTAAGTTAAGGGCCGGGGCCCTTGCAGTTTAGATCAAAGGTAAGGACGAAAAAGGATGTGTAGATTAAATATAATGCCACTAGCTACTAGTGCATGAACCGAATGTATGTATGCATGCATTTGGGGATTACGATCGATGGTCTTCTTCGTATCGTATTCTAGAGCTTTGGCGAGCAGAGCAGCTAGGCTCCTCCCTCGCCGCCACACGGCGGAGAGAGAGGAGCTCGGGCTCCCGGACGGCGCGCGGCGAACCTGCTGGAGGCGTGACCTCGCCGCCGGCCCGCAGCACTGCAGGCCGCCGGTGAGCGGAGCACCGCCGCCGCCCAAGTGGCTGTTGGTGGAAGCTGAACACCAACTGCGCGCAAGCAGCCGAGCATCGCGTACCACGTACGTGGTCCCGGCGCGATCTCAAAACGACGAATTGTTTGTCGGAAATCTGCAATGCGTGCACGCAAACAGCCCCATCACCACATGCGTGCTAGCTCTCTTTCCCTCAGCTCAACGACGAGACCAAGTACTGGTTCATTAATCTAATAAGGTAGCTCCACGTGAGGCACGGATCATGCATACGGCCGGCCGGCCGGGAAGGCGGCCGGAAAAACAATGCTCATGCATGCATGCATGCTCCCATGGCATCGATCCCACACATGAGCGCGACGTGGCACGCACGCATGCATGATACGATCTCTCTAATGAGCACTTGTATATATTCTCTCTCGCGGATCACCGACGTCGACAACAACAAGTCTGCATGCAAACTCATCATCAATTAGCAGCAAAACGGCTGATCGATCGATGTGGATGAGAACCACGTCGTGGAAAGAGTTAAATACTTATTCAGCTTATCCTCCTGATGTGGATGGTTGGCTGAAAACAAAAAAAACAAGGACATCATAGATTAATTGCTATGGATAATTAACAAGTGCCTTCAACACAGAAATACAGTGTTGTTTGCTATTTTTTGATCTAGCAGATAAGTTAAGGGAGATGATATATAATGCATGGTGCTCTTTGATAATTAAGAGGGGATCCATATATATTGGAGAGGAACTGCAAGGTAGAACAATTCTGCCAGCTATCATTGATCAGTTAAAAGCAGCTACTACAGGGCTTTAATTGATCTTCATATCAACGCAATGGAATACATGATTATGGATGATTTTGTGCATGAGTGTTACTCATTGGAAAGGTTCAGAGCAACATATATATGAGGGGGTCATAGAACCACTTACAGAGATAAGTCTCTCAACGGCCTAAGCAGGTAGACCTTGGGTTTGACGACTAGCTAGCTAGCAGTGCTGCAATTCAACAAAGGAGGTGGACCTCCTTATATTCACTGGCATATATACTACACGTCTCCAACAGAAGGAAGAGCAAGTCCATCCATCTGCATCCAAAAAGAGGGCTGCGACGACGATACTGACGACATCGAAGAAGAAAAAAGACTACTTGAATTTCGTTCTCGCCAATCATGCATGTCACTTAATTATGTATTCTGTGAGATGTGAACTCACGTCTAGTTATGTATATTTCGTGAGGTGTGAGCTTAAGCTGGGAACGTGTGTGCGAACAGCTGGTGAACTGCTGTGATTTAAACTAGATTATTGCATTGTTGCCATGTTGCTGTCGTGCATTGTTGGAGGAGGAGGTGAAAGTAGAGTGGAGTGATTTGTGGAGTTTGATTAGGTTCTATCAATTTGGAGCAGTCTGGATGCCTCAATTCAGATCAGGTGTAAAATGGTCAGTTCAGGGGCCTCACAGAGAGAGAGAGAGAGAGAGAGAGAGAGAGTGAGAGAGTGAGTGAGAGAGGACCTGAAAACATTTCAGAGTGCGAGACTGGCAAAGTGTCAAAACCTGAGTTAAAATTCACGGTAAAAGATCGAAGCCCAAGCAAAACTCATGGTAAAGAGTCGAAGCCAGTCTTTTAACCATGGTAAAATGGCAATTCCCTCTAAGCAGGCGTGCAACTGCAACTGACGAGCGGTTTTGGTTTTCGAGAAAAAAAAACTGACGAGCGGTTTTGGTTTCCGGAAAGAAAAAAAAAACTGACGAGCGGTTTCGGACAAAAGAAATCGAGTTGGGACAAGTGGCTGACTTCTTCGGGCCAGCTCAGGCGCACCCCAAAGCTCATCCGCGTCACTGACCGGTGGGTCCCATTTACGATATGCAGACAAGACTATCTCCTCCCGATTTCAACGGAACCCCCGGTTCCTCTTCCGCCATCGTGTCCTGCTCTTCCTCTCCTCTCGGTAGCAAAGGGAGGAAAAGAAAAAAGTCCAACTTTTGCGGCCAAGTGGTGATCGAGAGACCCCCGGGCTAGCAGCGACGCCATGGATAGCGGCAGCAACAGGGGCGAAGAGAGCGGCAGCGACATCGACGGCGGGCTGCGGAAGCCGCTGCTGGCGGTGAACACGGGGAGCTGGTACCGGATGAGCTCGCGGCAGTGCAGCGTCGCCCCCGGGGCATCCTCCATGGCCGTCCTGCGCGAGTCCCACGTCTCCGCCTTCCTCTGCACGCTCATCGTCGCGCTCGGCCCCATCCAGTTTGGCTTCACCAGCGGCTTCTCCTCCCCCACCCAGGACGCCATGATTGCAGACCTTAAGCTCTCCATCTCAGAGGTAATCAGGCCCCGTTTGGCAGAGATTGAGATTGCTGTTATTTGAGAACAACGGGGTTCTGCGGCACCTATATATGTTTGCTTCATCTTCAGTTCTCCGTTTCTTCTTGCCTGAAAAAAAATATATATTTCGGCGAGCTGCAGTTCTCGGTGTTCGGTTCTCTGTCCAATGTCGGCGCCATGGTCGGAGCGATCGCCAGCGGGCAGATGGCCGAGTACATTGGCCGCAAAGGGGTGAGATATTCGCTCACTTTTGTCTTTCGCAGTTTGTTCTTTCGGTGGATGATCAGTTTTGTTGCTTGTTGCCTGACAATTAAGAAGGGTCACCAGCACTTTTGCTTGTGAGAAATTAATTATACTCCTTTATAGAAATGGTGTTCTGAGATCCGCACATGCACTTACGTGCCAACGAAAAAGGAGAGGTGTTAGGAAATTAAATATGTTGATTATTCTCTCCCAACTGATGCGAGTGGGCTGTGGGATTTTCGGTACAGTTTACTAAATTCGGGACATGACCTTGTTTCCAATGTTTATGAGCTCGTTAGTCATCTTTCTATTTATACTGGCATGGCAGAAAATATGTGGGCAGTGTTTTGTATTAACTATTAAAGCTGAGTATTTTCTTGTTATGTATGGCAGCATTTCAATAGTTGATTGCCCTATAACTTTCCTGTTGCGCTCTGACAGTGTGCTAATTATTTTCAGTCGTTGATGATTGCTGCGATACCAAACATCATTGGCTGGCTTGCGATCTCCTTTGCAAAAGTACGAAACCATATCTTTCTTGAGCTTATTTTCACCCATTACTGCTTCTGGAAACGTAACTTACATAAGATTGATGGATGGCTGTTGATGTCCCGTTTTGAAGGACCCCTCATTTCTGTATATGGGACGATTGCTTGAAGGATTTGGTGTCGGTGTCGTATCATACACGGTTCGTATAAGAAGATTTCGTGTCTGTTTATTTTGAGCATAGAAGATTACCACACTTTGAAAATTATAGAACTCTGTGATTGTAAATGGAGATTCCAATCAACAACAACAACCAAGCCTTTATCCCAAGCATGTTGGGGTAGGCATTCCAATCCTTGGAGACAAAGCGAACTAACCCCTATCTGAAGTTTATTTGTCATCAGAAGACCTGGAAGGCTTGGAATAGCTACCAGACTAACTCTTGATCTGTAAATTATGTGATACCAGGTACCAGTATACATAGCAGAGATATCTCCTCAGAACATGAGAGGAGCTCTTGGTTCAGTGAACCAGGTGTGCTTCCTCACAACCATATTTTTGAGGCAAATACTTGGATTATTTATGTTCAACTTATTCTGCAACTGTCCATCCTACAGTTATCTGTAACCCTTGGTATATTGGTGGCCTATTTGCTCGGCATGTTTGTCCCGTGGAGGCTTCTTGCAGTAATAGGTAATGGGGCTAACCGCTGATGTATTGCATTTTTCTTTCTGTTGCTGTCAGTTTACACCTGACCTCCCATATTCCAGTTTGAAACATAGGTAATTGCTAATGCTGTTGTCCAACTGGACTAGAATCTAAAAATATACAACAATAACAACATCAACAACAAAGTCTTTTTTAGTCCCAACTCCCAAGCATGTCTTGGTAGGCTGTAGATGAAAGCCGCCAGAGCTCTCAAAGGGAAGCAACAAAGAGGAGGATAAGTTGAAAGAAAATGAAAAAAAACTAAAAGGCAATATAACAAGGCAAATATTTCTTTATTGACACTTTAGGAAAAATGTGTAGACTTTGGTTACTTTCTTATGCTAATGTGTGTGATGCGATGCTTGTAGGAGCCTTGCCCTGCACGGTGTTGATACCTGGCCTATTTTTCATTCCAGAATCTCCAAGATGGCTGGTATATGCATGTCGAAGTTGGATTTGAACAATAAACTATTTCATCAGACTGAAGTTTTGAACCACTTTCTCTCTCTATGCATCTGTAGGCAAAGATGAATCTGATGGATGATTGTGAGACTTCTCTGCAAGTTCTGAGGGGATTTGAGACTGACATCACTGCAGAAATGAATGATATAAAGGTAAGACTACTACTTTCCTCTGGTCTCACTTGCCACAATTTGGAGACATGACTTTATGTGCCTCGTTATTCTGAAATCATTGGAACCATCTTTAGCTTTGATCTCCATTATGCAGAGAGCAGCGAAATCAGCACACAAAAAAACTACAATCCGTTTCGAAGAGTTAAACCAAAAGAAATACCGCACTCCTCTAATTGTAACTTCCTTAACTTTTGAATTATTTCAAATCACAATTAGCCACTGTAGTTTGTAAGATTATGTGTTGACATTACAGCTAGGAATCGGCTTACTTGTACTACAAAATCTATGTGGAATCAATGCAGTACTGTTTTATGCAAGTAACATCTTCAAAGCTGCAGGTAAGTTGTGCAGTCTTGTCAGTATGTTTACTTCAGTAAGCAGGCGTAATAAGCGTTAGTCATGTTTCTTTTCCACAAAGACGCCGGACAGCTGCACATCTTTATATTAAAAAAAGAAGAGGCACAACATCCTGGATATCATGAAATTTAACTAGAACTTTATGATAGTTGTTGACTATATAACCAGTATCAGTGTTTGATTGGCTCATGGCTAATTTTGAAATACTGATTTTAACAAACGAACCTTATTCGTTATGAATTGGAGTAGGTTCCAGAAAGATGATAAAATGAGTCAATTTGTAACATGGTTTATCATTAGCCTGCCTTGATGAAAGATAGTATTTCTGTTTCTTCTGTATAATTTCATCGTTCCTATGATCAATTATAGATCCTATGTATTAATGTACTCACTCCGTTTCGAAATATTTGACGCTGGTTAGTTCAATTTTGTACTAACCAGCGTAAAATAATTCGAAACGGGGGAATATTTCATACAGTACAACATATTCAATGTTTACCTTCAAACTTAACATCCAAAGGTTTCCAGGGCTTACGAACAGTGACTTGGCGACATGTTCACTTGGAGCTATTCAGGTGGGTAGCAAGGAAGGCTTCATATATTTTCTCTACAACTTTTACTAAGCTGCCCGCGGAAATTTCGTCAGGTCCTTGCCACTGGAGTTACGACCTGGTTACTAGACAGAGCTGGGCGAAGGATCCTCCTCATCGTAACTTTGCTCCCCTGTGAAATCACCACCACGGTAGCTTGCAAGTTATCTGTAACTGAGGTTTAACTCGGACTTGAAATCGCAGGTCTCTACTTCTGGCATGACTTTAAGCTTACTCGCGGTTTCTGTTGTGTTCTTCCTCAAGGTATGTTCAGGTCTCTTTAGTCCAGGACTGTAACGAATGTTCTTCTGTTCTTTTAATGGATCACTCTGTTTCAGGATAGCATTTCACATGAATCTCACATGTACTACGTCTTAGGCATGATCTCCTTGGTTGCTCTCGTGGTATGTCTCAGTTATGTTTCTTTTTGGAAGATCCGCATTCTAATCTGGAATCTATGTCATAACTCGGACGAGATGTGCCAGGCTTTTGTCATTGCCTTCTCTTTCGGCATGGGTGCCATTCCATGGCTGATGATGTCTGAGGTACAGTACTCTGCCTCCCGCTCCACAGCAACAAAGCCCCTTTATTTAGTCCCACTGAAGAAGAGCACTTATATATGAAGGCTGAATGCGATCTTCTTTTTTTGTTTGTTTGTTTTTCCTGTCAGATCCTCCCGGTTAGCATCAAGAGTCTTGGAGGAAGCTTCGCGACGCTCGCCAACTGGCTGACATCCTTCGCCATAACAATGACTGCAAACCTGTTGCTCACCTGGAGCGTCGGAGGTCCCCCAACTCTCTCTCTCTCTCTCTCTCTCTCTCTCTCTCTCTCTGTGTGTGCGTGTGTGTGTTCGCCTAAGACAGGATGGCCTGATGCAGGTTTGCTTTTCCCCCAAACTCTCCACACAATGAACAGGCACCTTCTTCTCCTACATGGTGGTGAGCGCGTCCGCTCTCGTGTTCGTCATCCTCTGGGTGCCGGAGACGAAGGGGAAGACTCTGGAGGAGATACAGTGGTCATTCCGCTGATGAGCTTTTGCAGCATGGACCGCGCTCGCGCTCGCGCCGCGCGCAGGACACGATTCATCCGTGGGGTTGTTTTTTGTTGTTGTTGTGTGGCATCATTAGAAAAGGCAAGGGTTGGCTTTCAAGTGATTGGAAACCTTTGCTTGCTTGCTTGCTTGTTTTTTTTTTGTTTCTTTCCAGCGTGGTGTGTAGGTGAAAGAGGCCAGGCATTCTTTCTGACGATACGATGAACAGTGTACTATATATAAAAAATTAAATGTGAAAATCCCCGTCCCTCACGGCTCAACTTTCTCCGTTATCTTTTATTTGACATTAAGACAAAGTTTTTAGTTCACTTTTAAACTAAAGAATATGTCTTAACGTCAAATAATTAGTAACAGAGGGAGTAGTAAACATGGCTTCGCAGACCAGCTCTGAAAAATCTTGCTGGATTGATCGCGAGGCGGGCCAAGGCCCGAAAGCAGAGCGCTGGTCAGCTGGGCTCCTGGGCCTGGGCCTGATCGCAAAGCAGGCCGAGGCCCGAAAGGGAGGAGTAGGTTAAGGCTCTTACCCACAACCAACAAGCGTGCTCCTCCCGTTCTTTTTGTGTGTTTCTGCTGATGTTTTTTTTTCAAAAAGCGCCATACGGCTTATATTAAGAATAAGAAAGGAAAAAGGACAATGTACATACGCAAGATGCGCATAGAGAACACATTAGATAGAAGGTGGGGGGGAGTGTGGTGGAAGGAAGTGTGAGAAAGAGGTTTAAGACTGATGCTCCACACTACTAGTACACAGCAAAGCAAGCTTAGCAGCCCCGACAAGACGCCACTGGAGTAGTTCTTCAGACAGTTGGCCGTACCACTCGACTACCGTTTGTTCTATACCTCGGAACACCCTGGCATTTCTCTCCTTCCACAAATTCCAAATTACCGCCATGATCAGTGTCCGCAACCCTTGGGCACGTGATTTAGGCCGAGTATTTGTGGTAGCCCGAAGCCAATCCGTAAACGAACAGACCTCCTCCCAATTATCAGGGTGCAGTTCCCGGATCTGTAATTCCATGCTGATCTTCTGCCAGTAAAGTCGGGTGACCGGACACTGGATCACAAAGAATCCCTTGTGTGAAAATAAAAAGAATGGCCCGTCCTATGGATGGACCACTATCTAGCAGTGAACGACAATCGATGAGCTCCACGGGGTACCGGTCAATGCAATCCTCCCATGGGCTGTGGGGTGACGGCTCGACGTTGCGCAGAGCGTGCCAGACCGCGCTGTTGCACTTGAACCCGCTGCCGAACGCGATCTGCCAGATGCGGTGGCCGCGGCCCTTGGCCTCCATGTAGGCGAGCGAGCTCGTACCAGATGGAGCTGCTCGACGTGTTGCCGAACCGGTGGAGCGTCATCCGGGGACGCCTCCACGTGCGCCGCCTGCAGCTGTAGGACGTTCTTCTCCAGCTCGAGAGCAGCACGGCCGCGCCGCCGACGCGGAACAGGCAGTTGGGGATCAGCATCGGCTTGCGGTTCCCCAAGTACCAGTTCTGGGTGACGTTCTCGGTGCTGACCACGACGGGCGGCGTACGTGCCGCCGCGGTGCACCTGCAGCATGCATGTCGCGCGCGAGGTCGGTCGACGGCGATGACGCCGGCGCTGCAGCCCATCCCGCCGAGGTTGAAGCTCCGGATGTTCCCCCGAAGCCTGTACGTACCTGTTCACGGTCATCGCCGAGAGGGACGGCGTGGGGTTGAAGAGGCTGCAGTTGACCACAAGGACGCCGATCGACGTCCTTGGGCTTCACGCCGGTGGACCTGAACAGGCTGTCGATCGAGGGCGCCGAACATGACGGCCTCGCGGCGCGGGCGTTGGCCATTGTGGGCTGGGGAGGGAGGCAGTGCGTGCATGGCCTCGGGGACGTAGCTAGGTCTCCTCGCTGAACGCTCGAGGATCTTGCGCTGGAACTCGAGCGCGTCGCCGGAGAAGAAGCCGCAGAGCCTGGAGTGGCGCATGAACTCCTCGAAGGGGGACCTTGAGGTGGGCGGGCGGCCTGTAACAGGCGAAGTCGACCAGGTACACGGGGCGGGGGCGGGTGAGCACGTAGACGGTGGCGCGCGCCGAAGACGAGGACGGCGGAGAGGACCAGCACGGAGACGAGGTTGTACTGGAGGTGGACCCAGAGCTGGCGCAGGTCGTCGGGGTCGGTGCGCCCGGCCTCGAGGAGGATCACGGCCATGAGCGGGAGCAGCGTAAGCGTGAGCAGGTGGGTGATGAGGTAGTGGTACCCAAGCTTCACGTACTTGAGGTTCACGCTCTGGAGGAAGTCCGGCAGCCGCCGGTGGGGCGGCGTCGACGCAGCGGCAGCGGCCGCCGCCGCCGTTCATCGTCCCCCGCTCACGATCCTAGATCCGGACGCGGAGTCGGAGTCAGCGTCGACGTCAGAGATGGGGGTGCCGTCCCCCCGATGCGTGCAGACTCTCTGAATGGATTCGTCCAGCTAGTGGGAGGAGGCGTCACTGGTCCTGTGAAAGGTGTGGCCGTGGCGGGTGCGGCGGCGGCCTTATGGAGACGGTGGCTGAGGGGGTGCGGAAATGGGGGGGTGGCTGCCGGCGGTGGCGGAAGCGATTCCGGCGGAGGCGTTTGTTGTGGCGAGAGAGAGAGAGAGGGCATAAATAATCGGTGGAGGACGGAGGGGTTTGGGCTCTTGTGCTCCGTCCCTTCCTGCAATTTCGCAATAGAGGCACCCTCGGATGGGGGGATTTCAGTTACGACATACTCCCTCCGTTTCGATTTATTTGACGCTGGTTAGTTCATTTTTGAACTAACCAACGTCAAATAATGATTAAGGGTTTGAAATAAATACAAACATTGAGATTCAAGTGTTTGACATGAGGTTGAGGATGGTGGTCGAATGGAGCTAATTTGAGAAGGATATATATTAGGGGTTTCAACCCAACACCAACGTCGTTCATGTGGTTGATCAGGTTGACTGGTTCATTCAGGGAAACGCAAAACAAAAAATTTAAAACAAATGAGGTTTGTGTGATGTAGTCGCTAGAGGGAGGGCTTGAACCTCCGACCTTGTGGTTAACAGCCACACGCTCTAACCAACTGAGCTACTCCAGCTTATGTTGATAAGTTTTGTAATGTTATTATATCATATCACTATATTATTTGCGGCTAGTTCATAAACTGGTAGTCGATCTGAAACTCAACCGTCGATGATTTGATTTATCTAGCATTAACATATTTTATTGTTGTCTTTGTTGTATCATGCCAATCCGATAGTTGTACAGCAAGCGACGTTGTTATTACTCGTAATTTCAAATCTTATTGTTTCCCCAAGAGGGGAATAAAACTCTTGTGTTTTGAATCTTTTTTTTCTTTCTTTCGAAAGTTCTTGTATTGAGCCCCTTTTTATACCAAAGTTGGTATAATACGGATGCATTTTGTAGAAGGAACGACGTTGTGGGGGACAGATCAGGCTTTGATATTAGGTTCACTTTACTTTAAAGCATATCTTGTGCCCTCGACGAGTAGCCAGGGATAGGTCTACTTTATATATATTTTTTATTCTAAAATAAATCTCTTTTGCAACCAAGGATTTCTTCTTCTTCTTTAAAAAAATAACGGAACGTGGTTTTGCTACGGTCCTGGCCCACGTTCTTTTTTAAAAAAATAACGGAAAAATCCGCCATCAAATGTCACGGATTCCCCCCCCCCCCCCCCCCCCCGCTTTGCTTCTTCTTCTTCTTCTTGCTGGGCTGGCGCTTCCACATCCACATGCCCGCGTGCCGGCCTAGCTAAGATATCGAGGGGGCTTTGACTCACTGGGCCGTTACATTTCTCAACGTCAAAGCCCATATGAACATACTACGGCCCAATAAAAAGTCGACGCCAAGGGATAGACCCACATAGAGAGGGAGAGAGAGAGAAGCAGCCCAACGATCCAATCTGAAAGAGGAAACCAACGCCGGCGCAAGCGCAACCGGATCCATGGCTCACGTGGCAAAGTCAGGATAAGCTAGCTAGGGCCCCCTGAGCTGGCGGCCTACTCGATGACGTCTCGTCGCTCCCGCGCGGGCCCCACTCCCACGGTGTTGCAGGCTACGCCTACGTGGCTCAAGCGCCTCCTTGACTGGATGCTGGCGGCGACGCGTAGGCCGGCGGAGTGGTCGCCCGGCGGTACACGGCTTAGTACGTGTGGTGACGCGCGGAATAAACAAATGGCCCACCCAGCCTCCACTTGCAACTGCAACGCGGCGCCCATGTCCGTTCAATACTCTAAAAAAGCACGCCTACAAACGTACGCACTCCGTTTCATATTAATTGAAACTATCAATTAATATAAAACGAAGGAAGTACACGATTTCTTCTTATTTTACACTCTGCATTCTGTTTTACTCAGTTTTGACATTCTATTATGTTCTATTGAGTTAATTACATTTCTTTTCAGAAAATTAATTTTTATTTAAGATGCTGCAACAAACACTTCTATTGTTTGTTTGTTTGTTTTTATTTAACGTTGGTTAGATCATTTATGACAGAAAAAAATAAAGAAAACAAAAAAGACTTTTCTATATGATTGTGTTATCAAGACATCCTCCTAGCTGCCGTGACGCGGATGGGGCACTGTTCAACAGCCTATACAGTTATCGTCTATTCGTCTTAGTCGTTGCAACTAAACGCACTACGATAATGTTTGCCATTTTCTGATACATGCTCAATAATGTCGCCAACTAGGCGCCTTCCCAGTGGGCCAGCAGGCCCTTACCCCAGACACGTGTCTCGTGACGTGGCTCCAGCCTTTGCGCCCCGCCCCAACCCCCGCCGTCCCCTTTCCTTCCTCCACCTTCCCATCCCACTCCCCGCGTCTCCGTCCTCTCTGCTCTGCCGCACCACACCACCTCCGCCTCCTGCCCTCCCTCCTCCCTCGTCTAACTCGTCTCCTCGCCACGCAGCCTTCCTAACAGGATCAAATTGGACCCCCGCGTCTCCGGCTCATCTCGCCGCGCCTACAGGGCCTCGTCGTCGTCGTCGTCGTCACCTGATCAGGTGAGATTACTCCCCGGCCGTCGCGATGATCTGCGCGAAATGCTCGTTGTCGTCGCGCAGATTCATGCTCATCCCTCGCGTCATCTCATCGATAGATTTGAAGTGTTTCTAGGCGATTTTTTTGTTTAGGATGGTCGGTCGGTGATACGGTAGTGGTTCATACGCGCGTCGTCTGTTGGAGCAACTCGAGTTCTAGGCGTGCCGGATAAGAGGACCGGAGGATGCCCCATCCGCAGCAGTTGTTGAATCGTTCCGTTTGCACGCCGCTGAACTTGACGAGGCAGGCAGGCGACATTACGCAGTTCGTTCGTATGCGTTGGCTCGCAGCGATCCAGGGGTGAATTGGTGCATTATCTCTGTGCCTAGCTTGGGTCGTGGAGATGGCTTTGGTTCAGATCTCTCGTACCTGATAAGTTGACGGGTCCAGTCTGCTGGTGATCTCTATTGTTGAATACTGAAATAATGTTCCATAATATTCAGTTTTTTTAACATCCATGGAGTACTATTTTAGTTTTTTCTTCTTCTAAATTTTATGTTGTTTGTGTTCCCGAAAAATAAACTGTATGTTGTGATAATCTGAACTTTTACGTGACAGCCATGGCTCATGATGAAGCAGTGGCTACACAGAAGGCTGGAAAAGCAGCCTCGCCTCCGAAGGTACAGTATCTGATTTAGTGTTTTTTTTTTTCAGCAGAATATGGTTGGGTAGTACTGACTACAGAATGAATAATGATATGTTGCCTGATCCGTCTAGGCGTCTAGCATAGTTTATGTGGAAAACGAGTCCAGCTCATGTATCAACAACCTCTCTTAAAAGTGAAGCATGGACATCACTGAAATCTGTCCACTGATTACTTGTAGTTTCCTTAATCTGTCATCACAGCTTGTACCGTGAATCCTTGCCTGACTGCCTGTTCATCCTCACGGTTACCGCTGGTTTGATATCTTTACATGGAATGATAACATAGTGTGTCCTCTGACCGTACTTTATCAATTACAATAGTAGATCGCTTATCTTTAAAAGCCTCACCAATTACATTTATTTGCAGGATCAACCAGCTCCTTATCCATATCCTGATTGGTTGACCATGCAGGTTCAGTTTCGGTTCTTCTTTTCCATCATTCCTCTGCTTCATTGGAACGTTCTAGTTTAAGTGGTAAGCCCGATTTTTTTTTTCAGGCGTACTATGGCCCTGGCGTGTTGCCGCCAACATATTTTGCTCCAGCAATAGCTCCAGGGCATGCACCCCAATATATGTGGGGTCCTCAGGTATGAGTTTGATCTTATGCATCTGACGTTTCTCATACTTTGTTGGAATGTAACAGACCGTGTAT
Source organism: Neostapfia colusana (assembly GCA_030760725.1). Lineage (NCBI taxonomy): Eukaryota > Viridiplantae > Streptophyta > Magnoliopsida > Poales > Poaceae > Neostapfia > Neostapfia colusana. Next base: position 1,913,004 of record JASWHV010000007.1, read on the forward strand.
CTCTGCAGCCTATAATGCCATCCCACTTTGGCGCATCATATGCTGCAATGTACCCACATAGTGGAGCATACATGTACCCTCTTGCGCCCATGGTACAGATAGAGCTTCCAGTTCCACGTACTTAATTTTCTCTTTAATTGAATTCATAATATGCTATTTATCTACATCTGGCAAAAAAGAGTGGCAGATGTTTGTTACTGCCATATGTGTTACTGCACTAAGTATAAAGTAAGGTATTAATATAAAAGCAAGTCAGGGACAGTGGAGTCCCATCAGGTAATGCTTAATAAAATATAAACATGGCTGTCCAAGTGATCAAGCCAGGAAAGGGAAAATAAACTTCACAGTAGTTGGACTACGTTATGTTCTTTTGGTTTACTGCAGTTTACATTCATTGCATAGCATGCAAAATTTTTCCTGCCGCAAAAAATGATGTAGCTCATAATAAGAACGAAGGGTCTGTACAGTGCATCTATAACTTCAAGCCAAAGCTTACATTCAATAATATACTTGGACAAAATGCTCGTTTCTTTTAACTTCTAGTTTACATATTGTGTCAGCTTTCATATTTACTTATTGCTTAAATATAATTCAGAACTTAACTTTTATGTCCTTCATTCAGTTGAGTTAATCAATTTGAATTTCTCATGATGTTCTCAAGATGTCAAATCCATTAAGCACGGAGCCAGCCAAGTCTGCAAATAGTAAGGATAAAAGTTTAAGTAAGAAACTTAAGGAAATTGATGGAACTGCAGCATCTGCTAGCACTGGTAACAGTAAAAGAACAATGTCATCCAGGTACTGACATACTTTTCAATCTAATTGAGGATTTTACTATCCCCCGTCTTATTACTATTTTGGTAAACTGAAGTTATGTGCCTCTGGTGGTCTCTTCAGTGAAGATTACAGTGCCGAGGGTTCCAGCGACGTAAACGACCAGAAGGTATGGTCTTCCGAACTCGTGCGCGCCAGGTTTTTGTCTTATGATCTCTTTAACATAACTGAGATATTTTAAGTGTTGATGTCATGATGTTCTTCACAATCGTACTGAACCTTTTTGCATTATTCAGGTCCGCAAAACTCCCAGGAAACGGACCTCAGATGATGGACCTGGTATTTCACTTCGCTTCTCTAGAAAACTCTCTTTATTCATACATGCCATGCTAGTTGTTATTTCTCCATGATCCCTGTGTGCAAGACTTGTCAGAACCAGAGGTGCTTTCTAATCTGATCAGTCATCTTGCCACATTGGTCATCTCTTACTTTTCGATTATGCCTTTTTCGATGGTTTTGATTGCTTTCTTTTCAACAAATAGCTGCACAGATCTTCAGTTGCTTCATAGGATGTCTACTATGATCAACTCCTGTTCTGAGCATCAAAGTTGGCAGGAAAATAGCTAAGTATAATATATTGGTAGGTGCAGAAACAAATGCCACTACAAAGATGGAAGGTGATATAGCTTCAAACCGTACGCTGGGACATACATCCATTTTGCCACATCACTGCTTTCCTGCTCCAGTAATTAAGCCCAGTGCTATAGATGTTGCCAATTCGAGAGCAATGGGTGCAACAATATCTCCAGCACCTGGTACGATCGTTTCAACTCAGAGTGGAGTACCAACAGATTTACCAATCAAGGTATAAAATTGACGGTTATTATTAAAATATATAATTTCGTGGAAGACAATAGGGTATATATGGAGAAGCAATTACTGTTGGATAAGGGTTTTTTTACCTTATCCCAGAATGGTCTATGTTTACAGTTCCCATGTTTATGCATTGACTTTTTGGTAACTCGTCCGTGCCAGGGTGAGAGGGAACTGAAGCGTGAAAAGAGGAAGCAGTCAAACAGAGAGTCTGCTAGACGATCAAGGCTGAGAAAGCAGGTGCGTTCGGTTGACCGCTTTTCCCCATTGTTATTGATAGAGGAGTGCGTGCGTGCATGCGTGCATGCATCTTGCTGGGACACACGACGATGCAAGTGTATGGTGCCCGTGCTTTGCTTGGTGTGCAGGCCGAGACAGAGGAGCTGGCTACACAAGTGGAATCACTCGCACAGGAGAACACGTCCCTCAGATCGGAAATCAGCAGGCTAACAAGTAGCTCCCAGAACCTCGTACTAGAGAACTCGGCTCTAATGGTAGTGAACCTTCTTCTTCGCGCGCGATACCTCTGTCATAAACGCGAGTGAGATTTACGCTTCTGTAACGGAACCTCGCATCGTTTTTTTCGATCATTCTCAGGTGAAACTGAAGGACCGTGCAGCACGAAAACCTGCGCAACCGTCTCCGTCTGCGGGCAAAGCAGCAGCAGCTGGTGCATCCTCCTCACCCCGCGGCGCTGAAGACTTGATGTCGATGATTGACGCCGCAAACACGGCAGGCACGGGTGAGCTCACGGCGAGCCCAAGCTCCGGCGACTCTTGGACTCTCGACCGGCGACGGATGTTGCCGCTGTAAGCTGATGCTGGCACCGCCACGGAGAGGCTCATCAGACCAGCATGCGGGCCCGGGGCCGGGGTTTTGCAGAGTTCATGCTACTCACATAACATCAGCCTCGTCACAGTGTTGTAGGTAGGCCAGTAATATCTATCTGCTCTAGTTCCGGATCCCGACCTCTTGGTCCCAGCCTTCCGGCTAGGATGTATGATGTACAATGTTCGAATTTTTCTTGCAGAATCTAGCTATACCGTGAACAAGAGGGTGTTGTGCTGCGTTTGTTGGTTTCACTACAGCAGGACTGAATAGTCAATCCCATATTGTTGACGAAATCCTTCAAGCATCAAGTCAACCTTTTATCTCTCTCTACAATGCCACCAACTTTACATTTAATTTTAAACACCCACTTGCAGTCGAACTACATTCCGACAAACGCATTGTACTATGTGTCCATGACATCCTTCCAACTAGGGTCTAACTTGTACCTGGTTGGTTCAATGCTCTACACTGCAAAAAATGCATCAATGCTGGGTAAGGTCAACCAAAGAGCGTGCAGGAGCATAAGCGAGGAATATTATCCAGTCCACTTGCTCCTGCCAAACCATAATCGAAATAACCTTTTTCTTTACAACAACGTTAACTGATTTGATGACCGAGTCTTTTGGGCACTCTCCTCTAGTTACAAGGCCTTGGGTAGCCGATCCTAAGCATATGTACAACAATTAAGGGGATTAAAAAAAATACATACTCCATGCAACATTCTCTTCGCCAATAATTTCTTCAAGCTACAAGATTACCTAATTCTGTTCCCGCTGTTTGCTCTATAACCATCATAACAAATCCAGTGTGCATCAAAACCGAGTTAATTTCCCGTGAGATACTGATCGAGTAAATGTACCACCACAGCATCTCTAGCCCCCAAGAAACATCAAGTTGTTGCGTAATATATCGCATCAGAACGACCCTCAGGTCTTCCTTAACGTGACAAATGTTACTGCATCCAAAATCCCGTGCAAAGTTACGAGCACAGCAAATAGATGCTGGCAGTAGCCTTCCAGACTAGCTGAGGCCCCTCTGGGGATATTTTGTTCAGATAGCTTGTGAGTCTCCATCAAAACGTTCGAACCACAATAATCAGCCTTGTAGGTTGCCTGAGTAGTTCAATCACATCTTATACAGCTTGCTGCGGGGACCTTAAGGGGTAGTGTGGATGCTTGGTGTTCTGCATTGAGGAAGCAAAACACTCGACAATCAGAGCAGCAGCATATCTTGGAGCCGAGTGGCAACCAAGCATTCAGGTCTTCTCCTTCAGTGTAACCCTCATCGAACTGTGTTCACACAAGCTCAAGCACTTTGATGCTGCCACTAGAGTTAGCAGCCACTACCATGTTTGACTTCCGTCTCCAGCAAACACTCGACACAAATTGCTGATTGTCTTCATTTGTCACTTGTCCAGTTATAGGGTCGATATAACCAAACTTATTAGAAGTAATAGGCATGGGAAAGGTTTTGTAGTAAGAGTATACCTGCACACCACAAAAGCCATGTATGATCAATTCTTCCAACTAATAGAGCATCAGCATGCTTCAGTTGACCCACTAACAAATATGTCTATGAGCTGAATTTCAGATGTTGAAGATTTCTATTTATAGTTTAGACACTTGGTGATCAATAGACCATACTTTCAACTCCCTATCAATAGACACTTGCAGACAATGTGAGTCTGAAAATATCACCTAAATGTTAAAAGCTGACTCTCAATGTGTTACACAGTAACAGCTACAGCAACTTCATTGTAGAAATTAGGCTGATTTTCCAAAATTCACCATAAGGCTGGGAAGGTGATCCACGAGGGGGTGTTTTTTCATGAGGGAAAATAGTAACAAAAGAGAAATTATACTGTGAGGACTCAGATAGGTTGAGGGGCTAGGGCCATCAGGACCATCTGCGTTACGAGTAAAGGGACCACAATTCCCTAGAAATAACAACATGATGAACATATAGCTGTTGCATTGAACCATTCCAACTAAATAGGACTTAATTCCTGACAGTCTCGATTAAATCAGGTGCTGTATGCCACACTTGACAGAACACTCACTTCGTTCGTTTCAGAGCCACATGTTATGTATCCATCATGAACAGATAACCCTACAAAATTCTGCACAAGCAATTGTTAGTAAGGCTGATTACAGAATAATTCAAAAAACAAATCACTGCAATAATATTAAACTGCAGAGCACAGAACCTTCTTGTTCGTATGACCGCTCAGGGTCAGGCTGCAAGAATCAGTAGATAACCCGCTGGAAGTAGTCCGGTTAAGATCCCATATTTTCAATGTATTGTCTGTTGATGCAGAGACAAGTGTTTCTGGATCCAGGAACCTTACATAACTGACAGCTTTTCCATGTCCCGAAATAGTACACCAAGGAATCCTTGTGTTCCTCAGATCATAACAGTATATCTTGTAATCAGAAGAACTGAAAGCTAACATGCGGGAGGAGTATGGGGAGAATTGCACACAACATACATTGGCCACATTTCTGATTGTGTCAATGCAATTTTTCTGATAAAAGGGAATGGCATGGCATTAAAAATGCTACCATGGAACTGTAATTCTGGAAGAAAAAAGCAATTTAAATTAAGAAAATGATCCAAACAAAAGGTGGATGCATTTCAGTAACATGCCTGGTTTATACTCCATACTTTCACGCAACATTCGTCACCCCCGCTAGCCAACTTAGTAGGGTCGACTTCTGAAAAACTCACAGACCATGCTCTTTTTCGGTGCTCTGTAAACTGCATGAATCCTTGACCAGAGCTTGCATCCCATAACTGCATTCCACAGTAATAATTAAAATAATCCGCAAAAGAAAAGGTAAACAAGTAACAACACACAGTTCGTCTCAAGTTCCGATGCATCTAACAGATAAAAGTATATGAGAAATAGTCTGACCCATAAGAAAATGATAATTACAGGAGAGGTAGTTCCTCTTTTTAATGCAATGATACGCAGATCTCTTGTGTATTCAAGAAAAAAAAAAGACAGAAGAGGTAGTTTAAATGGGGCATGTTTATTTGGGGGTCGAAAATGAGCAATGCTGAGTGCTGAAAGACAAGAACCACTATTGTTTACCTGAAGCACCTACAGCTACAGAATCAAGCAGCCTGGAACTCTAGATATCAAATGGTTTTGCTTGTTGCTATCTTGATGTCTCTATTTTTTGGTTTACTCGCTCAGGAATATATTGCCTTTTTTTAGCCCCATTTCCCTTACCCGCTTAAGATTTCTGGGTGCACAAAAATGCGACTTCTCAACCAATAATCAGTACAACCTAATGCTGAGCAGTCATTTTAACAAACAAACTACTTGTGCTACCTCCCGGACCATAACATGCAACAGATATGGCACCCAAACAGAAGAAACTGGCACATCAAACACCAGATTGCTCCTAATCCAGTAGACAGTTTTTGGAATAAAGATCTACACGAGCAACATAAATCAATCTCAGTAGATACACTATCTGAAATCCAGAATCAGCGTGTTACTGCATTACTTAACACATAACTAATTTATCCAAAACCAAAAGACCAAATCCCACTAACACGAACACAATAAATGATGCCACAGAAAGAAATATAGGGGGGTTAAACATATGTCGACCTGATCATAGTTTAAACGTGTTTGGAAATATAAAGCAGGGTATTGTTATATACATATTACATACCTGTACAGTACCATCATAATCTGTTGATGCCAGATAGTTCTTTATATAGTTATTCCAACAGACACAGCTAAGCTTGGATTTGCTAGGCAACTCTATCAATGGATAATGAATATCAACTTGATCATTTAAGAGAGCATCAAATTCAAATATTTTTATTTTCTTCGAAACTCCAGCAGCAGCAAAATATTCTTCATCCCGGTCGAAACTCAATGAACAAATGACATTTGGAGGGTGAAGTATATCTGCGTTCTTCAAAATTCCTCGTACTTCAAACCTACTATACCGGGCATATTTGCATAAACTATCAAAAAAGCATCCAAGGTTGTCCGTTTGCTCATTTGCAGCATCAGAATCACTGTTTAGTTGATAAAAGTTTTCACGTACTCTCAAGGCTTCATTATCTGGATGTTTGATTGCATTAGTATCAGATTTATCAACAGCTGACCTCATGGAGTAGTATGCATTCTCAAGCTGCTCCAAATTCCTCATTACCATTTCCTCATATATGCTTGACTTGCACAATGATGGTAATAGACTGGAAAGCAGTGCACCTTGTGGGGCACTTGCAAAAGCTCCTGGTGAAGCACTAGAACTTTGCAAAACATCTATGTCCGCTAAACTAAATCCAGTCCTCCTTGAGTGTCTTTTCTCAACCTCTGTGATATCAGTTTGTAAGCTTGCAAGATCTGCTGATAACTTAGCGACCTGCATCTCTTTTTCTTCTTTCAACTGAGAAAGGAAATTAAGCAATAAACTAGACTCGGTATCTTTTTCACTGATGGCAGCAGCTGATGCCTGATCTGACAAGGACAAGTCTCTGCCCTCATTTATCACGTCACATCCAAGAATGTCTCTAGGAAAACAGAATTAAATATTAGTCGCAGATCAGCATAAATTATTATTTATAGACTATCATGTTAAAATGTACAGAAGGAATACAACTGGAAAACCCCATATATAGTTTCACGAAGCAAACAAAGGTAATAACAATACGAGTGCTGGGAATGGTAAGTCTTGAGACATCCTTTTAATTCCACTACAGAAATAACTTTTCTTGACTTAGAGTGTACTTTACAAAATAGAAACAGTTAAAATATGATCCTATTCAATTAACCTTGCTTTTTGTCTTGAACAAGGATCTGGTTGCTCAGGACTTCAGCAGTGAGGAGGAACATAAAAATGCTAACCTTGCTTTTGGTCTCAAACAAGGATCTGGGTGCAGTAACCAAAGGCAGAAGCCAGCCTCCTTAGGACTTTCTGAAAGGAAATTTGGAGGCAGGATGCGATGGCGAAGGTCTGACATTGCGGAACAATGCACCTCCCATGTCTGACAACAGCAAAAGAGCTGGCAAAACGAAAAATAAAAGGCATTAAGTAGCTTATATATCAGTGAAATTATAATCTACAAAATCACATGGAACCTAGAAAGTAACTCAAATGCAGTTTTAGTTAGAAAGCTCAATTAATTGTGCATGCATGTGATAGGGGTACAGGAGTAGAACGAGAAACTATAAAAAAAAAGGGCATACCCAGTGCTGAAAGCTCCCACACTTTGTGGGGTCTGGGGAAGGGGATTTCTAGGCAGCCTTCCCCTTGCTTATTTTGCAAGGAGGCTGATTCGAACCCAGGACCTCCAGGACACAAGTGGAGAGACTCTACCACTGCGCCAGGCCTGCCCTTCTAGAACGAGAAACTATGCAATGGTTAATTTCGTATAGTACAAAAAAGGACAATGATATGGCTTCTCATACAGTAGTAACTAAAAATGTGTGAAATTGCTTTTAACGAATATCCACGACATTCTATCTAGTGGTGGAAGAGTATTTGCACTATATTACCTCAGTTACATCAGAGGTCCAAAATGGATACTAAAGCATATGTCATAAAGATAATAATCGTACCTCAAATAGCAGAACCCCAAGGCTGTAGATGTTTGATGGGAATGTCCCACTCAGTTGACTTGATTCTTCTGGACTTCTGTACCAGCTTTCCTCGAGAATCCTTGGTTCAAATGCCGATCGCTGATTGCCAGAACCAGATGTATGTTGAACACAAGATGTATTATTGCCATAAGGTTCGACAAACTTAGAGCGTTCTCTCACAGTATAACTAGAATCTCCTTGCCTCAAAACATCATGATCGACGACTTCATAATGATTATTGCCTCTTTGGTCAGTCCAAAAGGTGTGTATCAATCGCCTGGCAGCAATGGAGCCCTGCTCACCATCCTTTTGGTACTTCAGCATGGAATTTCCATGGCCATTTGATTCTTCGTGCTCACTTTTATGGCCAAAAGACCTTTTTCTGTTCACAGTATCTTCCGGAGCAACGTCTTGCCTGATTGAGGTTGATAAATCTTGTGTAGCATAAGAACCGAAATATTTAACTTGACCAGAAGACGGGATTGTAAAATATGAGGGATACAAATGTTGTAAAGTAAGACCCTGTGCATGACACTTGTCCACAAGATCAAGTATTTGCTTGAATAAATTCATTTTCTCGAACTTGTTCAATGTTTGACGGCCAGGATTAATCAGTTCCCTCAGGCTAGCTCCCTCACTGTGAGATTTTGAAGCATTTTCACCACTGTTGAAAAGCAATGGGTCCACTTTAGCCATAGAGTCATGTGTTGAGGAGGTAAGGATTGTTGGATTCTTCTCCAACAGAACTCTGGGCTTTTCATTAGCTTGCACTTGGATCTCCTCCTGCGCACTTTGGTGTGCAACTCCTTTACCTTTCAAACTATTTTTAAACGGAGATCCCAGAGACCCAGATGAAGGTGTTATTGTCTTGCTTCTTATCTGGTCAAGAAGTCTATTTGAAAAGCTACTTACTTTTAGAGCAATCTCCCTTTCAGCTTGTTGTTCACTCTGATTAGGCCGTGCAGATAAGAGATGTTGCTGGTTAAGAAATGGCATCATGAACTCGTTATTCACATTGCCACCGCGACTTATAGGTATATCCTTACCGGACACATCATTATTCCGTGAGACAGTGTTGTTGACAAGGCCCGTCGCCAAGTTTTCCCTGCTAGACACGCCGACGGCCCTCGAGTTTGCAATGTTGCCTGAACTAACTGCTGTGTTCTCCCTGCTAGCCGCGTCACCAGTTCTCCGCCCCATCTGTGTAAAGTTGCCCCACAGACCCTTAATAACAGTAGACCTATCCCCACTGCTTGAGCTTCCGCCGGCAGAAACCTCGGGTTGAACATCAGTGTTGATGCAATTCTTCAATTTGAGCTCCTCCACCCTCTCTTCCGCGTCATCCAAACCACACTGCGTCACGCTGTGTGGCCTCGACCCGGAACTGGACAGGCCGGCGGCGGTCATGCCCCTGGCACCGTCCGAGCTGCCCCCGAGCCCGCCCAACGAATTGAGGAAAGAGAAATGCTCCGACCAATCTATGTCCCGCGGGAGGGGCGTGGCGGGCATCTCCGGGGCCTCGCTGCCAGACGGCTGCTGTGCTGGCTGCCCATCCTCCTTGCTGTCCTTAACCTGGGCATCCCCGGCAGTGCCGTCGCCAGGACCGGCCACCTCAGCCGCCGGCGTCCCTCCTTCCATAGCACCGGAGGAACTTCACCCTTGCACCGAAACCGCAAGGCCCAAAAACAGGAAGACGGCGGAACGAACTCGAACCATCCTATTCATTCACAGAGGCCAAACCTCGCGGCGGAGGAAACCAAACCAGGTCGCCCCCCGCAGCACGAAGCTCGGCCGCGAGCGAGACGACGGTCCCGGTCTCGCCGAGTGATCGGGTGCGGGTTGGAGCAGGGGCTACGGCTCGTCCGATCCTGCACACAGCGACATTCAGAGCAGCGAAAGAGGGCCACACGTTACCGGGGGAGGCTGCGGAAGCCTCGCGGCGCAGGAGACCAGCCACCGGCGCCGGGAACCCGCGGCGGTGACGACGAGGGCGGCGCGCGCGGCCGAAGGCACAAGGGGATTTCCCGAAACGGAAAGCCGCTTAGGTTTCCTTTTTTTTCTTCTTTCTCGCCGACCAGTCCTCAGCGGGCGTGGAAGGGGAAGCGGTGGTGGAATGGAATGGGAGGACGAGGACGAGGAAGCCGTGGTGAGATTAAACAAACAAATCGGAAATCACAGCAGATTAATTACATGATACTTCTTATTTGACACTAGTTATTTTAATTTTAAACTAACCGGTGTCAAATAATTCTTACTTCTTTCTCTGTTTCAAAGTTTCAAATTATTTAACATTACTTAGTATAAAATTAAACTAACTAGTATTAAATATTTTAAAACAGATGTACATGACATGTAAGAAAAGTATATAAATTAATTACATGATAACTACTACTGTACATGGCATGTAAGAAAAGGATGTCATATTAAGATAAAAGATATATATAGATGCAGAGCAATCAGGTAGTGGCCTACATCTCAAGCGGGCCGGGCCCGGAGAGTGCGAAGTGGCAGGCCTTGCTCGATATGTTTGGGCCGGGCCCAAAAATGGGTCGCCCAAGACCCAAAATATCCGAGCCATGAATGACGGGGAAGAGGGAGGAGGAGGAGGAGGTTTATCCCAATTCCCAACCAAAACCGATGCGGCGAGGGTGAGCGACCAAACCCCACGCCGGAACCGGAAATGGACGCCAGGCTGCTGCTCACCTTCCCCTCAGCGCCTCCTCCGCCGCCGCCCAAGTCCCTCTTCCTCGGCGCCTCCCTCCCGCTCCACCCGCGAGCGTTCCCGCTGCTGCGCCTCCGCCCGCGGCCCGCGGCGGCGGCGGTGGTGGCGCAGGCCGCCGTCAAGCGCCGCAAGGAGGTGCCCTTCGACAACGTCATCCAGCGGGACAAGAAGCTCAAGCTGGTGCTCAAGCTCCGCAACATCCTCGTCTCGCAGCCGGACCGCGTGATGAGCCTCCGCGACCTCGGCCGCTTCCGCCGCGACCTGGGGCTCACCCGCAAGCGCCGCCTCATCGCGCTCCTCAGGCGCTTCCCGGGCGTCTTCGAGGTCGTCGAGGAGGGCGTCTACTCCCTCAAGCTGCGGCTCACCCCCGCCGCCGAGCGCCTCTACCTCGACGAGCTCCACCTCAAGAACCAGTCCGAGGGCCTCGCCGTCACCAAGCTCCGCAAGCTCCTCATGATGTCGCAGGAGAGGCGCGTCCTCCTCGAGAAGGTCGCGCACCTCAAGCACGACCTCGGCCTCCCGCCCGAGTTCCGCGACACCATCTGCCTCAGGTACCCGCAGTACTTCCGCGTCGTCCGGATGGACCGAGGACCGGGGCTGGAGCTCACGCACTGGGACCCCGAGCTGGCGGTGTCCGCGGCGGAGATTGCCGAGGAGGAGAATCGGCTCAGGGAAGCGGGCGAGAGGAACCTGATCATCGACAGGCCCCTCAAGTTCAACCGGGTGAAGCTGCCCAAGGGGCTCAAACTGACGAGGGGGGAGGCGCGGAGGATTGCCCAGTTCAAGGAGATACCGTACATCTCGCCCTACTCAGACTTCTCGCACCTGCGGCCCGGCTCGGCTGAGAAGGAGAAGCATGCATGCGCGGTGGTTCATGAGATCCTAAGCTTGACCCTTGAGAAGCGCACGCTGGTGGACCACCTGACGCACTTCCGGGAGGAATTCCGGTTCTCGCAGTCGCTGCGGGGGATGCTCATCCGACACCCAGACATGTTTTATGTGTCCTTCAAAGGGGATAGGGACTCGGTCTTCCTCCGCGAGGCGTACAAGGACTCGCAGCTCGTCGAGAAGAACAAGCTGGTGCTGCTGAAGGAGAAAATGAGGGCCCTTGTTGCTGTCCCGCGCTTCCCCAGACGAGGTGCGGCTACGGCCAGCGAGGGAGCCACAGGGCCGGTTCAGTTGTCTGATGAAGGAAGTGATGTGGAAGATGATGAAGATGAAGGGCTATCTGACATGGAAGATTTGATCAGTGAACTCTCTGGTGGCAAATCCGATACCGACTACCAATGGGGTGATGGTTGGTTTGGTGAGAATGATGACTCACCACCCGACTTTGGAGATGACGACTCCAACTCAGAAGAAGAAGTCAAGGTTACCATGAAAGATGCTGATGGTTCTACCAATGGCAGGGCCCCTGTTCCTGTATTTCCTGACGGTAGGCCGAGGGAACGGTGGTAATTTGAGCAATTCTGACCTTTCGGTTGATAGAACTACTAATCTGCAGTGTTTGTTCTTCCATCGCATCTAGTTGCCAAGCTCTTTGTCATTTGAGGTGCCATGCTGATCTTTCTCGTCGAGCACCACATCAGTAGCACATTGCATAACATGGAAATGCTGAAACAAAAAATCACGAAGTTGAAGGTTCTGTGAGTTTCACAGATCTAATGCTCTTGTGGATGTTCAAAAACGCAAGTATTCGTAGGGCTGTATATCAAAACAATGTGTATATGGTCATCGTACCTGAGGTTTTGGCCACTGTTGAAAAAAAAGAATGGGTTTTACGATTGATCCTTCTCGTGATGTTAATGTTGCCCTGAGAAGATTGGGTTGCATGATTGATATCTTTGTGAGGTTTGTGCTGAGCTGCTATATGAAAGGACCTTGTATCAGCCAGCAGAGACATAAATATCTGGCATTGTTTAATTGCTAGTACCATGTTGGGTTGTTCTTTAAGCAAATGTTCAAATCATGAGCACAGTTCATAAGGACGGAGTATCTATCAACAGTAATTCCGGTAATCATGGTGCACTTTTCTAGAATGTCAATAGTAATCCCAGTGGAAGTTACAGTACCATTGCTCATTGCATACTGAACACATCAGTGACTCGTAATTGCAGTAGCTGCGTTGTTCTGATGAATCAGCATATGCACACACAGAGCAAACTCACGATGCCACAACCTCATTAACCAACTGAGAGAGAGAAAAAAAAGGAAATATATGTGCTCCTACATCAATGTCTGCAACATTAGGGCACTGACAAAATATCTAGGCAGAACTCTTCTCGTTACGGTCTTGAGAACCTTCAGAAACGCTCTCATCTTTGACCTCCAACTTCCTCAAGGCTCCCCTCAGCCCCAAAACGATGAACAGATTGGTAAGAGTAAGTAGCGACTCCGCGGTTCCGTGCAGCCAATCGACATTAGAAAGCGAGGTCCCGTAGTGAATTTTCGCTGCAATGGATATCATTTGTATCAGTGAGTACTGGCTTCATGAATGAATACGAGTAAACTGTAAGGGTGATGAGAAAAAAAAATATGGCACGATTACCATATATCCCAGCAGGTACTGCTCCAGGGATTAAACCGTTGCATGAAACAACAGGGAAAGGATTAATGGCACAGGCATAGTTCTCTGCCAGGCAGGCAGCTAAACAGCCAGAAACAAACAGCTGGTAAACTCAATACAGCTATGTATAGAAATTACAGACACGCTAATAATACAAACCGTGAAAGTATATAACGCTATCAACAGCAGACGGGAGCAAGGGAGGGAGGGGGAGAGAGCCGGGGAGGGAGAGGAGCGACAGCGACAGCTACAGCGTGCGCGTACTGGTGGCGCCGACGAAGGCGAGGAGGAAGTAGAAGCCGAAGAGCGTGAGGCCGGGCGCCGTCCTGGACCTGGTGACGAAGTAGAGGAAGCCGAGGTAGGGGAACAGCGACGCCGCGAAGAGCTGCGACGCGACGCCCTGGGAGTCCACCGTGGGCGCCCAGGGGTCCACGGGGAGCAGCCCGCACCGCACGGCCGCTCTCCTCCTCCGTCTCGGGCGGAGGGCGCGCACGTTGCTGTAGCCGCGGCTATGTATCGTCGTCGTCGCCGCGGGGAGCGGGCACGGCGGCGCGCGGCAGGCGGTCGCCAGCATCTGTTTGGGCGTGGGGACGAGCGACGACGGGTTGCGTCGGTCGGTCGGTCGGTTTGGAACTTTGGATGGATGGATGGATGGCTCCCGTTGCTCTCCCCTCCCCCCCGTCGGCTCTCCCTCTCCGGCCGGATGAGGCGGGGGCGTCCGAGTGGGCCGTTCGTCGTCACAGTCCCTTGGGCCAAGTATTGGGCCACAAAATGGGCCATAGTTTACCCGTCGCTGCTGCTGTGATTTAATTTGCCCCGTTCGTGGCAATGGAGGTGCACGGGAAGAAGATGACGCCGACGACGACGACGCCGCGTGTTCATCACTCCTGCTGCTGCTGCTGCTGCTGCACCGAACCGACACGGCGACACCTGCTTCAGGCAGGGGGGGGGGGGGCTGGAGATTGGATGGACGAGTTAAACCCTAATCTAACTGCATGAAACGAATTGATTTCGACCGGAGGATGGAATTAAGCTTTCAATTAGGATCACGTTGCTGTAGCAGCAGCTGCTGGCTGGCACTGTCCAAGGTCCAAGCATTCCAAATCAGGGTGGTACCGGCCTGATGTCGCGTGGGGTACGTTTTGGTTCATCAGTTTTTCTTTATTTTTTGAGCCCGGTTCAATCAACTACTACTGTTCATATAGCACATGCCTATAAAAACCACGGGGAAAGGAATCATCTCGTCTCCATGGACCGCACAGGCAACTGGGAGGTTTGTTTCCATCACGGAACCAGACGAATGAAACCCTGTAGAGGATGTATATATGGAGCGGTTTAGATGGGGATGCAGTGACACTAGCACGAAATCTCTTCCCTAGCTCTGTTTCGTGGTGGTCCACCGGCGCCGCTGCCGCGGCGCCGCGGTTTTACCGTTTCGCCCCTGGATTAGCCCCGTTGGCGCGAACGAAGAGGATGCTCTGAGATGGGCAGTCTGGGGAAATGGGCCGAGCCGTCAAGAAGGAACGGGCCGCGCTTTCAACAAGGAGAGGCAATGGGCCGAGCCATCTAAAGGATATGGGCCGAGCCATCAAAAGAACGTGGGCCAAACCATCAAAAGATCGTGGGCCAAGCCATCAAAAGGACGTGGGCCAAGCCATCAAAAGTCAGTGGGCCGAGCCATCAACAAGAACCCGTTCGTCGCCGCCACAGGAGTAGGTGACCGGACGGGACGGTAGGTGAGCACATAACATCATGCATGCCGCCCACTGTTATTGACCTTTTTTTTTCCTCTCAAAAAAATATATACGTATTCTTTAATATATCTCCACCTCATTTATACACTAAAAAAAATATCCCGCCTGTGGGCCCCGACCCCGCCCCCCATTTAAACCCTCCCACTCCCACTGATGTCCCCTCCTCCTCCTCCTCCTCCCTTGGTCACTTTCCTCTCCAAGACACCAATCCGGTACCGCCGCCTGTCTCCCCACGCTGATCTCCGCGGCAAAAGCCGGCCGGCCGGCCAGCCAGCCATGGCGTTCAACAAGATCAGGGTCGCCAACCCCGTCGTCGAGATGGACGGTCAGTCGTCGGATCTCCTCTCCCTCACCCACCGTCCACCCCCTCGCCACGCCACGCCACTCCATCATCAGATCTGAATGTTCGCCGTCGCGTCCCCTCTCGTCAGATCGGCCCGGCCCGCGCCGTCTTCTTCATTCGAGCCGCCTTTAGCCGGAGCGTCACTTGCTATCCCGTAGTAGTAGTAGTAGTAGTAGATCTACCGGACGGTGCTTGTTCAGCCGCGATGCCCCCCCTGCGTGGCGCTCTAGGATCCGGTGGTCCGAGCCGATCGTAGTAGCGTAGCAGTGCCGCGTTCGGGACATGGGGACTCACCGTCTGGTGTGGAATTTTCCGTGCGCAGGTGACGAGATGACACGGGTGTTCTGGAAATCGATCAAGGATAAGGTAAGCCGCAGGTGTTGACTTCCGCGCGCTCTGACCGGGGTTCCCTGTCCTCCTCTTGATGTGATCGTTTCTTACGCTGCTGGTCGTGTATGTTACTTGCGTGCAGCTTATCTTCCCGTTCCTGGACTTGGACATCAAATACTTTGACCTCGGACTTCCACACCGTGATGCTACTGATGACAAAGTCACAGTGGAGGCGGCGGAAGCCACACTCAAGTAACAACTCCATTTTGTTAGTTTTTTAGTTATCTGGAGAAGGACTTCATGTTACGATCACTTCAATTTTTTTAAAAAAAAATAAAAAATAGTGCAAAAGCAATGTACCTGACTTTCATCATAACTGCTCCAGATATTTTCGTCTTCTAACAAGTTAGCTGTACATGTTGTTCGATTCCACATTTCTCACCATATCATTTAAGCAATGGCAAGGAGCTTCCTTAGAAAATGCCTCGGTTTTTGCTGCTACTCAGTCGGTTAAATGTTGGTCGACCGTCACTGTGCCAGTCCTTTTTGCTTAGACGCGGCTGTTTATGGCGTCAAACATATTATATGTATCGCGTTTCTGCCTGTATCTTCTATCTCTTATGTTTCTCCGATTCTGTTTAGGTACAATGTGGCTATCAAGTGTGCTACCATTACGCCAGGTACAATTAATTACTGGTCCGACGGTGGTTTTCGGACATTCCTGTTTTACTGACACTTGCATCAAAACGTTGGCAGACGAAGCAAGGGTCAAGGAGTTTGGCTTGAAATCCATGTGGAGGAGCCCGAACGGCACAATTAGAAACATTCTTAATGGTAAGAATAGATGCTGCTATAACTGTAGTCTGCTCCATACTCGTGGATCCTCATATTTCATTTATTCCTGTTCTCGCTACCTTCAGGCACTGTGTTCAGAGAACCAATCATCTGCAAGAACATCCCACGACTTGTTCCAGGTATTCAATGGAGATAAGAAATGCCCTCTTTTTCATCCTAGTCTTATCTTCTGAACCAATTTATTGTCGAATTCAGGGTGGACTAAGCCCATTTGCATTGGAAGGCACGCATTCGGTGATCAGTACCGGGCAACGGATGCTGTTATCAAGGGACCTGGCAAGCTTAAATTAGTTTACGGTATGTCTATATCTCCCTGCGTTGGATAACCATAACCGCCGAAATGATTCCCCTGTTAAAATTATAACTGCATTGGAGACTCGTAAGGCAACTTTGTTTTCATATTCTATTATATGAAGAATATGAGCTGACTATTGTATTTGTTTTCTTTTTCTGTAATGATAGAGGGACAGGAAGAGCAAGTTGAGTTGGAGGTGTACAACTTCACTGGTGCTGGAGGAGTTGCCTTGGCTATGTACAACACTGACGAGGTATGGTTGATTAATTGCTACTGTTCCATTGTGTTTGGTGTATAATGCCTCCACTCTATTCTATTATTCATCGCCGTAGCATTTATTTAATTGTGACAGTCAATCCATGCCTTTGCTGAGGCTTCTATGGCCACTGCTTATGAGAAGAAATGGCCGTTGTACCTCAGCACCAAGAACACAATTTTGAAGAAATATGATGGCAGGTATGGGTGCGGCCACCCTCTTCTCGGATTTTTCCATGGAGCAGCTCGTTTATCTGGTATGTGTTTTCTTTTTGTTTCTTTGCAGGTTCAAAGATATTTTCCAGGAGGTTTATGAAGCTGAGTGGAGATCCAAATATGAGGCTGCTGGCATATGGTACATTTCCAGCTTCCATCATTTCAATTAACATGGTCTGATCCCTGGGGCCTTTTTCTTTGTCATCTGTGTCTATTGATCTTTCGTCCCTGGTAGGTATGAGCACCGCCTTATTGATGACATGGTAGCCTATGCGCTTAAGAGCGAAGGAGGGTATGTTTGGGCTTGCAAGAACTATGATGGGGATGTGCAGAGTGATTTCTTAGCTCAAGGTTGTAATTTGCCTGTTTGCTGGCTTTTACAATTTGTACTCGAATTTTGAGTAATGGTGTATTAACTGTAGGATTTTCTTTCGGAAAATTGCAGGTTTTGGCTCGTTGGGTTTGATGACATCAGTATTGGTACGTGAATATATCCTCTTTTTTTTCAACTTTCAGTCATGATAAATGTCTCATAGCCATATGGTTCCTGTTTTGGTCCAATACGAGGAAATTGCGTCCAGTTTACATGGATGCTGTTAGATTAGATCTAAGTGTTTTTGGAGGTTTCAGAAGTCGATGTAACTTTTTGTACATACAAATGGTTCTAGGTATGCCCTGACGGGAAGACCATTGAAGCTGAAGCTGCCCATGGTACAGTTACCCGTCATTACCGTGTTCACCAGAAAGGAGGCGAAACCAGTACAAACAGCATTGCCTCGATCTTTGCATGGACAAGAGGCCTCGCACACAGGTACAATCGTTAAATGCCTCAGCTCTCTCGTGTTGCTATGAGTTCAACGTTCGTTATCTGGAGCTCCAGACTTTCCAGCTTTGCGTTGTCGTCACCTTGACCTTCCGGCCTTCTTGTGTGCTTTTAGGGCAAAGCTCGATGACAACGCTAGACTACTTGACTTCACTCAGAAGCTTGAGGCCGCCTGCATTGGGGCCGTCGAGTCTGGGAAGATGACCAAGGACCTCGCCCTTCTCGTTCACGGATCTTCAAAGTAAGCTACTGCACTGTTTGTCTTGCGACCTACTACACGTTTGCATTTTTCCGTTGACCGATGTCGTCCCTCTTGCAGTGTCATGAGAAGCCACTACCTGAACACCGAAGAGTTCATCGACGCGGTTGCCGAAGAGCTCAGGTCAAGACTGGCAACCAACTCGAACTTGTGAAGTCCTCGCCGCCGAAGGCGCTTCCCTGCCTGACGACGACGACGACGGTTCGAGCCAGTTTTTCTCGTGTCACGGATTTGCTGTCCAGGCAGAGTTTAGTCCTAGTGAGAGAGGTTGCTCTGGATTCATGCAACTGGATGCCCTGGTATTTCAATAATGAACTTACGCTACGTCCATTTTTCAGGGATGTTTCTGATTGGTGTTTCATATGCGGACGGTTGATTACGAATATTCGTGTGAGGAATTTTTCTGGTGCTTTGTTATATATCTACAGCTATCTTGATTGATGACCACAAGGTCTCGAGCAAACAAACGAAACAGTAAACGGGCCTTGCTTCCTCACAAAACCAGGCCTATACAAAGCCCATTATTGGGCCCAGCATACTGCCTCGAGAGCGACAGTAAATGGGCCTTGCTTTTTCACAGAAAAGGCCCTTTTCCCCTCTTTTATGAGCCCAAAAGAAAGCCTACCTAATGGACATTACATTTTAAAAAAAACAGAAGGAAAACCTTGGCATTTCTTGTACGGGGTGTCACATGGGGAGGCTTTAACGGTTGTTTCTTAGGTTAATTAATGTATAGACAGGTGGTATCAACAATTGGATGGTACGTTAGTGTGGAATTAACATCCCTGGATTACTATGTCAGAAGCATGAACATTCAGAGTTAGCTAGCCTGGTGTCTATTCACAGTAGTATATGGTGACAGTTTGAGCTTTGTCTAATAAACCAGTAAGTAGTAGTATTTTTCAGACTAGGGATCTAATCTGCCAAACCATGTCTGCTGTTCCACTTCACTTGCAACATCGAACTACTGATTCCCTGCTAACGGACACTGATTCGGATTCAGAATTGAAACAAGGTGCACGTAGTGAAGGGGGCCGGCCGGCCTGCTCGAGAAGCTGCCACGGCTCGTGGACCACAGGGACGTGTCAGCGAGCCATGCATCAACCCCGCGAGAGCGCCAGAAGCGCGCGCTGTCCATCATCCTCGGGGACCTGGCGGTGGGGGACGACGAGACGGCGCCGAGGGACTCTCTTTTTTTCTTCAACTCCGGCAAGCGAGCTGCTGTTGGTTTTGGCGTCGTCGTTGCCGTTGAGACTGGAACGTGGACGCCGTCTCCTTGAGGTCCTGGAAGGCTCGCATCGTGTCACCGTCGAACCCGCCTGCGAACTGGAGGAAACCGGAAAAGCGTCGTTGAGCAACCACGCGCAGCAGGATCATATCTCGACGATGATGATGATGATGATGATGATGAGCGAACAGAACAGAGGCGACGACCACCTGGTGCACTCTGAAGGCGAACCGGACTCCCTGCAGCACCAGGTCCTCTTCGTCAGGGCTGCCTTGGATGGCCTCCAGCTCGGAGGAAACCCGTCTCAGGTACTTCATTGCTAGCTTCACTGACTGCAGCTTCATCTGTAGTACGTATATCAAAAAAGAATCAACTTGTCATTTAGATTAGTGTTGCCACTTAGGTCGATCTCGATCAACATTTTTGTTACCAGTGAAAACAATCGACCTGACTAACGATCCCGGTGTCCTGCATCCACTCCCAGGGGATCTGATACCGGCGGTACCGAGCCATGGCGCCATCTCGCACGCGCACGAGGCCGTACACTCCATGCTCCAACCTGCCAGTGACACCGACCGCACGGATGAGGAACAAGAGAAGAGAGCCCAGGGCAAGCGAGCGGGCGGAAGCTTACTTGTCGAAGAGGGCCTGCATCTTCTTGAGCGCCGGAGCCGGAGGGCGGCACGGCGGCTGCTGCTGCTGCGTTGGGTCGTCGCAGAACGACGCCGCCTCGGCCTCGACCTTCCTCAGGTCGCGGTACCCGAAGGCGGCCTCCCGCAGCGCGTCCGCCTTCCCCTCCGGCCAGTCGGCGAAGTGCTTCAGCACCGCCCGCTCGTCCACCTGCGCGCGCCCATCGAATCGGTTGTTCGTCAGGGAAGAACTCTGGACACTGAAGAATGGGTGTGGAACAGCCGTTCACCAGGCGGGAGAGCTGGACGTCGAGCCAGTTGACGAAGGTGACCACGTCCTCGATGTCGGCGAACGCCGCGCCCTGCACCTCCTTGATCAGGAACCGGATGAGATCGCCCTGCGTCTCCACGTCGGATCTGATCTGCGCGCGGGAACACGCACAGAGAGAGAGGGGAGAGGAGAGGAGACCGTCAAACAGCCTCTCCATAATTAGTAAAAAAAAATTGCCGCAGCAGTAGCAGAAGGCAGCACGTGGAATTTAAAATTTTCCTTTTCTCCCGGTTTCTTTCAAGAGCGCTTGGCGCGAAGCAACGGTCAAGCTCTCGCTCGCTCGCTCCAACGGCTACCTGGGTGAGTTTCTCTTTTTTTTTTTGCTTTGTTTGGGAGACGACGACGACGCCGGGGAGTGAGGTGAGGTCGCGCAAACCCACAGCCTCTTTATTCGAGAGAGGCATTTAGTTATTACACCCCCCCTCTTTTCTTATATGTACTTATCAATGGGATAGCTCGGGGGCCCACGAGTCAGTGTTCCTCAAGGGGATAATAATAATAATAATGTTTGTCAAAGAAAATCGCTTTTTTTTTTCTTCCCAAGAGCGGTAGAAAACAAAACGAGGTAGTAGATCTTCGTAGATGGAACGCTTACCGCGAGGAGATGCGCCGAGCGGTTCTCAATCTCGCCGATCATGTCCCGCGCCGCCGCGGCGCCCCCGCCAGCCCCCGCGTCGGCGCCGCCACCGCCGCCGGTGCCGCCGTCCCTGGACCTGGAGTCCCTCCGCATCAGGGAGTGGTAGAACTCTACCACCTCGGGAACTCGCCTCACGCGTGGGACGGGCGCCGGAGGCGACGCCGAAGTCGCAGGGGACGACGACGACGACGACGACGGTCGGGAGCTCCCCGAGGGTGGAGGCGGTGGAGGCGGCGGAGGCGGAGGCCCCGCGCCTCCTCCGCTTCCGCTGCTTGAGGTCGATGGCGGCGAGCTTGCGCTGCGGCGTCCGCACGCCGGCATTGAAGGTGGTGGTGGTGGCGGCGGCGGGGGCGGCGGTGCAGGTATCGGCGGGAGGTTGGAGAGCTCCGGTGGCGTGCGGGTTCTCGATGCCGCGGTGTCTGAAGAGTACGTCGGCGCGGACGAGGAGGAACTGGACGAGGAGTTGGCCGGCGAGGCGCGCGCCGAGCCGGAGACACAGGACCGGGGCTTGGGCACCGGCGGCGGCGGCGGCGGCGGGGGAGGGGGAGGGGGAGGAGGAGGAAGAACCGACAGCCCACCGGCCGCCGCATCCGACGACGAGAAGTCATCGGGACCTCGCCTCATTCTCCTCCTCAGCTCCGCCATCTCCCTCTCCACGTCGAGGAGCCTCAGCTCCCTGCCCCTCGCGGTGGCCGCGGCGGCGTCGAGCTCGGCGCGCAGGCGCGCGTTCTCGGCCTCGAGGCGGGACACGGCGTCCCTGCAGCGGCCGAGGTCGCTGCTCCTGGCCGCCAGCTCGGTCTCCAGGAACGGCACGACGGCGACGGCCTCCTCGAGTAGGATCTTGTGCTCCAGGAGCTCGGTCCGGAGGCGCGACTCCCGCTCCCGCAGCTCCTCGACGAGGCGGACGAGGTCCCCGACCTCCGGCGGCGGTGGCGCGCGGGAAGGCTGCACCTGCGCCGAGGAGCGCGGGAAGTAGCGCGCGAAGGGCCCCGCCTTGGCCGGCGAGCCGGGCGACCTCCGGCGCGGCGGCTCCTTGCCCGAGGAGGAGGAGGAGGACCGGGGCGTCGTCGTCGCCGGGCTCCGCTGGAAGCCGATGGCCGCCTTGACGCGGCCGGGCACCATGGCGCAGCGGTCGTGGAATACGAAATGGACGAGCAGGATTGCGCCGTGCGCTTCGGCTGCTTCGCTTTTGTTTGGCTGCGGTTTTTAAGAGAGACAGAGGGAGAGAGAGAGGGAGGCACGGCGTCCGAGGAACGGTCTCTGGTCTGGTCTGGTCTGGTCTGGTCTGGTCGGAGAGCGAGCGGAGGAGGAGGAGGAGGAGGCTCTGCTGACCTGTCCGTAGGAGGAGGACGACATGGAATACGAACGTTGGGAAAGGGCCGGCGGCCGGTGTGTCGTTGGAGTTCACAGATAGATCTCATCAGCAGCATCCCAACAAGCCGCATCCGCCATCCTCCTTCCTGCTTTGGATTCGGATTCGGATGCGTCTCCTGGACCTGGAAACCGCTTCTGCTTCTTCTTCTGCTTGGTCGTGACCGGAAGCATTTGAAACGAGTGGTCTGGAACAACGCAACCTGTCGTGTCGTGTGCCCTCTCCACCACCCTTGCGTCCCGTCCCGTCCCGTTACGGAGGCAGCGAGCGGCGAATAGAATAGCCAGGTCCGGGGCGATCTCACCTCACGTGACCCCGTTTCGCGTTTGCTCCGTCCGTCCGTGTGGCAGTGCAGGTTTGGTTGCACGGCCACCGCCTCAGCAGCTAACGAATGGATGGCCTTCCGTGCAGACGAGACGACACGAGGAGAGGAGAGGAGAGGAGAGCTTCGTCATCACTGTTGTACTAGGAAGGGAAGGGAAGGGAAGGGAAGGGAAGGGACGGTGGTTACGGTGATTACTACTTTGATGATGCTTTTGGTAGGGAAAGCTTAGCTTAGCCCGCGGGACGTTACCGGATGGACCAGCCAAGGAAGGGAAGGGAGTAAGTAGCACCGAAGCAAAGGGATCAGGTGATTAGGCGTCGTTACGTTACGTGCTCGTCACTTTAAGCAACACCAATGAACACCTGGTTGGTCCATCGATCGATTGATCGGGTGCGGAGCTGCCCCGTCCTAGTGCATCCAGTGTGCGTGATGACGACCGTCCTAGCTGCGATCTTCAAAAGAAGCTTAAAAATGTTTGCTCGCTTAGCCATCCAGAACATGCAGGATGACACCAGGTCATACGCAAAAACAAAGGGCTAATGCAAAAAAAAAAAAGAGGCAGGGCACGGTACGTTCTGACGCCTGCTCATATGGATGCCTGCCGCAACCCGGCCGAGCAACAAACGGCGCCGGGTTTTATTACGGAGCGGAACGGAACGGAGGGCAGGAAAAAGAAAAGCAGTCGAACAAACAAACAAAGACGAAGAATAAGAAAAATCCACGACGAGGTCCTCCCCCGCTTCTTCTCTCCTCGGGTTCACACACGTGGAACCGTTCGGATCCGTGCCGTGCCGCCTAGCTGCTGCGAGCAAACTCGACGCCCTTGTCGATGGAAGACTTGAGCTCGCCCTTGAGGTTCTCCAAACCCTCCTTCTCCAAGCCGGAGAGCTCGCCCAGTCCAAGGACTTGCTCCACCCCGTCCTTGCCGAGCCGCACCTGCAGTACGGAAAACCAGTGTCAAAACTCCACTAGCCAGCACAGTTCTGCATCCATCATTGTCTATGTAAGGCCATGACGACCTATGTAATAAGCTGCGATAACACTAGGAAGGGAAGAAACAACCAGGCGGATTTACTACTTTAGTAGCAAGGTCACATGATGACACGTGGCTGCGTTTTCTACCAAGTCGTTTATGTATCAGATATACCTTGGATGCAAAGAACGGCAGCTCCGTCACAGCGGACTGCACGAAGGAGCACTCCACGACGTCGGGAACCCCATTGAGGCCCTTCAAGCATGCATCCGCGAAAACGGCGCCCGCGTACCTGCAAAAAGAAGAGAATGTTCACGTTCACAGGAGGAAATAACGCGTCACGGTTTGATCTGAACCAGTCTACTTTGATACATTCACGTACACAGCGTCTACGGCGCGCGCGTTATAAAGTTTGCTTGTACGTATCCCATAAAAAGGGCCGGAGCGAAAAAAGAAAGAAAAAAAAAACAGCCCGCCTTGATGGACCGGTTCCAAAAACAGAACATCATGCAATCAGAGGTTCAACCATCATGCTCAGGAAGGTTTGTGTGTTTTGTAGACTTACGCCATGGACAAGGTTGCAGACCCCTTTCCAGCCTTTGCTTCAACAACCTCCGTCCCGCCATCTTGTGTTCTCTTGGTGAGAGCCTTGATGTCTTCATGGGACAACGAGTTGCTCGCTGGGGTAGCCTGTATGGAACAGGAGGATGGTATTTCAATATCGACTAACTCTATAGTGTGAATCGTAACATCAGATACACCTAGCATGAATGATACTGAATTACTATTACTTGAACATAATTTCAGTACAGGAAACTCACAACAAAAAAGTCAATCAAAAATAAGAAAGAAAGAAAGAAATACAGGAAAACAAAGAAAAAGAGCAAAAAAATGTATCATGTCATTAATTTTTTATAAGCAGTTGATGAATGATGAATGTCACACCAGATTGACATATTCAAGATAACCAGTGTATGTTTACTCCTATGTACAGAATAAAAACATCTTTGTTCATCAATTCGCATATTTCACAAACCAGATTCATACAATATTAAAAGACTGTCAGAAATACGGTACAATGCTCTTTTATCTTCGAGTACTTCAATTATGACATAGTATATTTTGCAGATCAATATGCTATTTTTGCACGAAATAATTAAAAAAATGTAGGTACAATACCTGAGAGAACAGTGGCAGAATAGTAACACCGGCATGGCCTCCAACAACAGGAACATTTACCTCTGCAGAGCATCATAACAACAACTCACATTGAGAGGGCTGATAAATAACATCTGACAATCAGAACCACAATGTATCTACCAATCGAAAGGTAAAATGTCAGACTAGTACCAGTAACTGGGACACCAGCCTTTCCAGCATAGAAAGTTTTAGCGCGAACAACATCAAGAGTTGTCACACCGAACAGCTTCTTCTCATCGTAAGTGCCAGCCTTCTTGAAAACCTCGGCAGCAATCGGGACGGTCGAGTTGACAGGATTGCTGATCATGTTGACAAGAGCCTACACAAGCACATGATCAAAAGGAACACGATCAGATTGATAAAGTATATATACCAGCATTAAGTTGACAGGTCATTTGTCACCTCAGGTCACATGTAAGCACGCGTGTTACATTTATCATCTATAGACCCATACATACGGCCGTGTTGACTGATAGCGTAAGATGGCATGGAGACGTAAGGAATAGTAGCAGAAAACATATGAACTGAGGTCTGAAGCAAACGTGCCTCTTAGAAAGAAGGCGAGGCACTGACGCGGGGCATTGAAACGTCAACATTGCCAATTCTGGGTACCTAAACAGTTATCCTAGTACTATCAATTCTACTGGTCTCTGCAACTGTATATGATTTATGAACACCAGATCTACACTGTATGTCGGTATCTAAGCATGCACCAGCACTTCCAGTTAGCCCAAAACGGAGTAGCACCCAAACCTATGTAATTCCACATCAGATCTAGACTAGAGTGGCAAGAGCGCAAGGCTTACGTTGGGGCAGTGCTTGGCGATGGCGGTGCAGAGGGCCTTAACGATGCCGGCGTTGATGTTGAAGAGGTCGTCCCTGGTCATGCCGGGTTTCCTCGGCACCCCGGCGGGGATGATGACGACGTCCGAGCCTTCCAGCGCCTCCCCGAGCTGGTCGTCCCCCATGAACCCCTTCACCTGCACAAGCCAAAAGTCAAGCACGGCGCCGTCAGATCCATCTTCCCGCCAGACGCTAGCCAGCGACAGCGCGCCGAGAAGGCGAGCCGTACCAGGGCGGCGGAGTTGATGTGGGAGACGTCGGCGGCGACGCCGGGGGTGCCGGCGATGTCGTAGAGGGAGAGGGAGGAGACGAGCGGGTTGAGCTTCATGAGCAGCGCGAGGGGCTGCCCGATGCCGCCGGCCGCGCCGAGGACGGCCACCTTCCGCTCCGGGTTGGCCGCGGAGGAGGAGTAGCTCCGGCGGCGGAGGAGCTCGGAGGCGGGTTTCAGCAGCGACGGCCTCGTCATCGTCGGCGGCGCGTTGGGATGCGAGAGCGGCGCGGTGGTGGTGGGGGGCTGCGCCGGCGGCGGGCGGGGTGCTGCCTGCTTTAATAGAGAGGAGGGGAGAGGAGAGGAGAGGAGAGGAGAGGGTGGATGGGATCTGAAGTGTGTGGGTGGCGATGATCCGGTCGCCGTCTCGGCGTCTCCGCCGTTTGGCCACCGATTTATTTTTTTTTCCCCTAAGATTCCTCCGCTCTGCTGCTACGCTGTGATTCGTGACCAGGCTGGCTGGCTGAGACCTGAGACAGGCTCAAGGCTCAGCAGGACTTGCACCACGACGGATATTTTTGTTTTGCCTGCTTACCAACAGCAACTTTGCTTCGTTCTCATATGGATTAGGAATGTTCTAATCTGGATTAGGATGGAGCAACAAAATTCAACACAGATGCAACCCGTTGAAAGCAGCTATCATAATCCATAACTGGTGGCTTGTGCATTTCCATCTTTCCGCCTTGCATCTTTGCGCTTGATGTCAAAAATATGAACCAAAACCCAGGGAAACTGGGAAAGCATCAACTTGGAAGCAAGCTGAAACATCAAAAATAGATTCACAAAGTACTCCCTCCGTTTCAAAGTATTTAATATTGATTAATTCAATTTTAAACTAATCAACGTCAAAAAATTCAAAACGAAGCAACTGATTAGGCAACACCGTGGGCCAGAGGCCAACATGCATGGCGAGCTTGAATAGTAAGATGGGCGAAAACTTGGGTATGGGGACGGGGTACCTGTGGATGCCTCACAGTTCGGGCAAGCGCACTTTGACACGACGCGCAAAGGCTTTTCGGTCCGCATCCAACGTGATTGGGCTCGATCGTTGACGGATCGTACTAGGTTAAAAACGATTAGAGAAATGGGCTCAATGACAGCAAAGGGTTAGGGCTATGAGGCCCAGTAACCTATTTGCACGGCGCCTTCGCTCCCGCCCACTCACAACCACCGCCGCTCCTCGAAGAATTGGCACCGTCCACGTGGAAAGGGGGTTAGATTTCATTTATGAGCATACAAAAATACAACCTTGGTTGCGCTGGCACTCAACTGTACGAGACGTTGCGTAATACATTTGGATACATGAACTTCGATCCTACAACCACCGCACTTTTCACTTGAGTTCCCCCAGGCTTCGTAACGTAAATTGATAAAAAAAAACTCTTACTCAATTGATGGTAGGATTGAAGATTACGGTGCCTCGATGGGTTGTTCATATTATTGCACATGTATAATACTTACATGTGACCCAACACTCCAATAGCTTAACCATCGATGTTGGTCGTGCATTAGCGGTCGGTGACAAGTTGGTCGTGATGTATGTTTGCCCACTAACGAAGTGTAGGTGCTGCATATCACCCCGATTCGTGGACTCCAGGTTCCTCAAATACACCGGTCTGGTTTTCTAAAACCGTTTAAAGCAACGGCAAGTTTTGTTCTTAGTTTTTCTTTTTAAAAATTGAAAAGTTTTCAAAAAAAAATAAAGGAAAAAAAGTAAAGAAAACGCCATCCCTCCATGTTAGCAAAAGGAAAAAAAACAGAGGAGGTGGACAGGACAGTCACAGGAGAAGCAGCCGGTTGAGTCACCCAGCCCCTCGTAGCCTTCCATCCCGATGCATCCGACGACGTGTATCCCGCGATCCACCTCAGCACGTCCACTGGCTCTCCTTCCACGTCTCCACCCCGACGTCACTGCCCTCACTGGCCACGCCCACGCCCACGCCCTACAAGAACACCGCGCTTGGGAGCCAGCAGCCCCGCGCGCGTGGGCGCTCACACCCCCCTCGCCGTCGCACGCTCCCCCTCGCGCACCAAACGCACATGGGCCGCTCCGCCTCCGGTCGGCCGCCCATGGACCCCGCCGCCGCGCTATCCGGCGCCGTCCCGCTCCCGACCAACCACGGCGCCGCACACTGCGTCGACCCGGCCCTCTACGCGTCCGTCCCGCCCCACATGATGCAGCCCGCCCCCGCCGCGGCCGAGGCAGAGGCGGCGAGGCGGCGCCAGGCGGAGGAGGATGCGGCCATCCGCCTGGTGCACCTCCTCGTCACCTGCGCCGGCGCGATCCAGGCGGGCGACTACTCCTCCGCGCACGCCAACCTGGCCGAGGCGCACAGCATCCTCTCGGTGATCTCGACCGCCACGGGGATCGGCCGCGTCGCGGACCACTTCGCCGCCGCGCTCTCGCAACGCCTCTTCCCGGCGTACCCGCTCGCGGCGCCGCTCCCTTCGCCTTCCTCCGCCACGCCGGTCGAGCTCCACCACCATTTCTACGTGGCCGGACCCTACCTCAAGTTCGCCTACTCCACGGCGAACCTGGCGATCCTTGAGGCGCTGGAGGGCTGCGACAACGTGCACGTCGTCGACTTCGCTGTCATGCAGGGCCTCCAGTGGCCCGAGCTCATCTACGGACTGGCAAGGCGCCAGGGCGGCCCGCCGTTCCTCCGCATCACCGGCATAGGCCCGCAGCAGACTGGCCCCCGCGACGAGCTCGGCGAGGTGGGTATCCGCCTCTCCGAGTTCGCTCGCACCTTGAACGTCCCCTTCTCGTTCCGGGGAGTCTGCGTCGACCAGCCCCACGAGCTCAGCCCGTGGATTCTCAACATTCACCCCGGCGAGACGCTCGTCTTCAACTCCGTGCTGCAGCTCCACCGCCTGCTCGTCGACCCCGACGCCGACCCGGCGGTGCCCGCGCCGATCGATATCCTCCTGGACTGGGTGACGGGCATACAGCCCAGGGTGTTCACGGTGGTGGAGCAGGAGGCGGACCACAACAGGCCGTCGCTGCTGGAGAGGTTCACCAACGCGCTCTTCCACTACGCCGCCATGTTCGACTCCATGGAGGGCCTGGGCTTCTGCCGCAGCGGCGCGCTGGCGGAGGCGTACCTCCGGGCTGAGATCTTCGACGTGGTGTGCGGCGAGGGCAGCGCGCGCGCCGAGCGGCACGAGCTGGTGGGCCGCTGGCGGGAGAGGCTCGCGCGAGCGGGGCTGACCCAGCTGCCGTTCGGCCGGCGCGCGTTCCACCAGGCGAAGGAGCAGCTGCTCCGCCTGACCTCGGGCTCGTCCGCGGGGTACGCCGTCCTGCAGTGCGGCGGCAGCCTGGCGCTCGGGTGGTACGACCGGCCGCTGTACTCCGTGACGGCGTGGCGGGCGACGGGAGGGGGTGACGACGCCGCCGAGGCGCGCTGCTACTACACCGGTAACTATGGGCACGGCGGCGGTGAAAGCAGCCTGGCGACTGCCCAGGACGCAGCTGGCGAAACTGTCATGCCGTATTGACGACAGGGAGGGCTCGTCGTCGATCAGAAGACAACAGGGTGCTCATCTATCGGATTTCATGTGTCTGTGGTGTGCCTGAGACTGAAAACGCAGCGTGGTTGAGCATGCATGAATCTCCTAATAATAAAAACGGTTGTTGCCAGTTCTCTAGATCTGCACTTTGGTCTGCCTCCTTGCGAATTCTCTGTGTCCTTCTGCACGAGCGCCCTGCTCAAAACCGAGGCTTGCTGCCACCGCCATGCCCCGACGCTGCCGGCGTTGAGGAGGATGATGATGAACTCGACCAAGCATCCTCCGGGGCGGAGGCTGCATGGGCCGCGGGCGTCGCCTGGAGCTGGGCTCGTTGGGCCAGAAATCTGATCACGTCAGCCCATCACCGAGCGCCAGTCCCTCATTCGGCCCAGATCAAAAGTAATACGTAGTCCACAGAATGGCCCACAAACCCAAAGGCTTGCACGTAAACCCTTGCCTCCTCTCCCCTTCCCTCCCCTGCTCTGCTCATCTGCTGCCGCCACTGGCTCCTCCTCCTCCTCCGATGGCCGAGCCGCCGCAGCCGTCGTCGGGCCCTGCCACTCCGCCGCAGGATTCCAAAGGAAGTTCCAAGAAGAAGAAGAACAAGAGGAACCCCGCCAAGAAGCAAGCGAAGCGACCCGCCGCTTCTTCCTCGGGTTCGGGCTCCATGGTCGCCGACCCCTTCCTCTTCCTCGCCGGCGGCAAGGAAGGAGGTAACGATCACTACGACCGCCGGATTTAGGTAGAGGTGTTTTTTTTTTCCCGCGTGGTCACTGATGCGGCCGTCTTGCGGGTCGGGCGCAGGGTTCCTGGAGCTGGAGGAGATCGACGAGGCGGACTTCGGGATCGTGGGAGGCGTCGTGGAAGACGTGGGAGCTGGCGAAGACAAGGTGGGGAAGGACCGGGGGAAGAAGAAGCGGAAGCAAAGGGATGAAGCCCAGGGTCCAAGCGGCGGTGCCGACGGTGATTTGGTCGGTGAGGGTGAGCAGGACGAGGGGGGGAAAGGGGAGAAGACGCCTAAAAAGAAGAGGAGGAGGAGGAGCAGCAGGAAGAAGAGGAGCGTGAAGGATGAAGTGAAGAGCGTGGAGAGCAACGAGGATGACGTCACTGACAGCAACGCCCAAGGTGTTTACTAATTAAGCTTGCTGATAGTTGTCTGACGCCACGCAGTCTGTGGTGTGGTGTGCGACTGTAGTATTGGCTCGTTTTAGGTCTTTCCCAGTTACTGTTGCAAAATTGATACCTGCTATTGTTTTTCCTCGCAGGCACGGCAGTTGACAATGACGATATGGATCAGGATAAGAATGATGACCTGATTCTGGGTGAGGACGAAGTTTACGGATGGAAAGTGCTCAGGCTACACCCTCTCCTTGTCAAGGCGATGCGAAGGCTTGGATTCAGAGAGCCAACACCTATACAGAAGTCTTGCTTTCCTGCAGCGGCTCATCAAGGCAAGGTTTGTCAACATGTTCATTAGCTCATCGACCGCTTAACTTGATAGCTTATCTTGTTGAATCAAAGTTCGCACATCTTTTGATGTTGGCCCCTTCAACAAGTTGTCTAACAGATAATTGTTCTAATTGAGTACCTAGTCACACTGTCCTTGGTCCCTTAAATTTAATACTCCAAATCTGTTAATTTCTGCCCCTAGTATGTTAGTTGTGCTGACATTTACCTTGCAACAGGATGTTATCGGTGCAGCAGAGACAGGTTCTGGTAAGACACTTGCGTTTGGCCTCCCTATTTTGCAACGTCTGCTTGAAGAGCGAGAAAAAGGCTTAAGATTACACCAGGAAGATGGAGAAACTATGAAGGAAAGATCTAGAGGAAGCCCTCTTCGGGCTCTTATTATGACACCTACCAGGGAGCTGGCCAAACAGGTATGGTTTATCTTAGCTCGACATACATAGCAACGTATCTGTTAATTCTGGTGCTTTTATTTGATCCTGTTTGATTCAACTCAACTTTTAGGTCAGTTATTGAATTAACTTACTGTTTTTCTCATACTTATGTGTAAGCTGTTACATAATTCCCATTCAAATACAAATCTATATGGTATTTCTGCGCATCTTACAGTTATTTATTTACAGGTATGTGATCATTTGGAAGAAGCAGCCAAGTTCCTAGGAATACAGGTTGTTCCGATTGTTGGTGGTCTATCCATGGAAAAACAAGAACGACTTCTGAAAAAGAAGCCTGAAATTGTTGTTGGAACCCCAGGAAGATTGTGGGAGCTCATGTCGATGAACAATCAACACTTGGTTGAGGTTAGTACGTATTATCTGAGCATTGAATGTATATGTCAACTTTGTAGTATACACGCTTGCATCTCGATATAATAACATTTATAGACCATAAACATGTGTATGCTGGATTACAGAAAAATGGATTTGAACCTAATTTTTTGTAAAGTGATAAAAGGATCTTACCTTTAGTTAATGTAGTTCCTCTCAAAGCTATCAGCACTACTGGACCTGCTAATATATTTACAGTTTCTATCTCTTTTGTGTGCATTACAACAACAACAAAGCCTTTATCCCAAGCACATTGGGGTAGGCTAGACATGAAACTCAACAATTTTTATTTTTTTTAAATGAAGTAAAAGTGAGGAAGAGATATGAGAGTAACAAAGAAAAAAGAAAAAAACTAAGATTCTGGCACATGAATTGCTACTTTCCATGCAGTCCTATTCTGAGCTAAGTCTCTTGATACATCCAATCTCTCAAGTCTCGTTTTACCGCCTCCTCCCAAGTCAACCTTGGTCGTCCTCTAACTCCTAATATTTTTGTGTGCATTATTCCATCTTTTATTGTGAAACAAACAAGGCAGACATTAACTGATCTAGTCTTTTTTGTTCAACAAACGGTTACCTGTCTGTGTTTTTCGGTATAGTTAAATTAAGGGTTACCCCTGTTAATATTATCTTTTTGGCAAAACTGCTCTCAGAGCACTAGTTTGCGCCGCCCTTGCTCCATCTAACATCCGACTGTCATATCTTGCATCGACGGCTCAGACCAGACGTCTAAACCTCGCACCGTTAACCCCTCTTTCTGTCCCATACTCCCTTTTAATCGCGTCTTGAT
This sequence comes from Neostapfia colusana, assembly GCA_030760725.1. Taxonomy (NCBI): domain Eukaryota; kingdom Viridiplantae; phylum Streptophyta; class Magnoliopsida; order Poales; family Poaceae; genus Neostapfia; species Neostapfia colusana. The sequence goes on from JASWHV010000007.1 coordinate 1,945,907, forward strand.
CATCCAGGGGAACCTGGAAGCACGGTGGCGGTCTGCTCATCCATGGTGGTGAGGTTTTACGACTGCATCTCCATCCCCTCATGATGTGCACTTCCTCGCTGCTTTCCATGATTAGGGCTGCTTTCTTTTGGCTGGCGCCATAGTTATTAAGGCGGTAAGGCGACATAAGGCGACTTACCCCCTTTTTACCTTTTAAGCGATAAGGCGAGGCGACGCCTTAGTATTATGTATATTTAGGAAAATACTACCAACAATATTATTTTATATTAAGAAATGTATTGTTATTAAAAAACAGAAGAATTTTCACCACCAGCTAGGCCCACTGGTCCCCAGCCCAATACACTGCCGGCCCAGCTCCACATCCTAAATCACTGCCGCCCCCACCCGATTCCCCCCAGCCGCCCCCACCCGACCCCCCCCTGGCCGCCCCCACCCGATCACCCCCCCTGCCCGATCCCCGCCCCGCCGCCGCCCCCACCCGATCCACCCCTCTCCCGCCGCCTCCCCCCCCAGAACGGACCTCCTCCGGTCCTCCCTCGAACCCTACCCCGCACCTTCCTCACCGCCGCTTCCTCCGCCGGCGGTGCTCGCTGTTCTTCCTCCCCAGGTACAGGTAAGTGCGCCCCCCTCCCCGATTGGCTTCCTCCACCGGCGGCGCCACCCCCGCCCCTTCTTTCCCGGCGGATCTCCCCCCGCGTGGTCTTCTTTCCCGGCGGAGCTACCCCCGCGTGGTCGCCTTACGGCCGATCTAAGGCGACAGGGACGCCTTACGGTCCCTGGTCGTCTTAGCTAAGAGACGCCTTAATAACCATGGCTGGTGCTGCAGCCGCTTGACCTCGAAGTTGTGGCCAGTCACTGTTGCTCATAGCTCTTCTTCCCACCCAAATCAAGCTAATGTTGCTTTTATCTTTCTTCCTTCAACCAAATGGAACCACCACCACTCATATCAAATGGAATATGGCTTGGTCTAGGCACCCATTGGGCTTGGTCGGTGCACATTTGGTCTGATTTCACCTCGCTGGAGAGAAAACAAATAGCTGATTGGTGAGTAGGAGCTCATCGTTGAAGAAGGTGGGTGAGAAGGTCGCGCCATAGTTGGGGGCAAAAGGCTGGATGAGATGATTGATGGAGTGCTAGACGGGGCGAGGATAGGATTCCAGTGGTAAATCTGGAATTTCAAAAAATTTAGTGGTACAGGTGTGAAACGGTTCAGTCTCGATGCTACGATAGCAGTTTCGCCTATCTATGAGTAACCCTAAATTCTTTTAGGTGTCAGGAAACTATTCCCTGTGTGATCCGTGGTCTCTGATTTCTTGATACATCTTACTTTAAAAGGGCGTACCTACTGCATAAGGCTCCCACACATTGTGGGGTCTAGGGAAGGGTTATTTCTAGACAGCCTTATCCCTGTTTCTGCTGAGAGGCTTGTTCGAACCCAAGACCTCAGGACACAAGTGGAGACACACTACCACTGCGCCAGGTCCGCCCTTCTTTATCCAAGAAAATCTTTTTAGCAAATTTTATGACCTCTTATATTGAGCATTTGATTTCCCAACAGTCCCATAAATTTTAAAAGAATAAAGAAGCATCTTTGATCTAAAATTTTGGTGTAACACTACTTGCACTCGTAATTGCTTGTATATTTATGGTTGTTAATGTTTCAATGTTTTCTCTTATCACTCAGCTGCATTCATTGTCATTCTTTGTGTTGGATGAGGCTGATAGAATGATCGAAAGAGGCCATTTCCATGAGTTACAATCTATTATTGAGATGCTTCCACTTACTAATGGTTCTGATGAACATTCTGTAAGAACCACACCGAGTTGTGAGACTGTGTCAATTTCACAAATAAAGAAGAGGCAAATCCTTGTGTTCTCAGCCACACTTGCACTCTCATCTAATTTTCGGAAGAAGTTAAAGCGTGGCCTATCTACTTCGAAGACATCATTACCTGATGAAGTCAGCTCCATTGAAGCACTTTCAAAGCAGGCTGGAATGAAACCTAATGCAGAAATAGTTGATCTGACAAAGGCTTCAATATTGCCTGAGAAACTTGAAGAATCTTTTATTGAGTATGTCTTTCTGTTTATGAATTGTTCTATATCATGACTATTTTTGACACCATTTTGATTAAACTTTACACACATAAAAAAGTAGTAACATACAACTGTGCACACTAACAGATGATTGTTTTTGTGTTTTACAGGTGCAGTGAAGATGATAAGGATGCCTTCTTGTATTATATATTGAGTGTTCATGCACAAGGTCGCACGATAATATTTTGTACATCAATCGCTGCATTACGTCACATTTCCTCCATACTACGCATTCTTGGAATAGATGTTTTGACCAATCATGCTCAAATGCAACAAAGAGCTCGCATGAAGGTGACTTTTTACACAGAATTGTACAATTAACTTGCATCTAATACTTGCTAAATTGAGGGATTATCATTCATTTTTCTTTGTATCATGATGGCTCATTAGCCAGATTAATCTTATTGTGTACCTCTGCACTTTATCTATCCGATTTTAATGTTTATTAGAGTAGGTTCCATGTAACGGACCTTCATGTGAATTAAATTCATGCTTTCAAAATGCCAATACTATTGTTTTCTTACATCTGATGACCGGATCTTGTTTAAGCACTGGTTTTGCTCTTGTTCAGTTCTATCATCTTTGACATCATAGCTATGTGCTTTTTTGGACTTTCATTTTGACTACTTTCCAAGTTTCCATATCATTTCACGCCTCTATCTGCATCCTTGTTGTTATCAAAACACACTTGAGCAATTCCTACACCATTTTTTATCTATACATTTCTTTTTAGGATAAAATACATTTAATTATTCTTTGTTTTTATGTTTAGGCTGTGGATCGTTTTCGTGGAGGTGGTAATTCCATTTTAGTCGCAACTGATGGTTTTGCAAGGGGCATGGATTTTGATGATGTGCGAACTGTTATCCATTATCAGTTGCCACACTCAACTGATGTAGGTGATCTTTCATGAGTCTAAACTTCTGGATATACATGTTGTAAGACCAAGATCACTGATTACAGTTTCCCACATTGTTCTCTCCCTCTAAGGTTTATATCCACAGAAGTGGAAGGACAGCACGTAAATCATTGGCTGGGTGCAGCATTGCACTAATCTCTCCTTCAGACAAGGCAAAGTTTTACACTCTTTGCAAGTCAATGTCAAAGGTAATTTTCTTCAGATTGCTACCTTGTGACTCAAGATCACTTTTCCTTTGGCACCATGGCAGCTTGTCGTATTTCCATCAGAAATAATATGCTTTTATGGTGTCATTTTCCGTATTCTATATGTCTTTTTTGCTAGATGTATATTTTTCTTGTGGCCCTACCAATGCATGGGCACTTTTTCTTCTAGCATGACTTTCCATCATTCATTAGATAGTTTTTTCTCCATGATTAGTGAATAACCCAACAAGTTCATAGCCATCTATTAAAATTGCAGGAGAATCTCCAGCAGTTCCCTGTAGATCAGGCGTACATGCCTGCAGTAGTGAACAGGCTCTCCCTTGCTAAGCAGATCGACAAGATTACACGAAAAAAATCACAGGCAAGGCATCTTATTTGTTAGCTTTTATGCATTCCTTAAGATGATCTCTAATATTTTTAACTTGATTTCTTATGCCAGAATAATTAATCTTATGCTTGTTTATCTTCTGACTTTCCCTTTGATTTTTAGGAGAATGCCAACAAATCCTGGCTTCAGAGGAATGCTGAATCCATTGGGCTGGTATTGGAGTCTAGTGACAGTGAAGAAGACCGTGCACAGGGTCACAAGCAACGGAAGGCAACTTCTGCGCATCTCCAAAAGCTTCAACAGGTTAGGATAGGATGACTTGAAAGGAAGTAGTAGGGTTGTGAGAGGTTTGCGAGAGTGCTGTTTATAGGTGTGAATGACTTTCAGTGTTATGCTATTTGCCTCACATTTCAGCACATGTTGCTTTGAATTGTAGGATTTGAATGATCTATTGCAACGTCCCTTGCAGCCTAAGACTTTCTCAAGGCGGTATTTGGCTGGGGTTAGTTCTCTGGCATGGAATACTGATTTTTGTGATGATAATAGTACCTTCAGCTGACACTATTCTTTGTCGTTCTACTTGTCCAGGCTGGTATTTCACCATTACTTCAGAAGCAACTAGCATTGTTATCTAAGAGGAACGTAAACGACAACAGCAGTAAAAATAAGAATAAAGGGTCTCAATTTATTGTAATTGGTCAGGATCGTGTGGAACCCTTGCAAGCACTTCAGAATTCTGGGCAAGAGGTATGCTTGATTGTTCATGGATACATACTTGTTTTCTACTTCCTCCATTGTGGTAATTTAAATCTTCATTCTACTTTTGAAACAAAGGACAATTGTTACTTATGCTGTAGTCCCAAAACCTGAGTTTGATATTGTGGTTGCTGGTTCTTTCAATTAGATATGTTTTCCGTTCCTGTCTTTTGGTGCATCACCTTTTCTTATGTGCCAGAGATTTTATGCTTGCAGGTCTGTGTGAACATGGACAAACAAAGAGAAAAACGAAGACTTTCTCAGAATTGGAAGCGGAAGAAGCATGAAGAAAAGAAACGTAATTATTTCCACCGTTCTGTTCCTTTTATAACACTGCGTGCAATTTAGCTTTGCTGTTGGTAATGGACACCATTATATTATACAATTTCTGGTTTCAAAGTATTTGAAAAATAGCAGACAACTAGGGTTCTAAGTACTCCATTAAACCATTATGATCAAAGTATTTACACAGACAAGTGTCGAGTGCACGTCCTGGTGGCTTAGCTTGAATGGAACTTGCAGTTTAGTCTAGCCTGAAAAGTAGTAGACATCTGAATGGACAGATTATTTATCCAATTGCACATTTGTTTGGTTTACTCGTGAAGGCTGCATATCATGCACGTGTTACATAGAAGCGGATTTGACATTGCTTCTAAAACGAATAAGCATGCCCGCTACTACTGTGAAAATCAGTCGTACATACGTTGCACCAAGAGCAACACTTGGACGTGTTTTGAATTCGTTGTTTACTTTTTCAGGTACACGAGAGCAAAAGAGAAAAGAGAAGAGAAAGGCTAAAGAAAGGAACTAAATCTCATCAGAGATGAATCCCTGAGATTTCCACGTCCGTTGCTGGTGTGTTCCTACCATGACAGGTAACTGAAGATGCCAAGCGACGCTGCTTCAACAACATACTCCCTCCGTTCTGAAATAAATGATAAATGATAAATGACGTTTAGGACAGCTAATTTAGTTTATTTGAACTAATTTTCTTGTCCTAAACGTCATTTATTTGAGAACAGAGGGAGTATTTTACAGCTAGAGATAATTTAGAATGCATGAGCTCGGGTTCGCCGTAACGTGGATCTGTAAGATGATTTCGAGCCAGATGTTACCTAAATATCGCATTTACTTACATGTTTTAAGTGTCGCATGTTGTAACGTCTGGGCAAGTGAAACGATGGGATTATATTTGCGTGGATACAGTTCTTATTTCTCTTATGTTTTCTGTATGTGGCAATTTCTACTAGAAAATCTGTCACTGGAAAGGAAAGTGGAAGGATGTCCGGCTGGGCAACCGTCGGCTAGCTCTTACAAGAACGCTGATGAACCAGCACACGCACACTCCTCGATTCAAGAGTCAACACCATGTCTGGGATTCAGATGAGCTTGTAGCCATCACTTTGCTTCTCTGGTGGCCATCTGATCAAACAGCGTTTGCCATCCTCCGAGACATGTCCAATGGTGCAATCAAAGATGGAGACGCCGTCGACGATGGAGCCAAATCCAAATCCCTTCACGGACTCGGCCCCTTCCTCGCCCAACGGACCAAAGCTTATCCTGAGCACGTCGCCGACCCGGTAACGCCACCTACCGCCGACGCGACATGTCCGCTGGTGCTGGGGCACGGCACGACCGTGGCTTGCCGGTGGTTCTGCCCTTGCGATGCGTACCCGGCGGCCGTCGATGGCGTGGTGCTGCTGGTCGGCGAGGGCGCGGCCCGCGTCGCTGGGGCGGGCGAACTGGACGAAGGCGAAGCGGCGGGGGCGGCCGGTGAGCCGGTCCCTGGGCAGGCAGACGTCGGCCACCGCGCCGTACCGGCGGAAGTGGCGTCGCAGGTCGGCGTCGCCGGCGCCCGCGGGGATACCGCCGACGAACAGCCGGCCGTTCTCCGGCCCCAGCCCCATCGCGCGCCGAGGAAACAGCCGGCGCGCGGCGCTAGCTGCTGCTGCTGTCAACAAGCTAGGCTCGCTGCTGCTGCCGGCCGCCGCCGCGTCGCATCTTATAGCCGTCGTCGCGTCGCGTCGCGTCAACGGCGTCGTTGGGCTTTTCCAATGCCAGTAGGAACCGGACGGCTCCGTGCCGAATCGGATTTCCATTCTCGTCCCAGTCCGACTCCTACCCGGACTGCGCCTCCTGACGAGCCCAGGAAGACGAGCGCCACCACACGACGACGCCCACGTGAGCGTGAGCCCCGTCGGCTGGAGGAGCAGCGCGGCGCCGCCGGAGGCCAGCAGCGTGCTGCGTCGAGCTTCGCCGGAGCACCCACGGCCGGTGCCGATCGATCCGCCACGCTCGCTCGCTCGCGTGGCTTTGAGGAGGAGGCAGGGCTGTGTATCTCACCCACTCCGGATCGCAGTTTGGACAGGAGGAGGAGGAGGAGGAGGAGTTAAAAGGCGCGGTCGCGCGGACACTGGCGTGGTCGCGCCGGCACGGACGTGGCGAGGCGCCGAGCTTGCATGCATGCGCACGTTTAAACTTTTGCATGCGTCGCCTGGAGAAGTGTACAAAGTATGGCCCACCTGTAAAGTAAAGCCTTGTATTTTGCAGCAGAAATGAGTATCTAATTAAAAAGAAACTGGATTCATATTGTTAGTAGTTGAATTCTTACTCTTATTGGAAGAGAGGATGACATTAGGAGTTGGGGCAATTTTCTTGTCTATTTCTCAAACAATGCCATGCCAACCCAAGAGGTTGAGGTTACATATTTATAGCTGCCATGGCAGTCAAGCATATGTCACAAAGATGCTAGTTTAAAATGCTTAGATGCTGTCCTAATATATTGTCCTTGGCTGACACTAAGATGCTGTCCTAGTGTCCTTAGATGTTGTCTTAATTGGGGCCTCAAAGACCAAAGGACTAGAGTACAACAAGGACCAAGGACTAAAGTGCAACAAACTAAAAGACTAGGGTACAAGGGACTAGGGGACCAAAGACCAAAGGACTACAAGATTTATTCCAGCACACATTGCTTAATCTGTGTGCTATTAATTCTCTTTTTGGGAGGAGAATACAGCTACGACTGTGGTACGTGTGTTAAAACAAATACTCCCTCTACTATGAAACAAATGATGTTTATAGCAACTAATTGAGTTTAAATTGAACTAGATTTGTTTATCGTAAACGTCATTTATTTTAAAATGGAGTGAGTATAAGAGAAGACTGCACAAGGGTTTGATACACTACCACTGCAATCACATGGCTACCCGCGACTAGCTTTCCATGCATGACTAAAAATTGGGAATAAAAAAATAGGAAAAATGGGCTTCGGGCAATACTGTTACAGCGCGCGTTCCCTCCACCCGCCGCCTGCAAATTAATTAAAATGGAAAGGAGAGCGGTACAATTCGAATACTAATAATTAATGGAGGTTTTTTAGCCAAGAGATTGAAAGGAATTTATCATCTTCTCTAGATAGATCCATGTAAATGTAACATATCTGTCTATATCTCAAAAAAAAATCTTGGATTCACATGCCTGTATTGAACAACATCTCATCACCAGCAAGATAGTCATTCATTTCCCATGGAGAGTTAATGTTTAAACAAGCTACGTAGTATCCTTACAGATGAAGTACAGCTAGCCTCGTACCCAATTACAACTAGAGTTTTATCATTAGAAATATGACAATGCATATTGAATAGTGTGCATCTATCAGGGGCAATCTCCATGCATGCCCTTTCCATGCAGGAGGATATAAAATATGACCTAGCTAGCTACAATATTTAAAGTCTGTATAGCTGTATCACCGTAAATGGATCGATACTGGAAAACCTTGGATTCGATCAGACATCTTACATTGTGCACTATTAATTTCTGTGGTTTTGAATCTCGGCTGGATGTTGGTTGCATTAGATAACTACTATTGCTGAAAGCGTATCTGTCTGGATTTCACATTCATGTTACAGATATGGAAATTTAATGTTACAGATATGGTGGAGGCAACAATATTTTCCGGTAAGTAAAAATATAGATGATCGTTTTGCCTATTACTTAAAATATGATTTTGCATTACGAGTGACAGTTTATGCACACACATGCAAGTTTAGTTGAATACATTTTATTATTATTGCATTGCGGGTATAATGCATTTTTATGCACATAAATTAAGGGAGCGTTGCATTACTAATGGTGATGTATTAGTGATTCTATTCGACTGACAATGACTTTGATCCCGTCTGAATAGATAATAAATGTAGCTAACCGTTCCAATGCTTAACAATATCTCCGAAGAGAATACTAGCTACTATATTCTGAAGTCTTATTTTTTTAATTCGACCATGGAGCATACTAATAACATTCAGCTTGTCGGATTTACATAATAAGCATGGTCCTACTCTCTATATATGCTTACATGCTTAGCAACCTTATTTGAGATATGAGATGTTTTGTGATTCAAAATCTGCACAGATGAACATAGATGGCTGAAATGGTGATATAGTAAAGCATATATAAGCACACTATTTCCCGAAACAAAATGAGTTAATGTAATAAAAATATGCATAGCACCGGGACATCTTTGGCTGTACGATTATATCTGCATCCATTGTATCATTCTGGTCGCATAATTAAAGACTGCTCTACTCATATCTAAAAAAAATTAATTAAAGACTGACAGTCTTACTGGCCGGGCACTGGCCTATAAAATCCCACCTGTCGGACACCGCTCTCAGCCATCTCCTTCAGATGACGACCCAGTTCTCCATTGATCCAGCTTAGCTCCTCGTCCATCGGCCGGCCTCCTCTTCGATCTATATATATCCTCCCCTAGCTAGCTACCACTTCTCCCTTTGCCTGCCACTACCACACACCACACTGATGATGGAGTGTACGGGAATCCCCAACACCCCAGACTTGGAGCTCACGATGGCTACCCCTGCCTCTGGAAATGGCGTCCACATCTCTTCATCCGGCTCCCGTAATAAGCTTGTTGCGAGTCATCACTTTTCCGTGTGACAGAGCAAAAGATCGTCAGTTCATATTAGTATCGTTTTTCTGTCTGTCGAGATCTATCGATCTTGTTCTAGTATGTAGAAGATACGTACTCTTTCGAATTATTTGACGCTAGCTGATTAGTTTAAAATCGAACTAGCCAGCGTCAAATAATTTGAAACGGAGGGAGTACGTATTGCGTTAGAAACGGATCTTATATTTATCATCATAAAAAAGAGAGAGAAATGGATCTCATATATATTCGTAGGATGCATGACGACGACTGGTTTGCTGCTGCGCATCATGCATGCAGATGGTACGAAGGGGTCCAACGTCGAGAACACGACGAGGGAGGAGCTCGCCCTCCTGGACACGTTCAACAAGGACCGGCCAGAGGCGGAGGTGGACGATGCGCATCTCATCGGCGGCGGCAGCATGGAGATAGAGGGCGGAGAAGATAAGCGACCTGCCGCCGCCGGCGGCGAGTTGTCGTCGCCGTCGTTACCGCGACGAAAATACAACCGTCTCTCCCAGGAGCAGTCTGATCTGCTTGAAGCAAGCTTTCAGCAAAATCACTTCCCAGACAAGGTGACTGTACATCATGATCGAGAAATTTTGCTTCAAAAACAATGACATGGTCTGTGAAATGATGCATGAAACACACTTCTCATCAGGAGACGAAGCAGGCTTTGGCTGACACGCTGAAGGTGACGCCGAAGCAGGTGAAGGTCTGGTTCTTGAACCGTAGGGCAAGGTACGTAATGATATAGTATCGAACTTGGATTGATCAGGAACGGATCGGAGGGAGTACTATGCATGACAGTAGTAGCTGTTGCGGTAACAAAATCTTGTTTATTCATGTGCTGCATGCGTACACCGTGTTCGTCATAGTTTACCACTAATGTATTGAATTTAATATTGCTATATATATCTTTGATTTGATTGGTACTGAGATTCCCGGCCATTTAACTAATGAACCTGATCGAATTTGATACAAACATATCAGTTCTAGCTAGACTAGAGGTACACTCACACATTACAGACTACCTGCTACATCATAAATGGTGCCATATATATGGTAGAAATAATTCTCATTGCGATGAATTATACCATGTAATTTTGTCTCCTATATATATGAAAATATTAATCATACATATCTTACGGTTTGTTCGGGTGTCGTGTATATAGGTCCAAGAAGCATAAGATGGAGCAGAACGAGGAGCTAGTCAAGTATAAGAGGCAGGTCGAGTCACTGACCAAAGAAACTCGCCACCTGCGGCGCAAGCTTAAGAAGCTCAAGAAGAAGTTGAAGCTCAAGCAGGCACCGTCGTCTATGGCGCCGCCGCCGCCGCCACCACTAGCAGCAGCAGAAGAAGAGGAAGAAGAAGAAGAACAGCAGCAACACAAACAACAAATCATGTATGTCCCGGTGCTTGCAGGACTGTTCACCACCACCAACAACGGCGGCGGCGACCAAAACGTGGCGACGACGACCACAACGACGACAGCTTCCTTTATTACGCATCAGGGGAGTGTGACTGCTGCTGGCTTGCCCGTCGTCACTAACGTGCTGCTGCTGCCGCCGCCGTCTCCCGGCGTCTCCAACATATGACGATGGTTTGGGAGGGGGCGGCGCCGCTCATCAACAAGGATGTGCGTGGTGGATCCAGCCAGTGCAACAACGAGACTTATTAGAGTGTCGTCCCTGTTTCTTCGCTTGCTTTGCTCAATCCAAATACTTCCTCGGTTTCGAAATATTTGACGTCGATTAGTTTAATTTTGAACTACTACCCAAAATCAAAAAATTCGAAACGGAGAGAGTATATATATACCAGACGCTTATCTTCAGTAGTGTCGATCATGCATGTACTAGCCACCCATGATTTAGCATTTGTACGTTGTTTACATCGATCGATCGATCATCTTCAGCCTGCCTGCTTGCCATCAATCATACCACTTCAAACTTTTCTAGTTACAAGATGTCCTAGTGCTCGTGTGCACGGACGGCCATGGACGACAGCGTTTAGTTTCTGGGCCTCGGCCCTTTTACAAGGCGGGCTGGGCTATACGCTAGAGCGGGCTGCCGCACCGCAGGCTCGCGTGAGTCATCTCGGCCTGCAGCAGCCCATTTATCGGTCCCAATCTTCTTCTTCTCCTCTTCTTTTTTTTTGAGAGAGAGTGAAGAAAAAAATATCGGTCGGTCCCAATCAAAAGATCGCAATCGTCCTCCTCGATCGGCTCGTTCACATGCCTGCCTGCCGGGCCGGCTTCTCCTCTCTTCTCTCTCTCTCTCTCTCTCTCTCTCTCTCTCTCTCTCTCTCTCTCTCTCGCAGCAGCCAGCCACACAGGACCCTGCTTCTCTTTATCGAGGACCGCGCAGCTCCGCAACCTAGAGGAAAAGAAGAGGCCGCAAAAGAAAAGCGCCGCCGTCGTCGTCACCACACCACGCCATGCTGCTGCATCATGGTTGGTTATCATCGCGCGCGCGCGCAGCATCTAGCTAGCTAGCTAGCCCAGCTGTGTGACGACGGCGATAATGATGCCAGAATCATGCATGCATGGGTGGAGGGCGCTCGCTCTCATCTGACTCTGACGATCGATGACCACACCTGACGGCAAATCGCGCGCGATTCTCTGCCATCGATCGATCGATCTGCATGCATGCAGCACTGCCATGCATGCTACTGGTTGGCGTATATATGAAAGATTCAGAGCCAAACCCCAAAACCTTCTACTATCCTTTCGGCGTTGATCTGCTGCTGCTGCTGCTGCTACCAGGCACTCACTGCAGAGTGCAGACATGCCGAGCCGCGCTGCGCTGGTAAGTACTACAGTAGCATGGCGGCTGCTGCTCCTGCTACTGCTGCTGCTGCCTCGCTCAGGCCGCTGCAATCCTGCCTCGGGATGGCAAAACAGAATTGCGCGACTAGCTAGCTAGGACTGGGCGCGTGTGTGCATGCATGTCCTATCCCTCTCGACTCGCCCCCACCTCTCTAGTGGACCTTGCATGTCCTAATTGCAACGCTCCTCTTGCTTTTACCAGTACGTGCCCTGGCCTCCAGTTTCATCACTGCTGATCATCTGATACAGAGAGAGAGACAGAGAGAGAGAGAGAGAGAGAGAGAGAGAGAGAGAGAGAGTGCTGTTGACGATGCTTCTGGTCGGATGCGCTAAACCCGTTACGCGCGGACACAAAACCTGAAGTGCAAACTGCATGCAGCTAAGCGTCATATATTGTCGCACGACAGTGTCAAGCTATGCTGGGTGGAAGTGGCTGGATGATGCTCATTTGCTCAGGCATTTTGGCCGGGTATGATGACTATTCGAGTAATTAACTGGGTACTCCTTTAAAAAAGAAACAGAGAGAGAGAGAGAGAGAGAGAGAGTAATCGGGTGCCTCTTGCCTGCAGAACTAACATAGTCTAGCTAGCTGCAGCTGCTGCAGCCAATTTGAAGACCATTCTATTGTTTCAGAGATATATGCATTTGATTTGAAGGTCAGTCACTAAACGTTTAAGCTCTCGGCCGCGCGGCAGATGATAGAGGGTGTAGATAAAATGGTATATGAAAAGTATATATGTACTCCCTCTGTTCTGAAATTAGTTCAAATTAAACTAAATTAGCTGTCTTGAACGTCATTTATAGGAAGTAAAAGATAAGCTAAGTACGTCGTGCATGTCGGTATAGTACAGGCCCACGACACTAGAAAAGCAGCAAGGGATTGAGTCTTTTGAGAAGAACATGCATGGACACTGTCTGCATAACGTGGCATGTTTTATTCGACTTCAGTTCGAGTAGGAATAAAGCAAACTAGTACGTATATGATATACTATGTCTATGTGGGTGGGAAAGAAAATCAACAGCTTTGTGTTGTGCCTTCTCCTTCTCCCCACAGAAATTTCTTGACGAGTGGCTCAATGGGTTCATGAAAACTATCAGTACCTCAGACAGCTGATCATGGTATTTTCTTTTTCTTCAAAAAAGGTTAGAACAGTTTTCACTTGCTTAAGGAACAAGAACAAAACACACAAAGTTTAAACTGAACATTAGGACCTCAAATCAAATGGAAACAAAGTATGAAAAAAGGCTAGAAGTTTATTGATCATTACAAACATATGAAGCACCAAGTATTACAGTTCTAGTTGATTGGGGCACTACTATTCATCTACGGTGCCATTACAAGCTGACAAATGGCTCCCTAATTACCTCACCTCAACATAATTCTGCATCAACATACCACAAAGAAAGAGAGAGAGAGAGAGAGAGAGAGAGAGAGAGAGAGAGAGAGAGAGAGAGATAACAACAAAAATATTTCCATTTCGATCCCGATCGAAAGCTACGTGTTTCCATCTACGCCTAACACTCGCCACCACCAGGAGGAGACTTGAGCATCGCGCCGCACACAAGTGAAGGTGAAGCGAACGAGAAGGAGCACATGCATGGCCGCTCAGCCACTCAGATCATCGATCAGACCCTGAGGAGGTAGACGCTGAGCTCGGGGCCGCCGTTGCTGCCGCCGCCGCTGTCCGGGTTCATCATGTAGAACGCCTCCGAGTCGCGGGAGCCCACCACGCGCTCGAACCGCGCCCGCATGTACATGACGTCGCCGTCGCCGCCGCCGCAGCTCGCCGCGGGTATGACCCCGGCGCCCATGGACACGGGCTCCAGCGCGCGGAGCACGCGCCAGTCCGCGGCGCCGCACTCGCGCCGCACCGCGTACCCGCAGCTCCTGCCGTTGCAGTAGGCGCGCCAGACCGTCTCCTCGAGCAGCTTCTTGTTGGCGGCGGGGCCCTTGGCGCGCTCGCGCTCGAGCGCGATGCGCACCAGGCCGGAGGCCATCTCGCGCACCAGCGCCGCGGTGGGCGCGGCCAGCTCCAGAAGCAGCGCCGGGCACGCGCGCGGGTCGACCTGGAACGCGAGGTGCACGTGGCCGCGCCGGTGGCCGTAGAGCGTGCCCGTGAGCCGCGCGCCCATGCCGACCTGCCGGTGCCGACCGGCCACAGCATTGGCCAGCGCGGAGCGCAGCCGCGACACGGCCGTCCGGACCTTCTTCCTCCTCTGCGGCGGCGGCGGCGGAGGGGACACCACCAAGTCCTCGGAGTGGAACGACGGGCAGGCTGATGAGGAGAATGCCACGGTGGCCTTACCCTCCTCTCCCTCATGCTCCTCCTCCGCCTCCGAGTTCATGAACTCCGCGTCCCCAACCGTGGCGCCGTGGCTTCTGCTCTTGCCAAGAACCGGCCACTTGAAGTGCCTCCTGGAGAAGGAGAGGGAGTCATGGGGGTTCCTCGCTGTGATGGTTCTCATGGTGTCGTCGTCTTCTTCTTCTTCTACCTCGAGCTAGCTAGCTAGCTAGCCCAGCAAGCTTCTTGAAGCAATGCAATGCAACGAAATGAACGACCTCTGCGGCTCTGCCGCCTCGCTAGCTAGAGAGCCGGTGCTCGTGTTGGGTTGTGTGTGAGAGAGAGTATTTCTGAGCTCGTTTGTAGCGTCCTCTGCCCCCCGCGGCACCGGGTCTTTTGTACTGTGGGGGGAGGGGGGAGGGGGAGGCTGGTGAGCAGAACCCACCAAAACCGAGCAAACAAGAGAGCAAGGGCAAGGAGTCCCTTGGCCTTGTCCTCCGATCTTGCTCTCGTTGTTGTTGCTGTTGTTATTTTTTTTTGAGGGAAAAAAATGGTGGACAGGGACTCAGATCGTGGCAGGGGGCGGGGACAGGCTTGAGAAAATCAAGGGTGATTGCGAGCTTTGTGTTAGTGAAGCGTGGTGAAGGCCTAAAACCTGAAGGGGATCGTGGATGATGATGATGTATGTACTGATGAGGCTAACATGACCTGTATCGTCATGTCGTGGTCCCATTTATTTATAAATTAGCTCCAGGTGTGAGTGTGACTTAGGTCCTCTCGTTTTAGTTTTTTGGGTTGCTTGCACTGCAGCATTCTGAACAAACAAACAAACGTAATATAAGGTTTTAGTTCAATTTTAAACTAAACAATCTGTCCTAACGTCAAATAGTTAAGAACAAAGGAGTGAGTACTTGTTAGTGTACTCTAGAGTGAATGGAGTAGTATTTCTAAACTGGCATCGTTAATACAACAATTGGCGTGCAGATCAGTGAACGACTGTCGTCGTAATACTCTGAACAGACTGCTGGGAACACGGGAACAGAAGAATCAATGAGGGCCATCTTCAGATCGTGGCGCGCCCACCCGTCCGTCCGCCCTCCCACGGCGGCTGGATGATCCAAAGGACCCGGAGCGCCGCGCTCCCCGACTCCACCGGATGTGAGAGATGAGGAGGAGGAGGCGAGATGAGATCCGAGGTGAAGGCGCGTCCTCCCGCAGCGGATTGCGCGGAACAGAAAGGAGACGAGAACAGAGCAGAGGAGAGGAGAGGAGGGAGAGGGACGTTGTTGTTTGTTTTCCTGTGGTCTCATGGGGATCGGCGCCACGCGGTGCAGAGTGGGGCCCAACCGAAAGGGTACGTACTGTCTGTAATTTTACAAAGCGAAAGCTGCCGCCGCCGCTGCTTTGACCAGGGAGGGGCCGACACCGACAGAGCCGAAGGCGACGGCGCGGCGAGGGACCGGGCGTCGGAGGGCAGGCCGGGTCCAGGTCACGACGCCTCATCCTACTCGACGGCAGCTCGCTGCTGCTGTCCTGAATCCCGATGGATGCATATGCCTGTGCCTGCCTTCTTCAGTTCCGCCGTATTCAAGTCTTTGCGTGTGCTCCTTTACTATGCTCTTTCTCTCTCCACCCACAGTTTGTCACTCACTGTAAAAACACCGAGCAGCAAGAATGACAGATCAAGACACTGACACGACACGTGTGCATGATGTATGGTTCGACGATTAACAAGCAAGTTCCTTAACAACCCTAGTTTTGTTCCTGATGCACGTGGCATGCGCTACACTTGCTCTACTTGTTCCAGCAGGCCGGCGGTAACATACCTCAACCCAGTGCGCTGGGTTTTTGTTCCACTACGTACCGCCTGACAAGATCGGAACACTTGATTTCTTCTCGTTGTCTGGGGGGAGAAGGATTATACGTGTGTGTCATCAGGTACGCGTGGCTTACAGTTAGGTAACCTAACAAGCGGACAGGGACAGGGAGACGCGATTTGGTGCAGCCGCACGGGACAACAGGAAATCTTCGGGCCGGACTCCACGGCTGATCGGATCAGCACACGGCCGCCGCGTATCCGATGTTGGCCACCGAATCACCCTGCATGCAGGGTTACAGACGTTGTCTGTAGCACGAGTACAAGTCTGTACCACGCAAAACAGGCAGACCATTCGAGTACTCCCTCCCTTCTTAGTTGATTGATGTTTAGGACAAAAAAATCAGTTCAATTTGAACTAAATTAGCTGTCTTAAACATCAATTAATTTACAAGGGAGGGAGTACTTCAAATACAGAAAGAGGAGTAGGAGAAGGAAGCTGAAACCAAAAGATTTAACCTTTTTTTTCCCCGCGGCGCAAGGCTGATACATGAGCAGCTAAAACCGGCTCAGAAGGGGCTGATTCGACGGGCCAACTTTATTTGCCACTCATAGACCAGACGCTCCGGGACGGGTGCTAAAGCGTCCTTCTCGCGCGCAGTTGGGTCATCAGCGTGAACGACGGAAACAACGTCGTCGACCAGCTGGTCCTTGCCACCCCTGAGTGGATCCTGCAGTGTTCACATTGAGCCCAGGCTTCAAACAACAACTGCAGCCTCCTGCGGTGGGACTCATAGTTCGACATGACTACACCTATACATACCCCTCACGATGAGAAAAGATGGCATACCTGTACAAATACATCTGTATGTGTTTTCCCTTCGTATAACTGTAACTTTACCTTTCCACCGGCTTGGTTAAGGACGTCCGCAAAAGTCTCACTGAAAACGGAACAGAGACATGGGCAACTCGATGATGGAATAAGAAAGGGTTATGTTGAACAGAAAGATAAATCGATAAGTGGTCATGTACGGTATAATAGGCATCCCAGTACATGCGCTGGAAAGAAAAAGAGAGGAAGCTAATAACCCAGACTAAAAGCAGCAATCGGCAGTCTTTGGCGTGTAATGCTATAACCAGAGAGACAAAGCTTCTCCGGTTTGTCCTTCTGATTGAATTTGGAAGCGTTTTTACCCTCTTAATACAATGGTATATGCAGTTTTCCCAGGACGTTATAAAATATAGCTGGAAATAAGGGGGGAAACAATGATCTGGAACATGCAGCTCTTACAACCCTATCCTGGCTACGGACAACAACTATAGAATGTTAAGAACAACAGATTCTGCACTGGGCTAATGGTTCCTACCTACAGGTGGGATTTCAATCCAGAATAGACTGCTACACTGTGCCACCGGCTCCATATGTATTGTCATCAATATGCATTTTGAAGCTCATATCTTGGGGACGGGGAGGGGGGGAGAAACCCTTAAGGCTTTGTTTGGATAGCCTTAAATACTCTCCATATGGAGTGGATTGAGGGGGATTGAAGTAAAAATTAGTTCATTTTCTACCCCATTCAACTCCATTCCACTCTTATTTAGTGTATCCAAACAAGCCCTAATGAGGAACAGAAAGATATATACACTACGTTCCAATAGAAGAAAAAGTTTTCAGTCCAGAACCTTCATCTCAGGTTGCATTGTCATCAAGCTCATATCTCGAGAAATAAGGACACCCCAAATGTAGGAACCCTATAACTACTCACAGTATGTGAAATGCAATTATGATGAGCTTCCTTAGAGCTTGATATAAATCAAACCTGGCAGAGGATGGTATAGAATGATCTTGTGTTCCATGCAGAAGTATAATCTGAGGAAGTATAGCTATGGCTTCAGCGCTTAGTTTCTTGGTGACAATTTCAGGAGAAAAACGTGGCAATGATTCCTCTCCCTCCATTATGCTGAAAAACAGTAGATAATTTTGTCAGTACTTGTATTTAGTGGCTAATAAACGAAACAACACTTTCAGACCAACAAAAAAATCATGTTATTTACCTGAGAAATATTGAACGATAAAGTCCACGCTCATGAAAATGATTAACCAAGTTTTGGATGTTGTATCTGTAAAGAGTAAGTGGTATGTATGTCATGGTCGATCCGTATCACAGCCTCAGTATCTCGATCTGGACCAGTTCAAACAGAATTATTGCTTTGCTGTCCATTCATTTCATCATTTGATATCTCATCGGACAGTTTTTAGAGCCAACAAGACAAATTAGGGTCACAAGTGAGCGTTTATGACACAGTTTCACATATCACAGAACATAGTCAAGCATTGTATGCGGTTCAAATGGCCGCATTAAAGAAATTATGAATACCATAATTGAACCAAAATCATCATGTCGACATACACTGAAAGAAAAGGCATGGCATTCAAGGTCTCACCCTCCAGATAAACCAAAATACGCTTTTATTTGAGCCACATTCCAAGAAATGTGTTCTCCCTTTGATTCTTTATATGCTTGTTCTATAAGAGCACAGGCCGCAATATGTGCTCCTGCTGATTGACCCATCAAGTAGATTCTGCAGGTTGCAAAAATAAGCGACAACTGCTAGTATTGACAAAAAATAAGAAAAAGCGGTGGAGTATCACTTACTGATTAGGATCCCCACCATAGCTAGCAGCATTGTTACAAACAAATGAAATCCCCTCGGAAGCATCAGCAACCATGTCACTTATAGTACCTTGAGGGAAATTTCTGCAAGACAAGTTTATATGTTTCATCAAGCAGACAAAGATAAATCAAGCAATATACTCACAGTCAATATAATTAGGCTATGAATTGAACAGAATGGTAACTCATGTATGCAATGAATTATATCAGAAAAATCGTTTTAAGGTTAACTCACCTGTAATCAATACAAGCAACAATAATTCCTCGCTCTGCTAAGCGCCTTCCAAGGAGAGCACCCCACGCCTTGTAACTATATAAAGCAATATCAGTAACAGGAAAATCTCAGAGTGAAGGAACCTCGAAATACATCAGGAGGAAACTATAACTGACCCAATGATCCAAGCTCCACCTGTCACAAACGCCACAACAGGACTGGGTTTGGTGCGATCTCTGGGCATGTAAAGATCCAACCTGTATAGTATATGTTCAGTAACTCCAGTACATTACATGTTGAATGGGTACATCTATATGGCACCACAGAACGTAATGTACTTGCCTATTTCTTGGTTGATCTCCGTATACTACGCTTCTACGAACCTGTCTTGAAAAGAAATAATAGTAGCCCACTGAAAACCAAAAAGATTAACATAAACGTAGCGAATAGAATGTGTTCTATTGACCTTATTACTTTAGTACTACTATCTATCAGTTGTGTGAAGGCAGGTTTTCTGTTCTTTATCTTTTAAAATTTGAGGAAAACAGTTGTGATCAAGAAGCCAAAAATTATTAAATTACAGCAACAACTTCTGAAATAGTGGAAAACAAATGTAACCATCGTATTTCGTTTGAGTCCACAGTCCAGGATAACACGAGGAGCCAAAATCTTAAATGCTTGCCTTGTACCTTTTATGAAACCGGGCATGAGTAAGATTGCATATGCTATGAGGGCAACAAGCTGCGATATCCATCGATAACCGACCCTGAAAAAAAATCCCCAAAAAAACAATGTATGTCAGAGATCTATAACTAAAGGGTAAAGGTGTAAAGCTAAAGTGCTATACATTTGCATATGCTGTGGCATGCATTGCGTGTTGGTCAACATGAATCCCGAGCTATCAAAATAAATGGGTACCATTGCCATTGTAATAGTTGTCATGACATCCCAAACATTTGGAAAAAAATACCATGTTTGACTACCTTGCTCTGGATTTTGGAATTTTTTTTAACTAAGGCACATGAAAATAGTAATGTAGGTTCTTATAGTCTATTATCATTTATATAGACCAACTAGGCAAATAGAACTGTGCATCAATCGCAGGTGATGCTAATGCGGATCACCCGAGGTATCGTAGGAGGATGAAGGCGAGGCCCGTGACGAGGTACGTCTCGGCGGCGGCGTGGCCGACGTCCTCCCGGAAGGCGGACAGCCGCGTCCCGGAACCCCCGCGGGCGCTGCTGGGGGTACCCGAGCCGGGATCGTCCGGCCCGCCGCGCGGGATGAGGGCCTCCGTCCCGGCGTCGCCGACGCGTTGCACGGCGACAGGCTGCATCGCCTGGCCTGGCGGTCGGTCGGGCGGGCGGGCGCGTAGGGAGGAGGGTTCGTGGGCGGAGATGGGGGTCGTGGAGAGACGTGGCGGGGGAAGCCTGAAATTAGAGGGAGCGGACGAGCGCGAGCACCGCACGAGGACGCCGAACTGTTACGGGTACGGGGCCCAACACTTATTAGAAGGCCCACGAAGTATGGGCCTGGTTTTGGTTGGGCGAGTCATGGCCCGGGGTTAGTGGGCTGGACGTGGCGGTGCCGGGCTTGGCGAGTGATAAGGTCTCGGGTCATTCGAAATCATATATGGGCTTGGCGAGTGATGGTCTACGGGCCGGGCTAAAATGCCAAGACAAAACATTTAACCTCGGCCCAAATCCATCCTCCTTTTTCCCCCATTTCTCGTCGCCCTGCATCTTCTCCGGTACTGCGCCCGCCGCGCGCTGTGACCGCACCCGGCGGCGCCGGCGCTCTTCCGTCGCCGCCGCACGCCGCTCCTCCTCCTCCTCCTTGAACCTGATGCCGCGCGCGCAGGCGTTGCACGGCGTCGCAAGCCGAACATCGCCGCTGCTGCGATCCATGCCCGCAACAAGTGTACAAACAAACAAAAAAAGGTCATTCAAAGTGACAACTTTAAACACAATATTTGCTCCAAAATGTATCATTCTGCAATGGATTTCCCATTACCTGCTCACCAGATACAACTGTCCAATACAACGAGCACATTGCTCTCCCCACACAGCACCCCTGCAAGGGGTTCAGTGCCTTTAGCTACGATCGCATCATACTCCATCTTGCTATAAAATCACAATGTACAACACGTATAGAAATACAACATGATACACGACATGGCTAACAAGGTTACAGAGGACTCGATCCGACGTCGCAGAGGCGGTGAATCGATACCACATGGAACCAAACTGTGACGCTGCATGCTGGAACTGAGCACACCCAAGCATTGGAATGGTTCAGCGGAACGAGAAAGCGATTTCCTCTAGCGTTCTTCCCTTGGTCTCGGGTACACACAAGTACACGAAGGCGAGGGTCATGGTACACACCACGGCGTAGATAGCAAAGGTTCCTGATCAAAAAGCAGACACTATGAGAACCAACGTTGCAGCTCAAGACGAAAAGGCGGTGCTTGAAGGAAGAGGGGGAGAGGTTGGTTACCTCCATTGCTCCAGTTCAACATCAAGCTCGCGGTCATTGTAATGGCCCAAGCTGTCAACCAGTTCGCCAGTGTTGCAACACTTCCAGCGAGGCTCTTGATGTTGACAGGAAGAATCTGAACAGATAAATGGTAAATACAAAAGTCTCCCCAAACTTTGTAGTCTCACCAAGAAATACATCACAATTTTTTTCCGTTTTGCCTTTTAGAATAACCAAGGAGTATTTTTGTCTGAAAGTTTGTTTCCAACGATAAAGGGGGAGGGGATGTCATTATCAAAGATGATTGCACTTCTATTATGACTAAATCAGCAACTAGTTGGTGACTCACAAGGGTGATTGCATAATTTTAGTTCAATCTCTAAAGACAAAAGGTGTAATGGAAGAGGTTGCGTGACTTGGGATTGCTGTATCTCTTGGTAAAGCGAAAAAATGTGGAAAATTCACAACTCGGAACAAGTGCGTCAAGTGAGGCTCATAGCAATTATATAAGGATGGGATAACATAGGAAAAATTGAACTAAAATACTGTTTAATATTACAAGTAATCGGGAGCAAACTATACCTCAGACATTATAATCCAGGGAATGGCTCCCAAGCCAAGAGAAAATGCAATCACAAATGCCTGGAGGAGCAAAAGATAAAGCTTTAGACAAGATTCTCCCAACAAGAAGGATATGGAATATCTATAGTTCTGCAACTAACCACAAGTCCAGCCAGCGAAAGCATACTCATTACAGAGTACAAATGAGAGCCAGCAGTAACGTTGTCCTGTTTCAGAATTCAAGCTAAGATATTTCATGAAGGAATGAGGGCATCAAATGAAGTTTAAGTAATACTGTTCTATGAATCACTCCCGTTCTTACCTTGATGAGACTGCTTAGCTCAGATCTGTGCTAAGCAACGTTGAAAATTTTAAAATGGAGGCAGTAGATAAATTAGAGTGCTACGACCAATAACATGCCACTATTAATTTTTTTAAGGGACAGTACCTTCACAAAAAATGACACAGAAACAACAACTAGGGTAATGGTCATCCCGGTAGTGGAGATCTGAAATGGACACCTCAATTAACATAACTGGATAAGAATGCCCAAGAAAGAGTTGTAACGGTTAGTTGAAAACTGACAATGAGAAGAAGCCGTCGACCAGCTTTGTCAGTCAACCAGGTTGTCACTCCAGTAGCAACCACCTAAAATGATCAGATTCCAATAAATATGCAATATTTAGCCCGCATATCCTTAGACTTTATCTGAGTAAAAAGGATTAAGTGTAACTAGGAGAAATGTACCTGAACAGCCCCCAAACCAAATGTTGCTAGGTTGCTGTTAGTGATACCTGTCCAGGAACGCGACTTCAGAATTGCACAAGGCATCAGATTTTGATGAGGTCTAAGTTCTAGCTAATTGTTATCTTTTTGTATAGGCAGTAAATAATCATGGGATAGGTCTCCACACAAGCATACAGCATGCAGCAAAAAGGTATGGTTTAGTTCCAAAGTAGGCACTGCAAAAATATTCATCTGCGTTCTTTTGCTCCAAGATAGGGAAAATATACCAGCAGCTTTGAATATACTTCCAGCATAGAATAGAATGCCATTGACACCACTTAGCTGCTGCAGTACAAGTAGACCGATTCCTATCTACAAAATTAAATCCATAATCAAAAGATTTGAAATTAATGTGTAACCACAAGTAGTTAACATCAAGACACTAACCGTAAGGGGAATCCTATATCTCTTATGCTTTATATCTGCGAACCGGATTGTTGTCCTCCTCCTTGATGATGCTACTGACCTCTGTGTAAACAAAGTGGAGAATTATGCAACTCAGTCACTCAGGTCTTCTATTGCTACACTATGTTACATAATAAAAGAAATCCCCACCATCGTATACTACTTGAGAGAAATCCATTGACAACTGGACCAGTGTAACATAAAGCTCAAAATGAACAATTGGACACTTGTATATCTTGATTGCAACAAAACTAAAAATCTGTATTATTTAATCTTGATTGCAACAACTGGACTACCTTGATTTCATTTGCTTCTACAGTGATGTCAGTCTGAAATCCTCGCAGAACTTGCAGTGAGTATTCAAAATCTTCTGTCTTCCCCATTTTTGCCTGAAACAACAGTCTGTTCTATTTAGGTTCTGCATT
Organism: Neostapfia colusana; assembly: GCA_030760725.1. NCBI lineage: Eukaryota > Viridiplantae > Streptophyta > Magnoliopsida > Poales > Poaceae > Neostapfia > Neostapfia colusana. The sequence continues at coordinate 1,969,625 of JASWHV010000007.1, forward strand.
AACTTGAGAAAACAAAATACCACAGAACACTTACCAGCCACCTTGGAGACTCAGGGACAAAGAATAACCCAGGTATCAGTATCGAACAAGGTAAAATGCCTAAAATATGTCAAATTAATGAAATAGTTAGGAATATTATTTTATTCAAAGGAATTAACAACTAGACCAACTGACTAGTTAGTGTCATACTAAATCAATGGACAAAATTAGCTTATCATACCGAGAACAGCAAGAATTCTCCAGGGAACAAACATGCCAAACAAGTAGGCCAGCAATATACCAATTGTAACAGAGAGCTGCAGAAAGAGAGAAAGAAAAGGACTTGTTTCAACTTAGGGGAAAATATGATAGTCCAGAAGAAATGCCATCCATATATCAAATATTATGTTCATTATTTCAAGTTACCTGATTTACAGACCCAAGAGCACCTCGCTGGTCCTGTGGAGCAATTTCTGCTATATAAACAGGTACCTGAGACAATGAAACAAATTTTCATTCTGTTAGAAATTTGGGACAAGAACTCCAAAGCATATGTGACCAAGTCACTAACTGTTCCTATTCCTTTTCTCTTTCTTTCTACGATAAAATACTTCATTTATAAAATGCAAGGCTTTCCTATTGGAATATCAAGGTATAGTAATATTTTACACTATTCAATATCTAGGTACCTAAAATTGCATTTTGCGTACAAACATTTCAGGACGGCTGAACATAAAAAATGTAACTATTTTAGTAATCAGAAGATAATTCATTAAGAGGGAGGAGGAGAAAAGGGCCACATACTGTGTAGGATATTACACCAACTCCAAATCCTTCTAGCAACCGGCCCATAAACAAAAAGGATGAATCCTGAATAAACCAATTCAGAAGCATGTAAGGCAACAGAACATTATCACCATGATGTACAATGCAAAGAAAATGGTAAGCATGAAAAGAGAAGAGATCATAGCTGAATCTTACTTTTGCAAATGATATAGCTAGCCACCCAATAACATTTGGAACTGCAGCGATCATGAGGGACTACATGAAACCAAATGAAGAATATCAATTAGTGCAGTAGTGAATCTCACTTCAGCAGGAAATGATCACAGGCAGAACCGCCCAGGTTGTCACAAACAAGCTCCTTTTCACTCTCTGACAGCTCTGCTACTGTAGCACTCAAATGACGATCTAGTTTTTTTCTTTTATTGAATGTGTTCAGCAATAATTAATTAATTATGTTGATGTAGAATAGATTCATAGAGCAAGTGAGAGGAAAATCTCACCCCCTTGCGGCCGATGTACTCTGCGATCTGGCCGCTGGCAATGGCGCCCACCATTGCCCCGACATTCGACAGTGACCCGAACAGTGAGAACTGCAGCCGCGCAAGAGGAGAAAGCACAGGCTTAAGCTAGACATGATGGAGGATTTCAACAGTGAGGTAATCGAGCAAATGGGCACATAACCTCAGATAGGGAGAGCCCGAGGTCGGAGATGATGGCATCCTGTGTAGGTGACGAATAGCCGCATGTGAAGCCGAACTGGATGGGGCCGAGCGCCACGATGAGCGTGCACAGCACGGCGGAGACTTGGGCGTCGTGAAGCGAGAAGGCAGAGGAGCCGAGCCGTTCCATGAGGCTGGACTGCCGCGAGCCCACGGCCCCGGCCGTCGGCATCCGGTACCAGCTCCCGGTGTTGAGGAGCGGCTTCCGCAGGTCCGACGCCGAGGATGGCGCTCCCCCATCCTCCCCACCGCTCTCCTGATCCCGGAAGCTCATCCTGAACGCAAAATATTGCTGGAATCCACCTCAAATGGGCACCAACGAGTCCTACGGCGAGCGCTGGAGGTGAAAAGAACGATCTTGAGCGCTGGCCGCCGAGGAAGGAGAAGATGAACCAAATGGAAACCGTCCATGAAAGGATTCGGAATAGTATAACATCAGGTCGCACACGAACCCGCAGCAAGGATACATACATCTAAGGAGGCTCGATTGCTTACCAAGCGAATGAGAAACCAATCCACCTCCGGACAGGAAAAGAGCGGCCGGGCGGCGGAGGAGGATCCCGCGGAGAGACAGCGCGGAGACCGGCCGCTTGTGCTTCGCTGCGCTGCGTTTTTTTTTTTGTTTCTTCTTCCGGCCCTGTGGTCTGATCGGGATTTGATTACAGGAGGAAGACGGAAAGCGACAGGGAATTGACAGGGCAGCGCGTGGTAATCTGCATTTCTTGCCCGGGTCGTCGTCTGATGAGCTGGACGGACGGACTGGAATTGGAACTTCTCTTTCGGGTGCTTGCGCGTCTCGTTTTGTAATTCCACTCTTTCATATGCTAATTCTGGCTCTCTAAATCCTATTAGGAGGATGGCTATTAAAACATGTGATCAAATTGAAATAAGGTTCCGTATTTTACCGTACAGAAAAGCCATGTGTTCATTTATAAATTATTTTTAAATTGAAATCATTGCACTAACAATAAAAAATCAGAAACCAATAGAGTAGATGGTAAAATTTTAGGGTTTTGTTTTCAATCATCGATTTTAGAGTTGCTGGAGCGTAGATTGCACATACAAGTCGTAAATTATAACATTTTTCTTCGTGGATTCTCTTGAACTTAAATTTAAAAATAAAGTGGGTAGGTTATTAAAACTTATAAGATCTAACAGCACCTTAATGGAAAGAAACTACTCATTGCTATGAATGATACATGAGGAGGTCCAATGACCGATGTGGCCACAGCTGTGTGGTGTGACTGTGTGAGTAGAGCTCCAGCTCACTCCCAGAGCTCCAAAATACCGCAAACACCCCCGGATCCCAGCCTGGAAGCTGAAACATCTCCATCTCCATGGGCGAGCAATCCCTCTCCCAGCCGACGCCCCTCTCCGCCGCTGCGTCCACCTCGCGCGCCAAGAAGGCCCAGACCTCCACCGACCCGTCCGCCTCCAACCCGCCCAAAAAGGCCCGCCTGGCCGCCCTACCGCTCCCGGGCCGTCCCCTGTGCGTCGACGGCGAGGTCGCCGCGGCCATCCGCCACCTGCGCGCGGCCGACCCCGCCCTCGCCGCCGTCATCGACGCCCACGAGCCCCCGGCGTTCCACTGCCCGCACCGCCCGTTCCACTCCCTCGTCCGGTCCATCCTCTACCAGCAGCTGGCCTTCAAGGCCGCCGCCTCCGTCTACTCCAGGTTCCTCGCGCTCCTCGGCGGCGAGGCCGGCGTCGTCCCCGACGCCGTCCTCGCTCTCACCCCGCACCAGCTCCGCCAGATCGGGGTGTCCCCGCGCAAGGCGTCCTATCTCCACGACCTCGCCCGCAAGTACGTCTCCGGGATCCTCTCCGACGTGGCCATCGTCAACATGGACGACCGCTCCCTCGCCACCATGCTCACCATGGTCAAGGGAATCGGCTCCTGGAGCGTCCATATGTTCATGATCTTCTCCCTTGCGCGCCCCGACGTCCTCCCCTCCGCCGACCCGGGTGTCCGCAAGGGCGTGCAGCTGCTCCACGGTCTCGGCGACGTGCCGCGGCCGTCGCAGATGGACAATCTATGCGAGCGGTGGCGCCCCTACCGCTCCGTCGGAGCTTGGTACATGTGGCGTCTTATGGAATCCAAGGCGCCGGCTATCCCTGCACTCCCTTCGACTGATGAGCAACTTAGGCTCCACCAGCAGCATCAACAGCAGCAGAAGCAGCAGCCGGTCATCCAAATGATTGACCCCCTTCAGATACTTCCAGAGATGAGGTGAATTCGGTACCAATCTGCACATTGGTTCTGCATCTTAGATCATGGATGGTTGGTTACCTCCTGTCCTGAATTGGGTCGCTTGCTTTGCACATTATGCCCCTGTAGTGGCAGAGGAGGCAGAAATGTAGCATTTTGAATGAATACTTTGGTGGGAACCATCTAAATTATCAATTGTTGCTTATCTATCTGTGTTAAGAATATGTGAAGACCGTGGTTATCTGTGTTGACGCATTGCAAAGATAGATCGTGTGATTCTGACATACTCACTCCATTCTAAAATAAATGATGTTTAGGACAAGAAAATTCTTGTCCTAAACATCATTTATTTCAGAACGGAGGGAGTAATGTGAAGGAAGCAAGATTTTCAGTGTCTTTGACCGTGAAGATTGAAGAAGGGAAAAGTTGGGCCTGAATTTCCCCTTTACGGGCCCAGCCTAGAAACACAAGGAAATATTGGGCCGGGCCGGGCCGGGCCGCCGTGGTTTACTTTCCAGCTTTCCGTTTCGCTTCCCCGCGCAGCCCGTCCAGGATCCCAAATCCTGAATCCTGACGCATGATTTGTCAGCCGTAAGCAACCAAGCCAAGGATCATCATGTGGCCCAATGCATGCTCTAAATTATTGTTATCAGCTAATCCAGTACGTATTAAATTATTGTTATAGGACAACAATTTTTTAATCTATTTTTTATAAACCCGTGGTCGTTTCAACGTTACCAATTTTAAAACCCGAGAGGCTAGCTAGGCTACTCTCTCCTGACAGTGCCTGTGCCGCTGACACAAATCAATACGCAGCTAGCAAACATGATCAGGATGATGTCTTGCTTCCTTTTCCACGTTCACCGTAGTTTATTTAGACAGCAAAAAAAAGTCGTAAACAAATACGGCAGTACGTACTCCACACGACAGTGTTGATTACGCCCACCAGCTGGGTCAGCAGCACAGGTGCCTGGTAGAATAGTGATGGCATGAAGTGGCCACAGGATCGAGCTGATGATGGCTGGCTCGATCCTTAACGACGTGCAGAATCCTTCTGCTGGGACCCAGGCCGAAAGATAAGCTAATTCTTAATTAACCAGCATTGGATAACCGTGACATATAAAGCACTTGCTACTACTTGCTACTCCCTCCGTTCTGAAATAAATAACGTTTAGGACAGCTAATTTAGTTTAAATTGAACTAGATTTTGTGTCCTAAACATCATTTATTTCAGAACCGAGGGAGTAGAATAGAAAGCATGCTTGCTAGATAGTAGCAGCATGTTATAAAATATATCCCCTTTTTTAGAAAGAGAAAGAAAGAAAAAAAAGAGAGAAAGTTCAGAACTAGCTAGTAAATCAAAGTGGTCTTTAGTTACTTAGCAAAGGAAAAATATCCAGGACCTCGATCATCATTTCTCTCTGTAAAAGGAATGTTTCCATTTTAATCTATGTCTAATGTTACTTTACCTAGTACTAAATAGTGCTGCGAAAGTGAAAGCCCGGAATTGTGGTCTTGTCATCTAAAGAAGGGTAGTAGTAGCCGGCCGGTGGACGATGCAAAGAAAGTGCATGCATGCATCAGATAAAAAAAGCGAAAGCGGGGAATCTGGACATTCCAGAACTCGATCGCAGCAAAGGGGAAGATACTAAAGCGGAAGGAGCAGGCAGGCAGCACAGATGTGCATGTCCCATCTTGTTCAGATTCGCGATACGATGGGTGATTTGGACGCGTTCCATCGATCGGTTCATATATATATATATATATATATACTAAGGTTGTCACTATTATTTTTCACGTATTTTTGTTCAGACTTAGCTAAGGTTTAATTTTTATGTCAGACTTAGGGCTGAATAAGCTTAGTTTCCAGCTAGTACTGCTTTTGTTACAGCTCTCAGCTCAGCTGTCTACTGATCTTAGCCAACTGGTAACTTTATGATAATGCTGCTTTATTCCTTTTGCAAATCTTATTATACGTGTGTTAGAGAAGCTTGATAATGCTGCAAACACCCTACAGTATATATTAGCCGTGCAGACGAAAAAATCGATCGACGCTAGATCTTCATCATACACCACGGTGACGACAAATGCCGGCTGCATGCATGCATATAGAAGAGACAAGTCCATCCATGGATGCAAGTTGTTGTAGCAGCAGCCCCACACGCGCGCGGCGACATAGAAAACGCAGAGAGAGAGCCGGCAAGAAGAAGATCGATCTGTTTTGCATTGGTCTGGTGGTTACCTGGAGAGACGAAGATCGAGGGGTTGGCTTTGGTCCAAACGACAGACTGCAATGCATGCAGGCCCATCACGCCATGCCATGCAACAATAATAAAGAACAAAGAATTAGGTGCCAACTAACCATGAACAGTTGAACTGAAGCCAAATTCCCGGCAAAATATATATAGTAGTTTCCTTTCTATGTACTCCCTCCGTTCCACAATAATTGACGCTAGTTAGTTCAGATCATTTTATTAAGACATTGACCCAACACACGACCATTTTATTATTACAGCTATATTACATGACAGTTTTCTGAACACTTGACATCTCATTGGTTAGACAGATAGTTCTAATATAATCCTGTGTTGGATGGCCCGATCGAATTCGCAAATTAGCAGGCCATGCACACGCAATGCATGACGCGTGCAGGCCAGGGTGAGCCACCATCCAGCAGCCAATTCGCAAAACCCTTACTTGTAAAGCTATTAATTAGGAGCATGCATATCAGCTAGGGTGTGTTAACTGTCATGGAGACAAATAAGACGTTGCTGTCAAGTGACACCACGACCCTGACTGATTGCGACGCGTTATTTGGAAGGAAAAGAGAGATGCGTTGGATGGACACACGATAGCCGATAACAAAACACATAGTGCCGTTAGAAGCAGCTTCTATAGTTAGTAAAATAGCATAGGGCAGGAGGAGACTTTACTTTGGCTTTGTTGCTTTGATGAAGAGTTTGTTACTGTAATCTTGGAGGAGGAGGAGGAGGAACAGGAATGATGGGGGGAGGGGCACCGGAAAGCAAGGCAAGGGAACACCCAATGAGATCGCCCACCAGCCGTGTTTGGGCGCACTCCACGCCATGCATGCAAAAGAGATTCATCATGCAAGGGCGCCATGGAATGGACGGTACGTAGCTTTGATTCGTGTGCGCCTGCTGCCAGATCCATCCAGTTCATGTGTTCTTGCGGCTGCAAGCAGAGAAACACGGCCTGTTGTTTTCAGCGCGTGGAACACGCAAAGGCATGCATATCATCCGCGTGTCTGATCACTGGACAGGAGCAGATCACTGGACAGTTCCTGATCGGTTTGGTTTCTGAATGTAAGCACCAAGGTCAGGTCAGGTCGGTACCCCTGTCGTCCCCCGTGCGTGTTCCCTCTGAGACTCATCAGTCGTCATCAGGCAGCAAACATCGTTTTCGTCAGAGATCTCCATGGAACAGTGCTCAACTGTGGGATGGATGTGCGTGGCCAGAGCAGGCAAGCGAAGGTGAGGAGAGGAGGAGGTTGTCAGATCGATGAACAGGCGGTTGAGATATTCCCACGTACGTAGGGCTTGACTCTGACAACAGAGAGCCGTGCTGAAAGAAATTCGATTTGGTTGGTTGGTCTCGTTCAATTGGTCCCAGCAGCATTGACAGCGTGCCGGCCAAAACCAGGGATGTCTATGCAGCGCGAGTGACGCCTCTACTAAGATCCAATCAGTTGGTTGAAGGCTGGGAGTTACCACTCACTGATCACACTAAGCCTTTTTTCCAGCGCGGCTGTGGAGGCAAAAAACGAGTCTCCTTCTCAGTCAACTCATTGGAGCTAGATAGAATGAGCAAAGAGATATAGCTAACTCATTAAAAGCGCAACACGGACCCAAACGAAAAATTGCGACCCGCGGAGGATGTGTATTTATATGAGAAGAATTTCGAGCATAACGAACCAAAACGACAAGTCAACTGATAACATACCATACAACATGGCTACTATTTGTGTCGCGACGTTGAAAGCCGCATTTCGTACGTTACTGGCGGGTGATCTAACGGTTAGAGGTAACGATGTGCATGGGTATGCGATATTGCCATGCACATATGCACGTATGTACGCACGTTCTATTCTAATACGGGAGATCCATTCATATACACCGCAAAGAGTTTTACGACTTGCTATAAAATACTACTACGTTTAGAGTAGTCATATTATAAGGTAATGCCATAACTAAGTACTATACTGCTGTTACTGAAATTGGATGATTCGGTCCAATAGAAAACCTAGTAAGGCAGCAAGGCACAATAGAAGCAAAGGAACGCCGCCGACCGGCCGGCGCAGCTGGCAGGGCAGCAAGGGACAGGAGCCGACGCGGTGCCGGCCGGCCTCAGCTTCCCCCCTCCCTGGCCTGGGACGCCGTTCATCTGCACTGCCCCCCAAAAGGGACCATTTTTTTAGTGAAGACAAAAACACACAGCGAGTACCGAGTAACTCCCCTTCGTCCTTCCCCGCGCCGGCCTCGCTCCCTCCTTCCTTCCTTCCTCGCCCACCTCTCTCGTCTCCCCTCCCCTTCACTTCCTCCCCCAGACCCCAAACCCCTACCGCGGGCGCGCGCGTGGCGGCGGCTGCCATGGACGCGGCGCGCAGGGAGCGGAGGCACCTCCGGAAGGCGGCGGCGGCTGCAGCAGCAGGGACGGCGCCCGGCGGCGTTGGAGGAGCCGCGGAGGCGGCGCGGGAGGCGTACGGGGACGTCTTCGGCGGGCCGCCGCGCTTCGCGGCGCCGTTCGGGGCCGCGCCGGTGGACTACGCCGAGGTGTTCGGCGGCGTCGCGGCCGCCTGCTCCATCCCGTTCCTCGACCTGCCGCCCGCCGCTGCCGTCGGGGGAGACGACGACTTCTTCGCCTGCAAGGGCAAGGGGGACTACGGGGAGATCTTCGACCGCTTCGACTTCGCCGACTTCGCGCTGCCGTACGAGGACCTCTTCGGCGCGCCCGAGCCGGAGAGGGAGACGGAGGTGGAGGGGGTCGCCTCCTCCAGCGGGAGCTCCAGGTTCGTACACCCCATTTTTCTTCCTTCCTTCACCGCGTTCTCTTTGCCGTGTCTTTTTCCTTCAGTTTCGACGGTTTTCGTTTCGATTTCAATGATGGAGATGGACGATTTTCCTTTCTCCGTTTGCAAATGCGATTGTTGAACGTCGTAGTCTGCTGGTAGATGCAGGGAGAATTTCTATACTTTTATTACTGCCTTGCATCCTTAGTGCCCGTAAGGGTGCCTTTTTAAGCTGCACCCTTAACTTTGCTCGCATCCCTGAGTCTCAGGGTCCAAGAAGCTAGCCGCCTATGTAGCAGCAGCATTAAGCATTTCCTGCGTAATATGGGAATTTCTTTGATTCGTAAAGGTGGCTCCTTTGAGAGGAAAGTGGCACCTTTTCTATTCACTACTCGGGTTAACGTGAAATGTCGCCATAAGGGATCGTCATTTGATCCTTACTTTCTTGTGCTTCTAGGGTGTTTTGAATTTTGATTCTCTTTACTGTTAAACATAGTTGTTTGTCATGTTAAAACATTGTGTTGGAATTGATATTCCTGCATCTATTGGAGATCCATGATGTTTTGCTCATGTTAGATATACTAAGCAATTCTGTGTTGGGGAGTCTTATGTTCTGGAACGTCTATTAGTGTTAATTCCTTTATGGACTAAAAAAATTGAACTTCGAAGAAGAGTAGGATAAAATTCCTAGGGTCGAAATTTGGAGGGACTCTGAGTCTGAAGCAAATCTGTTGTGGGCATTCCTTGATTTCTGTATTAGCTCATATGCGCAGTTTCCATGGGCCATTCTGTTGTGTTGTAACCGCTCGCTCTTTCCTGATAGTGATAGATGACACGTAACTGTTTGTTTGCCAACGCCAGCTTTGAGCCCCATCAAAGCTTATAGCAAAGAGTTGGCATCCCTCTCCGTTGTTTCGTGAAAGAGATGCCAGTGATTGTTCTCAGCCAGGATCCAGGAGCTGCTACCTCATGCAAATAGATTTCTGCGGAACTCAGTGATGTAGTAGAAGAGGATGTTGTGGTATTCTTGCAACATGCAAATTAGCCAGTTCAGTGTAAGAGGCAGTGGCACCAAAGATTAGTACATCTGATTGATGTTTCGGACTGCCAAAACATAGATGCATTAACAATGGGTGCATTTTGACCGTGCTGGCCAACAAGCTAGATGTGAGAAGCTGTATGGTCATCTGGCCTGGGGCATTGCAAGGTGAACGAATACCACCCTTACGGGTAGGATAGGATAGGGAAATTAGGTTGATTTCCCGCTGCATTTGGCAAGTAGACCACCTTTTTCAACTTCTCTTTTTTTTGTCTTTTTAGGTCCTGTCGATAACGAAATGTGTATTATTTTGTGAGGGCTGGACTTGGGAATATTTCCTTTTTTGTGGGAAGGATGTGTGGTGGCCTAGTGGGGTTAAATATGACATCTCAGTTGCCAGATTTGTCGTGTGATAGGAAACAACAGGGATACCCACATTACTACGGAAACAAACTGTGGCCCACCGTACCGTCCTTAGCTAACTTAAGTAACGCTATACTGTGTGATTGTAGTAATTTGTAATGGATGGATACCTTGTCGGTTGCGACTTGTGTGCCCAACACAGAAACATTGTGTTGCTATGTGGTAACTGAAGTTGTTTTATATGCGCGCTGCAGCACCACTTTTGCCGGGATGTTTATAAAGCTATTGAGTGGCCAAAACATAGATGCATTCACAATGGGTGCATTTTGACCGTGCTGGCCAACAAGCTAGATGTGAGAAGCTGTATGGTCGTCTGGCCTGGGGCATTGCAAGGTGAACGAATACCACCCTTACGGGTAGGATAGGAGAGGGAAATTAGGTTGATTTCCCGCTGCATTTGGCAAGTAGACCACCTTTTTCAACTTCTCTTTTTTTTTGTCTTTTTTAGGTCCTGTCGATAACGAAATGTGTATTATTTTGTGAGGGCTGGACTTGGGAGTATTTCCTTTTTTGTGGGAAGGATGTGTGGTGGCCTAGTGGGGTTAAATATGACATCTCAGTTGCCAGATTTGTCGTGTGATAGGAATCAACAGGGATACTCACATTACTACGGAAACAAACTGTGGCCCATCGTACCATCCTTAGCTAACTTAAGTAACGCTATACTGTGTGATTGTAGTAATTTGTAATGGATGGATACCTTGTCGGTTGCGACTTGTGTGCCCAACACAGAAACATTGTGTTGCTATGTGGTAATTGAAGTTGTTTTATATGCGCGCTGCAGCACCACTTTTGCCGGGATGTTTATAAAGCTATTGAGTGGCCAAAACATAGATGCATTAATAATGGGTGCATTTTGACCGTGCTGGCCAACAAGCTAGATGTGAGAAGCTGTATGGTCGTCTGGCCTGGGGCATTGCAAGGTGAACGAATACCACCCTTACGGGTAGGATAGGAGAGGGAAATTAGGTTGATTTCCCGCTGCATTTGGCAAGTAGACCACCTTTTTCAACTTCTCTTTTTTTTGTCTTTTTAGGTCCTGTCGATAACGAAATGTGTATTATTTTGTGAGGGCTGGACTTGGGAGTATTTCCTTTTTTGTGGGAAGGATGTGTGGTGGCCTAGTGGGGTTAAATATGACATCTCAGTTGCCAGATTTGTCGTGTGATAGGAATCAACAGGGATACTCACATTACTACGGAAACAAACTGTGGCCCACCGTACCGTCCTTAGCTAACTTAAGTAACGCTATACTGTGTGATTGTAGTAATTTGTAATGGATGGATACCTTGTCGGTTGCGACTTGTGTGCCCAACACAGAAACATTGTGTTGCTATGTGGTAACTGAAGTTGTTTTATATGCGCGCTGCAGCACCACTTTTGCCGGGATGTTTATAAAGCTATTGAGTGGCCAAAACATAGATGCATTAACAATGGGTGCATTTTGACCGTGCTGGCCAACAAGCTAGATGTGAGAAGCTGTATGGTCGTCTGGCCTGGGGCATTGCAAGGTGAACGAATACCACCCTTACGGGTAGGATAGAAGAGGGAAATTAGGTTGATTTCCCGCTGCATTTGGCAAGTAGACCACCTTTTTCAACTTCTCTTTTTTCTTTTTCTGTTGTCTTTTTTAGGTCCTGTCGATAACGAAATATGTGTTATTTTGCGAGGACTGGACTTGGGAATATTTCCTTTTTTTGTGGGAAGGATGTGTGGTGGCCTGGTGGGGTTAAATATGACATCTCAGTTGCCAGATTTGTCGTGTGATAGGAAACCACAGTGATACTCACATTACTAGGGAAACAAACTGTGGCCCACCGTACCGTCCTTAGCTAGCTTAAGTAACGCTATACTGTGTAATTGTAGTAATTTATAATGGATGGATACCTTGTCGGTTGTGATTTGTGTGCCCAACACAGAAACATTATGCTACTATGTGTAACTGAAATTGTTTTATATGTGTTCTGCAGCACCACTTTTGCCAGGATGTTTATAAAACTATTGAGTGTCGTCAGTATCTATAGATGCTATATGTGTAATATCTACTGATTGTAATTATTAACAGGTTGATGTATTTATTGTCACGCGAGTGTGAGACACACTTCACCGAAAATAATATGCACCACATGTGTTGCAAACATAAATTCAACAAACCATGTTTGGTGTACCATGATTGTTGTTTAGTTTACTCGTGTTTATTCTTCTGGTATTTGCTTTGGTAGTATCCATCACATACTTTATGTTCAATATTTTCGTTTTTTAACAGATCATCAATCTATAAGGAATCCAGCCAGCTGGAGGATGAAGCTCCAATACTTCCTCAACAATATCAAAATCTGGATAATGTTCAACACTTCAAAGAGCATAAGCTTTCTCCAATATCCTTCCATCCAGACACAGCCAGTCAGCAGTTTGTCATGTCATATAACAAGACTACTGAGAGGAGACCTGATGATCTAGTTGAGATGATAGCCTGCACAGTTGAACCTTCAAAGGAATATGTGATTGATTCTCGGAATTTTTCACATGGCCTAGAAACCAACCATGTTTCAAGATTCGACAATGGCACAATGGCAAATAGCGATAATGAGAAAAATACAAGTGTTAGCGTGAATGCGAGAAGTCCTGACAATGAATTTGCAGTTGGACAGAAGCAACAAAGTCCAGCTTGGCCACCTATTTCTGGAAGTGTTTCTGCAAGTGTGAACCACACTGATAGTCACTCAACACACAGCAGTGTGACACCTTCTGGTTACACATTCCTTAGGGTATCTAATGTTGATGCACAAACACAGCCAATCAAAGAACAACCATCATTGAGGCAGCAACCTAAGCCGCTTAACAAGAAGGAGAATGCAGCTAAAGGAGATGTCAATCCTGTAAATCAGTTTACCGCAACTTCTGTGCATACCCCTTTACGGAGCAATACCCCTCAGGCTGACAAGACAGCTGATGTTGATGCTAATCCCAAATCAGCTTCAGCAGCTATGAAGGAGGCTGTGGATTTTGCTGAAGCTAGATTAAAGGCTGCAAAAGAACTGTTAGAGGGAAAAGGCAACAGTTTCAAACTTCGAAAGAAGCCAAGCCATCATAGGAGCACAAGATATGCAGAAATTAAGGCTCCTGTACCTGTGGAAGTAGATACTTCCAAACAAAAGTTATCCATGAAAAAATCTTTGAAAGAAGAAAAGAGCATTGAGGATTCTTTGTCGGACAAGCATAAAAAATCAAGTACATCCAGGTTAGATCATTCTGATGAAAGGGTAATTCCACTGGAGAAGCCTCAGCACATAATGGAACACTGCAGTGAGTCCTGTCAAACTTCCAGTAAAATAAAGAAATTAGGCGATTGGAGGTCAGGTGATGAATTTTATGAGCCCACTGGAGATGATCGGAAAAATAAAACTGATAAAACCACAGTGGAGAATTATTATTATAATCGAACGAGTTTCATCACTAGTCTCAGCAAAGATAGGAAGAGTGAAACTGAATTTAGTGCCACAGACCCTGACTTGGAAAGGTATGAAAAACTGTGGGAGGTAGATGATGGCACGGATGTGGAAGGGAAACATGCAAATCTGAGAGACGGCGATACAGCCTCAGTGGACAGAGACAGTGCATCCGTGATTTTAGAAACCTGTACAGAAAATATGGCACACAAAGAAACTTGTAATTCAAAGCTTGAGGGACTTATTACAACACCAGAAAATTCTAAGGAGAGCCATTATTATTTTGGTGATGGGCATGTTGAGCTGCCTTCTATGATGGCTGCCTCCACAAAGCTGGACTCCATCAAGGATAAGTCAGGTTTGCTATCAGAGGCTTATCCGTCTGGAAACGATGCCAGTGTTCTTAGAGACCTTGGTAATAGTAGTCCAATTGTAAGCCCAGTATCAGGAACATCACAAAATCGCACAAATAGTAAAGTGGTCCCTGAGGTGTCATGTGATGGTAGTGTGCAGTGTACTTCTGGGAGTAATGAACAACTACAAGAAACCACAGAAGTATCTAACCCTGATATTTCCCCGTTAACTAACATAAAGTCATTGATTCAAGAAGAACTTGGAGGTTCTTATGTATGTGATGCTGCCCTGAGGGGACTGAGTACAGTTGATCAGGAAGTTGAAACTTATGGTAGAGAAAAGTTCAGTTTTATTGGTGAATCATTCTTGCAAAACGAAGATGCTGAAATGAAAGAAGTACCTTCTAAGGGAGCAGAGAAAGTAAAAATTGAGGAGAAAGTCGGTCCATTTGCACATTCTGAGGAGACAGCCGTGGATGTGAATGCAGAGTGTCATGGAGAGAGCGGTATTACTATACAAAATAAAAAAATTGCAGATTCTGAGGAATCAGACATGCCAAATGTATTTGAGGTAGCTAGCAAGTTAATTAAAAGGGATATGGATCAAGAAATACATGAATCATTAGGGCCTGGTGAAGTTGACAGTAGAATGGAAGAAGATACCTATGGATTCACCTCTGATCTCAAAAGCAAAGAAGAAGGCAAAACGTCATTAGAAAATAGAGACAAGACCAGTACCGAGGAAGGATCTACTCATGGTAACCTGGACATGAAGTCATCTGAAACTACTATAAGAGGACAAAGTGATTCTGATGCAAAATGTAATACAACTGTTGAAGAAGTGGGTTCTGAATCCTTTTCAAGAGCTGCAAGTGATAGCACCACCAGGGCGGCTGTTACTTCGCAAGATGAGGCAGCTTCCTCTTCACAAATGTTTTCTCACATGCAGCATTCAGTGCAAAAAGACGAAGCTGCTACTTCTCAGACATCTAACAATAGTGCTCCTGATGCTGAAGAAACTGTAGAGGTCTGCAGCGAAGGGGGGAGAGAATTACCAAGAGAAAAGTATACATGTGAAGAAAATAAAAACAGGGCAAATAAAATGGCAGAAAACTGCACCACATCAAGGATACAAAAGGAAGAACATGGACCATCTCCCTTGGCCAAGACTCATAGTCTACCCAAATCTGCTGAAAGTCCCACCTTATTTTCTGCTGAAGCAATGAAAAAGGAAGACCCCGGAGTCCGGAGAACCAACAAGGGAGATAATACAACAAGAACAGAAAGTACAAGTGGAAAGGACAAATTGTTTTCTCAAAGAAGAGAAGAAGCAAAAGAAGGCGAAAGGAGATCACAGAAAGAAAGAGAACTTGCTGAAGAGAGGGAAAGGAGGAAACTAGAAGAGGAAGAGAGGGAGAGGGAACGTAAAAAGGATAGACTTGCCGTTGAAAGAGCAACAAGAGAAGCGCATGAGAGAGCATTTGCTGAAGCCCGTGAAAAGGCAGGAAAAATGGCTTTTGAGAGGATTACTGCTGCCCGACAACGGGCATCTGCAGAGGCCCGAGAGAAAGAGGAGAGAGCAAGCGCTGAAGCTAGGATAAAGGCAGAGCGTGCAGCAGTTGAGCGAGCGACTGGAGAAGCTCGGGAGCGGGCAATAGAAAAGGCAAAGGCTGAGAAGGCTCTTGCTGACGCAAGAGAACGATACAGATCCTCTTTAAAGGAGAGGTCCACCAATCAGGTATGTGATGTTTGTTGGTACATACATTGCATGATGGAATAAAAGAACTTTGTATGCTACAGTGTATTATGTTCTTGGGGTGGGGTGGGGGGGGTCTGACTACAGTTAAACCGTTTTGTTCTGGATACAGGATTTTCGACAGGGGACACAATTTCAGAGGGCAACTTCTAGTAACTTCATTAGAAACCCAGATTCCGGCAATAAAGGTATTTCTTATATTCAAAAGATTTTTTAAAATTCATGATTTTAAGAAATTTTACATTGATCTATTTCTAAATAATGTTTGATTAATCTAATACAGTTGCATGTTTATTTTCTGCTTCTGGTATTTGTTGTTAGCAGTGTTTGAGGTTGAGTCGGCTTTAAGGCATAAAGCAAGGCTAGAGAGGCATCAACGCACAGCTGAGCGTGTGGTATACCTGAATTTCTTTCTGTTTTTATTAACCTTTTTATGGTCTATTTTCTAGTAGTGTTGTTGATGTCCATTACCTATTTTCAGACAAAAGCGCTTGCTGAGAAGAACATGCGGGACCTGCTGGCTCAAAGAGAGCAAGCAGAGAAACATGTAAGGCACTTGCATAAAAAGATAACCTTCTCGCTGCATCTACATTTATTCATAGGATCTGGTGTTCATGTTCGTATTTCAGAGGTTGTCCGAGTTCCTGAATCCTGAGATCAAGAGGTGGTCAAATGGAAAGGAAGGAAATCTGAGAGCCTTGCTGTCCACGTTGCAATATGTAAGTCATCAAATTCCATGCATCTTTAACATCAAATTTCATGCATCTTTAAGCATCCTTTATGTGAAACATGTAAAATGTTGAAAAGTAAGGTTAGCATTTTTTTTTTTGCTTTTTCTGCTGGCAGATTCTTGGTGCGGAGAGTGGTTGGCAACCCGTACCACTTACAGATCTCATTACAGCTGCTGCTGTGAAGAAAGCCTACAGGAAGGCAACCCTTTGTGTCCATCCAGATAAATTACAGCAAAGGGGTGCTACAATCAGACAGAAATATATCTGCGAGAAGGTTTTTGATCTACTCAAGGTACGTGCTTATACCCCGTTATATTTTATGGTTACCTGAAACTCTATTCTAGTTCTCCTTTCTGTTTCTGATTGTGTTTCTGGGAACCATTTTCTCTGCATGGAACGTGCTGTTTGTAGTAGGGTGATTATTTGTTGCTCCAATTTTCCAGCAAACCTGGAATTTACTTGATGCTGGAGATTGAGAAAATATGGACTATGGTTGTACGTGAAATCCTGGTTACATGCCTTATTTGCTTTGCGCGTTGAATTGAGCATGTGCGCCGTTGTGTCCCTTGTCTTTTCTGTTAAGAACACCAACAGCCACAAGAGCTTGATCCTGATTACTAGGCTTGTTGTTAAGATTGGGTGTTTTGAAACTTGGGCTTGTTGTTGCATAATACAGGCTTTTGGCTCGCTGGTGCATGAACATCAAGTCTTACGGGCAGTTGTAAACCTTTTTGCGTTTTTCCTTGTGCTGTGATAATTTAATGTTTGTAAATGATTTGCAGGATGCTTGGAACAAGTTCAACTCAGAGGGGCGCTAGGGGTGGAAGCGAAGCAGTGGTTCATTTCGGGGCAAGATATTCGTTATATTTATATATATGTAGCTTGTAGCCGTATTGCTAGCTAGGTTTGTTGATTCGATATTGATGTAAATATGCAGCTCTAGCTATCGTGTCAGAAGCAGCGCCAATTCTGCTGATCTACCTTGGCTCAAAATCAGATTAGCGAAAGAGTTAACTGCTCGCTAGTGTTCCGGGAAATCAGTATCCAGCTCCTGCAATTCTGCGAAGGAGGGGCTGCTGCCCGGGGCTGAATCATTATGCAAACTTGCTGAAATTTGGTAGGAAAATCGAATTTTAAATTCAACCCGGGCCGCTGGATTTGGCTGGGGTGGCTTTCTTGTGTCCGAGTCGTCGGCTTCGACGGGAGCTCTTTCTTTCAGGCGGAGGAGAGGAGGGCCTGCTGCCGCTCTCTCTGGCCTCGCAACACGGGTCTGGCTCGGATCAGATCAGACGATAGACGATGGCAAGCTACTCTTCATTTGGCTGCTCGTTTGATTCGTCCGAGATTATTTACAAGATGCACCAACGATCTCCAGGACCAGGAGTTTTAACTCTTACTCGGGCAGCTTATTACAGTTACGACTACACATGACATGGCTACAACTAGAGCTACGTCGCCGCTCTTCCTCGACCACCCTGCTCCATCTGGTCTCCCCTGTTGTGCTCTTCCTCTTCTTCTTCTTCTTCCTCGAGATGCCGGTTTGCTCCATCCGCAGGAACACGGCTTGCTCTAGATGACGGTTCCGTCCTTGACGGTCGCGTTCTTCAGGATCACCACGACCCCCGACCGGATGTAGTACCCTTCCTCTGGCCGGTCAGCTTCTTGGACGCCCTGTCACAGACAGTGCAGACGGCATCATCCATCCATCCATCCATCATCCTTGCAGAGCAGCGTCGGCCGCATCCATAAAACAGAAGAAGAAAAATCTTGTTTTTTTTTTGTTTGCTCACCTCGCTGTTTGTGATGGAAACGTTCCTTCCAACTCTCGCGTTCATGTCAATGATGCAGTTCCTGCGATGCGTTTTACAGAGAGGGGTTAGATCACTTCAATCAATCAGTCATGCATGTCAGTAATACCCCTAATCAATCAAGATTCATCAGCCATCCGACGTTACGTAGTCACCTTATCTTTGTGTTCTCCCCTACGCCGATGGGGACCTTGCCCTCCGACGCCAGGCTCGCGATCTCGTCTTCAGTCTCGTACGCGTCTGCGCCCATCATCATCGTATTCTGCGACCCCAAAGCTGATCAGACGACGGCCCTTTGTTCGTTCATATGATGATGATGAGTTTCGATGGGTAATCGATGATGGAAACCGCGTGGTACCTTGAGCTCGCATCCGGAGTTGAGGCGTGAACGGACACCGACGATGGAATGCTCGACGGTGCACTCACGCAGGAAGCATCCGTGAGAGATGATCGAATCTTTGATCTGCACACGTGAGCCCAGAGCTTCAGATATCTCGTACTAACTCGTATTGTGGTTTTCTTGTCTTTTTTTTTAAAAAAAAAAAAAGAAAGAAAAACTAGCCCGTCAGATTCAAGCGACTCGTACCTTGCACTTGTCTGACTTTGTCGGTGGCAAGTACCGAGGGGAAGTGAAGAATGGAGTTTTTGGATCGTAAAACTGGAACCTTGACGACTGCAAAATTAGGATCGAACGGATGAGAGTCGTATCAATCGAAGTGAGTCAGACAGCATTTGAACATCTGAGGGCCATATAAATGTTACCTGCTCACAGAGGGCCATGTTTGCATCAAAGAATGATCTGATTGTTCCAATGTCCTCCCAGTAGTCAGTGAAGACATATGCCTGATAGCAACAGAGTCAGATGGACTGAAGAAAGCGCGTTTAACTGAATGTGGTACTGCTACCGCAACAGAAACTGAGCATGTGAAAAAAATCTGGAAACTGAGACGTGATTTTGATCATAACAAAAAAGGATGAGGGGAAATTTAAAAGGAAACGTCACTGAAGTTATACCTGCATGTTGTGCTCATGCAAAGCTCTGGGCAGAATTTCAGAACCGAAGTCATGTAGTTCTGAGTACCTTGACCTAAGAATGCTACAGTTAGAACACATACTTACAGTAGAACTCTAATATCATAGAGAGGGTTCCCTTACTTTAGAAGGTTTAAAAGAACATCTCTTTTAAACACGTAAACGCCCATCGACGCAATGTACGGGTATTTGGTTGTGTCATCTACGGCAAAATTGAGGAAGCTTGTATCCACCTTCTGCAACGATGAATAGATTTAAACATCAGTGCTGTTTTCAGAAGATTAAGTATTCTTGGAAGTTTCAATATATATATATGCGAGCAACTGAGCTAAGGTGATCGCCAACCATTGCTTCCAAGTCAGCACCCTTTGGTTTCTCGGAGAATTGAATTACACGGCCTGAACTGTCGAACTTTACTAGCCCATAGTCAGGTGCCCGGCTTTGGAAGAAAAAGAAAAAGAGAGAAGAAAATCAGGACGGATGACAGTTCCTGAAGAGATGGAAGAAACGACGTTGATAACAATTAAATCTTCAACGGTTATACCTCTCTCCAACAGGAGCACATGACAGAGTAATGTCCGCGTTGTCATCAACATGTTTCTGCAGATGATGTATGCCACGGGATCAGGCAGTTGAAACACAAAAACAAAAAAAAAACACTGTGTAGGATAACAGAAGAGCAAATCACCAACCTGCACAAGCTCCATGTAATCCATGCGATAAAGCTGGTCTCCAGACAAGATCAACACGTGCTCTATAGCTTTATGCCTGTAATAATCCTGCAGAAACATGTTGATGTATTGCTTTAGCAGTCCAAACACAAATACTGGAGGCAACAGGTACATACAACCCTCTTTCTAATTAAATGCAACTATCATTCACCTCAAGCACCCAGATAAATTTCCTGACGGCGTCTGCTGTGCCCTGGAACCAACCAGCAGCCTCCCCTGGCATTTGTGTTGCAGCCAGCACCTGTTTTGTCGGCAATGTCCTCAGTGAAGTGAACGTCTGGGTGTTGTGTCACCCCAGTTGCATCTCGACATGATGAAGCACGTGAACAAGCCGGGCCGGATGATGAATTACCTCAACTGATCCGTCGGTGAAGTTGATCCCCCCGCCAAGGTACGTGTGGTGGATGTGACGGTTCAGAGAAGCTGAGTTGAACTGAGTCATGACGGATATCTTGTTTATGCCGCTGTTGAAGCAGTTGCTCATGGGGATATCGATGAGCCTGTAACAACCCCCAACTGGAACCTAGATGCAAGACAAGAGGGAGGGAAGGAAGGAACAAGATTTTACACGGCTAGCTGGTGATCTAATTAAAAGGTGAGCTGATATATGTTGGATGCATCGTCTTACAGCAGGGGTGGCCCTTGTGCCTGTGAGAGGGAAGAGCTGAGTCCCGGTGCCACCACCTAATATGACAGCGGCGACCTCTTTCGGATCAGCGTAGTTCCTTCGGAGGGACGTCCGAACAACCTGCAAAAATTTTCGCGTCCAGAGTTTGAGCATCCAAGAACAGAGAGAAAAAAAAAACAGGCAAGTGGTGAACGAAGCATGGCCTGATTGATTTGATCGATGGGACCCAAACTTACGAGGGTGTCAGCTGGTTCAGCATCCGAAGTGAGCACGCACTGTGCGCCGTTTGCAGCAGTACCCCTAGCGCCGAAGCACAGCTTCCTCAACGCCCTAGCCATAGCCTCGTGCTTGAGGCTGCCCGCGGACGAGTCCCCACCAACCCTGACCCTGTCGCCTCCGGAGCCCTCGCCGCTCCTCCTCACCGGGCCCATACACGCCTGTCCGTCCAGGGGGCACACGGTGCTGAACTGCATACCTGAAACACACCTGCGAGATCACAACCGAGTCAGACGTATAAGGAACAGAGTACACGTAAACTGAGAAAGATATCGAGGAGAAGGCCTTCTTTCCAGGGATCGGCCACGTGAATCATGAGCCCGGTTGGGATCTAGTTTGAATTCAAAAACAGAGCAAAGTGGAATAATACAATTCCGAGAATGAAAAAATGGTACTCCAGCTCGTAAAAAAGGAAACAGAAATAACTCCACAGGTGACTGATGCAAAATGGCAAGAAATGAGGACATCACGGCGTTGCATGGCCATATATATAGCCCCCCCCCAGATAGGAACTTGAAATTCTGTCATCAGCACAATCATCGCAGAGTCTGATCGAGAACCAGATGGAAACGGGGAGATTCGTCTCAATCCAAGAAGGGCCGGCATGTTTTGGAATTGTTTAGGGGGCAACAGCAACGGTGATACGGATGTGGCCATAGGGTCAAATGCTAGTATCGACTACTCCAAGCAGAACGCATGGGATCCAATGCAGGATTCAACTTCTTCCATGAGCGGTACCCAAAACAAAATCTCTCTCTCTCCGTCTCTCTCTCTGCAGATTTTGACCAACCAAAATGCAGAGCTGCGCAGCAACGATCGGGAACACAGACAGATCAGGGGAAGAGACGAGCGAATGTTACCTATATAGGAACAGTGGACGGATCGGTTGATTTGGTTGGAAGAACTTAGAGGCGCCTGCCTGCCTGCCTGCCTGCCTGCCTGCCTTGGTGGTGATGTGAAGGAGGAGGAGAAGGAGGCTGATGTGGGTAGCCGCGACGGTGGTGATGTGAAGGAGGAGGAGGAGGAGGGGGAGGCTGCTTATAAAGCGGGGCGGGGCGTTGGACGAACATGTGATGAGTCACCTTGGCTTTGTGGCGGTTGGTTCGCCATGGCCCTGTCCGCTTCTGCGGTTCCGTCCAGCTCGTGGTGGAGATGGAGCCTTCTCAGCCGTCCAGCTGCTCGAGGTTTCGAATCCACCACCCACAATGCCCGTCTCCATTCCATTTCTGCCAGCAGGCAAACTGGTGATCACTGAGGTACCACACGTTAGTGACTATGTTACTTGTGCGGTCACGTCAGAGGATCCGTGTCCGGCAAACAAGCGACTCACGGTAATGGTAGCGCGTGAGAAAACTACGTACTTTTTCTTGTTGAAGAGAGAACACGACAATTTTATTAATCAGTAGCGAACCATTATACAACCTTTTTTTTTCTAGATGTGTTCCGTTTCATTTCTACGGTGAAGGCAAGTAGGCGACAACGGTGGCGTGTAGGAAAGCTATGTACTTTTTCTTGAGAGAAAACGACAACTTTACCGACCATAACAAACCATTACACGGTGTTTTCCAGATGTGTTCCAACGCAAGATTTATAAAACAAGCAAAGGCAAAACCGCTTAGTCCAGCTAGCTAAAATATGCGCCGCCCAATTTCTACGGCGGAGGTAAACGGGCGACCATAGAAAAACCACATACATTGCATTTTTTTGATAGAAGAAGAAGACAACTTTATTGATGCCAGCGAATCATTTCGTAAAAGAAAAAGGAAACAAACCGCTCAACCCATAGAGTTAAAACGTGTGTCTGCTTCATCTTTGCCGGGGGTGGCGGGTGGATGTGATATAGAAGGGAGAATATGGTAGCGTGTGGGAAAACCAGATACAGTTTTTAGGAAGTAAAACTAGATGCTTGTGTGATAGAGGGGAGAGGAAGAGAGCGGTGGGTGTGAAAACCGACGGTGGAAACGGCGCGCCGTGGGCCTGCCTGGTTGTCGACCATCTTCTCTCTGATCAGCGGGCCCGGCCCTCGTGCCTCTGCGGTCCGCTCCCCCCCCCCCCCGCACTCTACCTGGAGACGAAGGTCCATATGCGGCCCATCTCTTCGGCAGTCTGGGCCGACGTAACGAAGCAAATGAGGGCCCAATGAAACAAAATCTTGTAGTATAACCGCTTACTAATATGGGCTTACTACTTAGAAGTTTAAGACGCTGGAACTAGAATACAACTCCTCTCTCGCAACAACCCCCTGCCTGCCTTATCGTCAATATATATACTTACATGGATAGCGGTTACAACTCTTGTAATATAACCGCTTACTTAAGTTAATTAGTACCAGATAACTAACCACCACCCCGGCCCCACCCCCTCCCGAAAGAAAAAAGGAAGCAGCCTAGCTAGCTCCGTTTAGTTACGTGGTCGAACCTATCAATCTTCAGCGCGCTCGCGGCCATGGATTCTGACGCTGCTGGTGCTTCCATGGACTCTGAAGAAGCTGCAGGAGCTGCTTTCATGGATTCTGAAGCTGGTCAGCTGGCTGCGGCGCCGGCGCCTTCTCACGAGCTCGTCCGGCAGCTGCGGTTCCCCCCGGGCTTCCGCTTCGTGCCGACGGAGGAGGAGCTCGTCGACGTCTACCTCCGCTGCAAGGTCGAGGGCCGGCAGCCGCCCCTCGACGTCGTCAACGAGGTCGTGCTCCTCGACTGGCAGCCCGGCAGGCTCGTCGGTAATGAAGCAATCAAATTAACCCTTTTGCTACCCTCTCTTCTTCTTCTTTTTTTCTTTTTCTTTCAAAAGTTAGATCCAGACCAAGGGATTTACATGGATGCATGCATGCATGCAGAGGCGTACAAGGCGTACGGGGAGGACAGGTGGTACTTCTTCACCCGGAGGCAGCCGTCCTCGTCGAACAAGGAAAAGGAGCCGAGCCGGCAGGTGAGCGTGCCGGGCGTCACGGCGACGTGGAAGGCCACGGGGAGCCTGACGCTGATCCGCCGCCGCAGCATCAGCAAAGGCGGCGGCGGCGACGGGCGCGTGGTCATCGGGACCAAGAGGGTGCTCATCTACCACTCCAGCGACGCCGAGGAGGACGACAAGTGGAGCATGCACGAGTACGTCCTCGCCGACAACGCTCAGGTACTGCGCGCGTACGCGAACCACGCCAGCTGCTGCTGCATCTGCATGCATGGCACGCCCCCGGCCTTATCACCTCTCTCTCTCTATCTCTACCTCGATTGTGGATAGAATGCAGTTTTTTTTAAAACAAACAAACAAACAGATTAAGTGCACAGATCGTGCTTATGATTATATTATTATTAGAGATAAGTTTGACAAGGATACGCGATCTCGATCGACCGTAGCTTGCCAGCTGGTGGCGGTGTCGACTGATTCGGCCGGCCTCGCTATTACTGAGCTTCTTGATTGCCTTAATTTCTTCTCTTCTTCAGATTGGGCAGTACGCCCTGTGCTCGATACAGCGGAAGCAGCGCTCCGACGACACGGAGCACCTGCAGCTGACGACGACGACCGGCCAACAACAAGCCGCCGGCGGTGTTGGAACTGGAAGCAGCAGCAGCAGCAGCAAGCGCAACAAGAGCAAAGCCACCGTCAACAGAGGACCCGCGGGCAACGACGAGACTACCACCAGCAAGAGGAAGAAGAACACGACGGCGTCGGCCTCATCGGCGGCGCAAGCGGAGGCAGCACAGCGGCAGCAGCGGCGGCAGCGGCAGCGGAATGTTCACGTGCCGCCTCAGCAGCCGCCATTATTGACGCCGCTAATAATAAAGGAAGACCACCACCAGGCGCCGCCGCCGCTGCAGCAAGAACCGTCACCGCTGGGGTGGTACGCGCCGCCGCCGCCGCCGACGACGACGACGATGAGCCTCCCCTCCGTGGCGCCGCTGCAGCAACAACAACAGCAGCAGCAGCAGCAGCAGGTATATCTGTCGTCGGATGGAAACCTGATGCAGCGTATTGGACTTGGTGTTTCCGCGCCGATGAGTAGTGCGGGACAGACACCGCAGCAGCAAGAGCCGTTACCGCTAGTAGCGTATGAGCAGATGAGCCTCCCCTCCTCCGACCCGCTGCAGCAGCATGTATACATGTCGTCAGATGGAAACCATCAGTATCATCTTGGAGTTCCCGCGTCGTCGATGACGATGAGCCTCCCCTCTGTCTCTGTTCCGTTGCAGCAACAAGAATACCTGTCGTCAGATGGAAATCATCAGTATCATCATCTCGGAGTTTCTACGTCGTCGATGGCGATGAGCCTCCCTACTGTCTCCATGCCGTTGCAGCAACAGGAATACCTGTCGTCAGATGGAAACCATTATCAGTATCCTCGTCTCGGAGTTTCTACGTCGTCGATGACGATGAGCCTCCCCTCTGTCTCCGTGCCGTTGCAGCAACAGGAATACCTGTCGTCAGATGGAAACCATTATCAGTATCATCGTCTCGGAGTTTCCGCGCCGTTGATTGCGGGACCTGCACTGGATCGCGGCTACAAGGAGCAACTGTGGAGTGTCTTGTGGAGTCATCAGCCTCTGTCGTCATCTGCTGGCATCGACGTTGATGCTGCTCATCAGTATCAGCAGCCCCACCACCATCAGCTGGAGAGTTACGGCTCGTTGGACCAGCTTGATTACCTGCGTCAACCTGTTCATGACGATGCCTTATTCTGGGACAATACTACTACTACTACTCAGAACGACGATGACAACAACAACAGCTGGGAGCTTGGTCAGGTTCAGCTGCTGTCCCAGCAAAGGGATGAAGACGACGCCATTCGAGCGCTACAGCAACATCATGCCTGTACTCCTCCTCCTCCTGATCAACAAGGCTTTACCTTGTAGCTGTTTTCGACAATCAGATTGGATAAACAAGTTTGGATATTTTTTATATTGTCATAAGTGCAATAATGCGCCTGTAGCTCAGTGGATAGAGCGTCTGTTTCCTAAGCAGAAGGCCGTAGGTTCGACCCCTACCTGGCGCGAACTGGTCTTTCCTATGTCTCTCTCTTTTTTTTTTCTTTTTGAAGTTTCCGCAAGATAAGACTCATTGCATCAATAATGTAATCCAACACGATTAGCTACAGTGGATAGTGAATCATCGCATCGCACTGTCCAAACCAAACCATCGTCTCCTTCTGCTCGCTATTGGGGACGGGAGGACGCAGGCAGGCAGGCAGATGAGGGAGGAGTCCATGATCATGGCCGGCGTTTTGTCCACGAGCAAAGCAAATGTCTATTTTGTACCTCCTCTGTTTTGAAATAAATGATGTTTAGGACATCTAATTAAGTTTAATTTAAACTAATTTTTATCCTAACATCATTTATTATTTTAGAACGAAGGAAATATGGAGCGAACTGGTCTTTCCTATGTCTCTCTCTTTTTTTTTTCTTTTTGAAGTTTCCGCAAGATAAGACTCATTGCATCAATAATGTAATCCAACACGATTAGCTACAGTGGATAGTGAATCATCGCATCGCACTGTCCAAACCAAACCATCGTCTCCTTCTGCTCGCTATTGGGGACGGGAGGACGCAGGCAGGCAGGCAGATGAGGGAGGAGTCCATGATCATGGCCGGCGTTTTGTCCACGAGCAAAGCAAATGTCTATTTTGTACCTCCTCTGTTTTGAAATAAATGATGTTTAGGACATCTAATTAAGTTTAATTTAAACTAATTTTTATCCTAACATCATTTATTATTTTAGAACGAAGGAAATATGGAGCAATCTAGCCTCGGAGGACGACGGCCTAGTTTGAGAGGACGGCAGCGTAGCGTCGCCCAGTTCGGCCCACGGTCGATGGCCCGACACGGTCCAAAATTTCATGTCGGGCTGGCCCAGCCCGAAATTATTTCATGCCTGGGCCTTGTCGGTCCGTCGTGCTTCGGGCCGCTCGGATTTGGTCCGGCCCAAGTCCCACCTCTACTTCTGATACGTGTAAACGCCGTTTTGGCGTTAGCTTCTCTCTCTTTCGTTTAATGAAAAATATGACTATTACTTTTTTTATACGATCGGTTATTAGTAGGCATATAAAGACTCACAACCAGGCCATAATAGAGCTTGTGATGGTGAGAAGAAGTCTTGGAAGTGTTCGATTTAGCAATCTTTTTGCTTAACCAACGTCAAATAAAAAAGAACGGAGAGGATAGTTTGGAGTGGAGATTGCATTTGATAGGCTGTACCCATACTGTCAGTGAAGGAGCCGTGAAGGTTGCAGAGGACAGCCCGGGTGCACCGAGCGTTTGGGGATCTTACGAACCCTACTCCGCCGGCATCCATTTTCTGCAACTCACGCGGCCAGAGTGTATTAGTTTTTGAGCTCCTAAAAATTTCTTCTCCGTGCGGCAGCGATACACGGGGTGGGGCGGGGTGGGGTGGGGGTGCGGTGCGGTGCGGCTGCAGGCGCCGCCGCCGCCGACGGTTTTGCTGCTGCTGCTCCCGAACCGCACGTACGCCACCGCCGGATCGAGTAGGCGGCGTCGCCTGCGGCTGCGTCGGGGGGCGCCATGAGGGGCGGCGGCGGGAGGCGGCCCTTCGCGGCGCCGGACGGGGCGGCGATCCCGCCGGCCTCGAGGAAGGTGGTGCGCAGCCTCCAGGGGGTCCTCGCTGACCGCTCCGAGGCCGAGATCTACGCCGCGCTCCGCGACTGCGGCATGGACCCCGACATCGCCGTCGAGAGGCTCATCTCCCAAGGTACTACTGGACCCGTCCCTCGCCCTTCGCTCTGCTCGCGGTTCGAGTTGTTTTAGCGCGGATGTCGCGGCGTGATGCTCGTCAGCAGACGCTAGGGGTTTCGTTTTTTTTTTTGAGTCGGACAAAAGTCCATCTCCATTTTATAAAAAACAGGGACCAAAGGGGTTTCATTCTTATGTCATGATTACGAGCTGTGCTAATACTAATTCATGTTAGGCTCCTGTAACCCTCGTAACTGGACGGTTACTATTGAATTCCGCGCCAGTCTGGTCGAACTCCATCGAAGCTGTACACCAGTGGCTTCTATTTGGTTGATACCTAGTAATTTTGATTCAATAGGACCGCTTGAAAGCATGATGGGACCAAAGGATGTTTTCATAGCTTCAAAAGACCTAACAAACTTTGCATTGTTGTCATTAAGCAGGCCTTTTTGCATTTATGAATGTAGCTTCTGTCTTTAAGTGGCTATTTATGATACAATGAGATAATAGTTGGCATCTTACATATTGTTATCGTCTGCTGTAAAATGTTGTATAAGCTCGCTCATGCATCCCTTTCCTTTTTCTAGAAATAGATCTTGTATTTAGTGTGTTGGTCTTAGTACAAATTACAAAGTAGTTCGCCATATATTTAATAATAGCTTGGTACAGGCAAAAATGTCATCCAGACATGTATCTACTTATTGGAGACTGGCATTGTTAGCTGTTCAGTTTTAAACATGCTTAGGTGCCAGTGGTCTTTGGCTGCTGCAAGTGCTGATGAACATCTATTTGTCTTATTCTTTTATTCTCGACGTTCGTTTAGTAATATCATACATGTGCCAGCTAATGGTTACCTAGGCTTCTGTCGTTTCCTTTGGTGTAGGTGAAGCACCACCTTTGTGGCTGATGTGTTCCTAATAAATGCACAAACATAGCATATGTCACTGATAGTTTCAACTGTCTCAGATAATTAATTGTTTTCCCTTTTCAATTTTGTTGCTATTCAGATACTTTCCATGAAGTGAGAAGAAAGCGGGACAAGAAAAAAGAGGTTAGTATATGCATGTATTCTAGCGTCTGCAGCTTTTTGCAAGTTTGCTCTTTGGTTTTCTGACCTGATTTTATTTTCCTACCTTTTGTAGACCAAAGCTTCTCAGGAAATAAGGCCTCAATCATTCCATAAATCCTTATATCGAGGATATAAGGCTGGTTCTGATCGAGGTGGGCATTTTCAAGCTGGATTGGGAGGTAGAATCCTGCATTCTAAATTATGTCATAATAATTTAATTTGATTTTTTCATAATGTAAGCTATTTTTCCCTTTCCTCTACATATGAGCAGACAAGACAGGTGGTGCTAAAGGCCATACCAAGAAAGAAGCAGAATTGCATGCTTCACTTAACTCATCAGCCTTGGACTCCGTCAAGACAAGCAATCCTACAGAAACAATTTCTGCAGCTGGGTGAGTGATTTACAATGATTTGCATATGCTATACTCACGACTGGTAGTTGTCCTTCATATAGTCCTTTGGTTCTTTCTGAGACAAGTTCCAAAATTGGATTATAAATATTCGTGGTGCTGTAAAGATACTTCAATTTCTCGCATGAAAAATACTAGCGGATTTATCATGTATATCTCTATTATTGCTAATATCTTATAGAAAAAGCGGTGGCAAAAAATTGTTTATTTGGCACCATGTTGATGTCCTAAACTACCAAGTAAAACCTAGTATACCATATTGAGAACTTACATTTTGACCTTAGGATGAGGTCAATCATCTGTGTTATTGTGTATCGTTTGTCCTAAATTCTGTCTTGGTGATGTCATGGGTCAGACCGTAACCATTTTGTGCTGCAAACTGGGACAGCATTTAAATGTTGATAACATATACCTTCAGTCAGTTTTAATGTAGCTTATCATGTTAACTCTTCTGATAATTGATCAAACGCAGCTTGAAAACTTTTTGGCATTCTTCCTAATCTCGTATGCTTCTGTTTGCAGCAATGTTGCTAGGAACGAACATGTTGACTTAGGTGTCCAAGCTGATGCAAATACTTGCCAGCCTCCACTGAAAGTGCAGCATGGTTGGGGTGTATCTGGTCGCCCTTCCATGGCTGATATAGTGAAGATGCGCAGGCCTCAATCTAAATATGCTAGCAGCTCGGTTGCAAGCACCAATGGCATGCCAGCTATTGTTGATTTAGTCACCTCCAATGCACCAAGCCGTAGCCCCAAGGAATCTAATCACATTATTACATCCACTAAATCACCAGATGGTACTTCTGTGCTCCACCTATCTAATGATGTTTCATCAGTTGATGTTACACCTACAGCAGAGGTATCAGAAGTAGCGGAATCTATTAGTGCTCTTTCCACGAATACAGACTCAAAAAGTTTATCAGCTCCAGATGGCGTTGAAAAAGAGGAAGATTTAGAGGAATATAAGAAAGTGAGCGATAATGCAGAGAGGACTACAATTTCTGGACAGTTTTCTGCCTCTGGTAAAGAAGTAGAATCACAACAAACTGCAACTGCCAGCCATCTGGACAATGGCTCAGTAATGAAAACAGATGATTTTCAGTACAACAACCATCCGTTTGAGCATAACCAAAGTAAGTCTGCATAAACACATTTTTTTCCTTGTCTTCATTTGTCTATATACTAAAACCAAAGCCATTGTTTTGTTTCTATGATCCTGAAGGTCATATGCTTGTAACTGGGCTCCATCCTATTTTATTTGTGTTTGCTTTTGCTTATTTTATTTATGTTTATGTTTTCTTGCCTATGATTTCCTTTTAGTTCTTTTAACTTTTCATGTTACTTCTTGTGGGTTTCATCTCTAGACTGCCTTCTTGGAACTAAAAAGGTTTTGTTGTTCTTTTATTTTTGTGAACCTTCTATGTAACTAAACACTTCTTACTAAGTGCCTGAAATCTAAAATGTAACCAGCATACAGTATCTTCTATGGACTATAATTCTGCTTTATCCTAGAGCTTTAACCGTTGCGAGAAGTTTGATATGTGCAAGGAACATTAGGATGAGAGATCAAACAAATAAAAATTATTCATTAAGAATATATTAATTCCTTTGACGGGGACTCTATTGCTAGTTCCTCATATTTTATCCTGTGCTGTGTTTGCATTTTTTGTGTTTATGTTTGCATGAAATAGTATCCTCTTGTGATCCAACCTTTTATTTTCATGTATGGGTGCCTTGTGAGTTGTGACTGACTTAAATATAATGAAGATATGTCAAACTGTTCATATTTTCAGCTCTCTAGTACTCCTGTCGCACTCCCTAGCCATTGTTCATATTTTTCTTATGACCATGCACCTCTTGCAGATTCAAACAGAGATATGTCAATTACAATGGAACAGTTTGACCATTTAACTCTACACGAGAAAAGACCAAAACCATCTGACGATAATCCGGCTGTAATAATCCCTGATCATCTTCAGGTTTCAGATGCTGACTGCGCACACTTGACATTTGGTAGTTTCGTGTCGGGAACACTCGATGGACCTTTGTCTGTAAAACCTCTTAACAATGATGGAGAGGTCGCAACAGTTGTTGACATCCAGACAATTGATCATTCAGATGCCAGGTATGATTTTTACTGTGAAGTTTTTCACCCCCATTGTTGTTACAATGCTTCGGAACTTTCTTTTCAGAACCCACGAGGATGAAAACAAGGCAACAGCAACACCTTCTGCTAATGAATATGTTGCTTCTGCTACAAATAGCAATGTGGAGAACCTCAATGATACATTTGTACAACAGTCTGAGATGCCGATGACAGATTTTATAGACGTTACAAACAGCGCTGAATACAATCTGTCCTCGACACCTAATTATACAGCTTCTAGTGCGACACATACAGATTCTGCTTCACACAATTATCTACAGGAGACTCGACAATTGCAAAACATCTCACCTTTTACAAGCTATATGGTATATACCCTTTTATTTTGGTGGTTTCAATTTGTGCCAATACGCTGCAAATTTTAATGTGCAATGGCCATTTAGAAATTAAATTTTGGTTCATTTTTTATGTGTGTCCAACTATCCATTTATATGTTAAACCATTACATACCATTGTTATAAGCAGAATTCCTGTTACATGCTTTGATATAGTTGGTAAGAAACCCCATAACAAGTTATTAACTGAAGGTGCATTTGTGCAAGAATAAATCTATCCGGTTTGTCTAATACAGTTCACGTATTATTATGAATTAATTAAATTTGTATTGGCTGCTGTTTTTATTACCTGTTGTCTCTGCAGCATGGAAACATACCAAATGGTCTGCTACCACCTGCGATCCCACCCTTGCGTGAAATTGATCCAGCATTCTCTCTATTGCTCACTAATCCTCCTCCACTGGCTGTAATGGTTCATGGTACAACGTCACCTTCCATGAGCAACACAGCTGTTTCTGCGCCACCACAAGAGGTTTGAACACCTCACTGCATAATGCGACTTAAGCTTTGCTTCATTGTGAAGTGCTAGGCAACTTTACATTTTTATTTTGTTAGTTATATAGTCATCATGTATTTATAAAGAGTCATATTCTAGAAAATGGTAACATATTCCTTTTTTGGTCCTTCACAATCCAAATATTAAATTAGGCTCCAAATTTTTAGTAGATCTTTTTTTTTCTGTATTCTATGGGTTGTAAGCATTAAACTATGAAAGCAGGATATTTTGTTAGATCATTTCCTACTATTCCATACCTTTTATGATACAATCACTTGGTGATACAACTAAACTGTGAAACTCCATACGTACTTCGGCTTTAGTTCGTCTTTTGTTGATCTTATATAAAAAAGTAGATTATGGAACCTGATAGCTACCAAGATATATGTATTGTTATAAAAATAAAACTGAGATTCTGAGCCCTTTTCTGTGGGCAGCTGTTTTATCTATTAAGAATGAAATATGTCCGTAGCTAAATCCATGCTGGTTGTACCTAAGCTATAAAACTTTCCTCTCATTTTTCGCTTATGATCAGCTTTGGCCTAATTGCTGATGGTACATATGCATTACTGTTTTGTAAATGACTTTTCTTTCTTGAACTGATTTTCTGCATGGAATTTTTCTTATACTGGCTGATTCTTGCAGAATAATACAAGCGGTTTATCCAATGCTCAGTTGACTCAAGCTCAACCAAGCACCAGCATTGCTTCAGGCCCTCCTCTCCCTCAACATCTCTCCCTTCATCCTTTTGCTCAAGCTACCCTTCCCCTAGGATATGCAAGCATGATTGGCTATCCATCTCTGCCGCAAAGTTATGCTTATATCCCGCCTGGTGCTTTTCAGCAACCGTACATGAATAATGGTCTATTCCACCAAGCAGCAGCTGCAGTTCCCAACTCAAACGTGAAATACCCTCTGCCACAGTACAAGAGCAACATTGCCCTCGCTGGCTTACCACAACTCCCAAACTATGCTGGAGCCTTTGGAAGTGCAAATAATATGCCTGGAAATTTCAATCTTAACCAAAGCACAGGAGCAGCAAGTGCACCTCTTGGGTTTGATGGAACCGTTCCCTCACAGTACACAGATGGAAATCAGTTCATTTCTCTCCAGCAGGTAACTACATGGATGTACCTGAGTTACATACAAAATAGACATATTATTAGATTATTCACTAACATGTCCTTTATTGCCGACAGGGTGAAAACCCTGCAATGTGGATGCATGGAGCTGGTTCGCGAGCAATGCCCCAGCTTGCAGCCAATACTTTGTATGGCTATCAAGGGCAGAGTCATCAGGTTGGTCTTCGTCAGGGCCAGCTACCTTCACAGTTTGGCACCACACTTGGGCAGTCACAGCCAGGCCTGGGCCCTGAACACGGGAACCCTAGTGATACTAACTTAAGTGCTGCTGCTGCTCAGCCTAACCCAATGTGGCCAAACGGCTACTGAACCAGCCCGTATCAACAATCATGAAAGAGGGTTCTGTTATTGGTGCATTATGCGACGCCAGAGATGTCATGCTCCCGAGTAGCAACTGTGTTCGTGAGTTGCTGTCGGACATCTTGAGAGGCCTGCGATATATGTGCGACCATGTTATACTTTGTAGCGTTTGTAGTGTGGCATAAAACTGTAGTGCAATCTATTTATTCATACTCTGATAGAAAAGGATGTTTTTCTTTTCTTTTTTGTTGTTACATATCTTGTGGCAATAAAACCCAGAATATCTAACAAAGCAGCACCACTAATTCTTCGAGGGAGCAAAAGGATGAGTACGGACTCTACAGTTTTGCATCGACGGTATTGCCTTTATGGGCTTATTTTGTATGTTTTGCCTTGCCTGTATCAATCTGTAGCGTCCAGATCTGTGCTGTACTTACAAAGGCGTTGAAATATTGTTTGTCAGTGCGTGTTTGGTTGGTTGTTGAATATTGTCATGCTGAATTTCAGTCTGTCATAGTTATTTTGTCGAATGGTTTGTTGAAAATATGGTAAACAGATTATTCACTATACTTTTAGTAAAGTTCAGCACAGTTGTGTGGCAACGTTTGACAAGGAGGCAAGAATGTAGCGAAACAGGATTCGAGTCTGTGCTGCAAACCTGTCCACTGTGTCGAGAACGACGCGGTAGCTGCTCCGCCTCTGCTACGGCGGCGCACAAGGGCCGGAGAATCAGACGGCGGCGGCGGCGACGTGTCGAGCCAGGATCCAGGGGCAACCATCCTGGCTTGCTTGCCCAGCCACGTCGGTCCTCCTCCCACCACTGGCGCCCCTTCGTCTTCTTCCTCGGGACTCCGTGAATCTGCATGTAGCCAGCCGCACGTCGTCTGAGCTTGACGTTTCTCGAATCCTTCCACGTCTCCGACACCACACACACACACACGAACACTTCCAATTCCATGGACCTCGTGGATACACAAATCCCCTCCCTTGGACCTCCTCCGTATTTAAACCCACCTCCCCCACGGCCACGGGGAAGTGAAAGTCCCACCCACCAAACTGATCCGCGCACGAAAACCAATCGCAATCAAACATCATCTCTGACAGATATTTCTCGGGAGCTCCAGCGCAGCCACCGAGTTTCGCATCCTTGAATTTCTCGGCCACCTCGAGCCGGATGTTGCCTCTGAGCTGTCCGAGGGCGTCCATGAGCAACAAGGCCTTCGATTCGGGGCAGCCGGCCGGATTTTTGACCGCCACGCGGGCGGCGCCGACACGCCCGCGCAGGCCATGTGTTTGCTTCGTTGCCTCGCCCACGCAGCCGGGTTCGTCTTTCACCTCTGACTTGCTGCTGTGTCCATGTGCTCTAGCCTCGTTCCAGTAGCAGCGGTGGAGTGAGGCTGAGCTGCTAATGTGTTTTGGTGCAGGCCTTGCTGCGGTCGAAGTGCCGGCGCAGACGATTCCTACGGCGACAACACCAAGCGTCCCTGAACGCGTTCCTGTTTCGGCGTTGATGAAGGTCGTCTCGGATGACTTGCTCAAGCTCAACAACAATCTGAAATCGGTAAGCTAGCCTAAAATGTCTGAGCATCACAGTCAAATATGTATGCCTGCATTAATTTGCAATATGTAACAGTTATACATACACGGTATTGAAATTTTTTTTTTGGAGTGGTTCCTGTAAGTAGTTTCTATTTGCCACATTAACTAACTGATACATCTTCAATAGCTTGTCGGTGCAGAAAATCCAGTCCTAGTCTCTGCGGCGGAACAAATTTTCGGTGCTGGTGGAAAGAGATTGAGACCAGCATTAGTTTTTCTCGTGTCCAGAGCGACTGCCGAATTAGCTGGTTTGTCGTAAGTTTCTTTTACTGTTGCAGCTTTACCATTTTGTAATATGTAGTATGGTTTGAAATAACGCACTCAGACGACGTTATGGTTGTGCATTCCAGGGGGCTAACTACTGAACACCGACGCTTGGCAGAGATCATAGAGATGATTCACACTGCAAGTTTAATACACGATGATGTCATAGATGATAGTGGGATGCGAAGGGGTATGCACAAATGTTATATTTATATATGAACAATATTGTTCTTTATGATAGTTGACCCATTTACTCTAATCTAGATCCGATCATTTTGCAGGAAAAGAGACGATCCATCAGCTCTACGGGACACGAGTGGCAGTGCTTGCCGGTGATTTTATGTTTGCCCAATCTTCTTGGTTTCTTGCGAACCTAGAAAACATTGAAGTTATCAAGCTCATCAGCCAGGTAACCAAATTCTGATCTCTGCTTTGAATTCAAAGCACACATGCTTCGTTCCATACCACTGAATCTTTTTTCTTGTGTGTCTTTGAATTAACAGGTAATTAAGGATTTTGCCAGCGGTGAGATAAAACAAGCATCTACCCTTTTCGACTGCGACGTCAGCCTTGACGATTATCTGCTGAAGAGCTACTATAAAACCGCTTCACTGGTCGCGGCAAGCACAAGGTCTGCCGCAATATTCAGTGGCGTGGGTACTCACGTATGTGAACAGATGTACGAGTACGGAAGGAACCTTGGACTCTCTTTCCAGGTAGTTGATGACGTTCTGGATTTCACCCAGTCAGCTGAGCAGCTGGGGAAACCGGCAGGCAGTGACCTGGCAAAGGGGAACCTGACGGCTCCAGTCATCTTCGCTTTGCGAGATGAGCCACGGCTACGGGAGATGATCGACTCCGAGTTCAGTGAACCTGGTTCCCTGGCTACGGCGGTCGAGCTGGTTCATCGAAGCGGGGGGATACGAAGGGCTCGGGAGCTCGCGAAGGAGAAAGGCGACCTGGCTTTGCAGAACCTGCGGTGCCTTCCGAGGAGCGAGTTCAGAAGCACACTTGAGAAAGTGGTGCGATATAATCTCCAAAGGATTGAATAGGTAGCTCCTGCTGAGTATCCATGTTGTTGTTTAGTGGTATACTCCCCCCTTTTCTTTTGAATTATTTAACCTTGGTTAGTTCAATTTTTAAACTAACCAGCGTCAATTAATTCGAAACAGAGAGATACGTATGTATTCATCAGTTGATGATCCTATGCATGGTGTTCATATATTTGTCACGGTCCCAGGAATGCTGGTGTTGTGCCCTCTGGCATGTCAAGGATGATGCATTAATTAGCTGGTGAAATGGTTACAAGGGTTAGATTCCTGGCCGTTTCTTCTCTTGGCCTCTCTTACATGCATATGTTAGTCTGTAGCTTTGCGCCATCGATTCTGGCGGAAACGGTGCTGCTTCTTGCACATTTTAAACTATCGATTAAATTCAATGGAGATTTTTTTACTTTACTCTGCAGTGAACATGAGTACCCTCTCTTAGCTTAAATGAAGACCAAAGGGAGTGCTTGTGCAGAGTGACTAGTTCAGAAAAATTTAAAAGCAAGACTTGATTATCCACTCTTCGTTATGTTGGGACAAATTCAGCAACGAAGCAAGCAATAGCTAAAGCAAGCAAAAGTGTTTGACTTGAACCAAACGTGTCCTAAACCAGACGGTCCTCCCCGGTTGAAATTTGAAATTTCTTTCCTTTTCGGGAAGGCAAAAGAAAAGAAAGGTAGGAGAGGACGAGCCGGCCGGCCTCTGAAACGGTCGGGCCGCGGGCGGGCCGGTCTGTCTGTGTGGTGAGGAGGTCGGCCGGCCGCCTTCGTTTCCGGGGGCCCAGTTTGAGAGAGGGAGCGGCAGATAAATTGTCACCTCCCGGCCCGAAACAGAGACCGAGCTCATCATCCCCTCTCCCCCCCCCTAACCCTAGCCGCGCCCCGACTCCACACGGTCGCCGCGGCGGCGCGACCTCCCCCTCCCTCCCTCCTCGCCGGCCGTCGCCGTCCACCTCCTCCACCGCGTCCGTACGTGCCTCGGTCCAGATGAACACGCCTCCGTCCAGATCCAGGTACGCGCCTCCACCCCCCTACTTCTCCCGAAGAGACTGTTCCTCTTTCCGTCGTGCGGTGCCCTAGCCGTGGTTCCACCGCATGAACTGCTCCTTGCAGCGGGCCATCGAGTCCCTAGCTCGTCGTTCGCCGATTGGTTAGATCCCGTTGCCCTAGCTGATGCCTGTGGGTCGGTTCCCCCCAAACTTTTTCGGGATCCTTGTCCGAACCCCCTTTCCCCTCCCGGCCATCCAAACATATGTTTCGCCGACCTAAACACGGGCCAGGTGCTTCGTGTGATTTACGCTGTTACTTTTGCAGAACCTCTTAAGGTACTGTTTGGCACCGAGACGCAATCGGTTGATCTGTGCTTTGCATGCCATGCTGCTAGTCCTCTCCGTTAGCAGAATCTGATTCCATTAGATAACTGTACTATATCTTATTATGAGCACCTGCCCTGTTGTAGAACCATCAAATATCATCTTAGAAAGCAATTTTTTTTACATATTTTGACCTGTTTTTTTTCTTTTCTAGAACGTTTTCTAATAATCAACCTAGGAAAGAGCTACTTGTCAGTTTTGACCCTGCAAGTGTCTATGCAAGAATATGTGGCATGCAACTGTAGATGACTCTCTTAGAAAACATCTGTAGAGTTAGACCGATATTTCGATGCTCCACAACATTGCCATTTCAATGCTGAGGGATAAGATGTCAAGTCTTAGCTTGATTTTTTTTCTTCCAATTCCATGTTGCCAGCAGCTGCTTTATTGAGGGCTCAAGTTTCACTGTGCCACTAGAGTAGTAGTTAAGCAGCTGCTTGTTTCCTTATCAACATTGATGTCTACTGTATTCTGTTTTATTATATTTATATTTGGGATAATTTTTTGAAATTGGGATTGAGAGATGGGGGGTTATTCTCCTTTTTTTTTTGGGACTCTGGATTTATGAAGGGCAATGATGGGAGGCTGGGGGGTTTCGGATGGGTACGAGGGATCAAAGAGGCCGCGAATGATGATGGAATCGAATCCCTACTTCGCAGTGAACGCAGGGAGTCCACTGGATGTCTCAAAGAGGGCCAGGATGATGGAACCAGGGCCTGCCTATTTTGGAGGAATGGGCAGCAGTGCTGGTGGGGCCGGTGGTGGTGGTGGTGGTGGCTTCTACCAGCCCTTCAGCAGCAGCTTACCTGGTGCAGGGGTTAGCACTGGCATCCAAAGCTTTCCTGGTGTACGACTACGAGGGCTCCCTTTTGATTGCAACGACATTGACATCTGCAAGTTCTTTGTGGGGCTGGACATAGTGGACTGCCTCCTTGTTCACAAGAATGGCCGCTTCACCGGCGAGGCCTTTGTGGTGTTCCCGTCGAGCATGCAAGCTGAGTTTGCGCTGCACCGCAACAGGCAGAACATGGGTAGGAGGTACGTCGAGGTGTTCAGATGCAAGAAGCAGGAGTATTACAACGCCATCGCCTCTGAGGTGAACCAGGGCGGCTTCTTTGACTCGGAGTACCGTCACTCCCCACCGCCGCCTCCGCGGTCTAGGAAGCCGGCTGAGGACAAGGGCAGCATGGAGTACACCGAGGTGCTGAAGCTTCGTGGGCTCCCCTACTCCGCCACCGTCGAGGACATCATCAAGTTCTTTGTGGAGTACGAGCTGGCCGAGGAGAACGTGCACATTGCGTACCGTCCAGACGGTAAGGCTACAGGTGAGGCCTTTGTCGAGTTCCCGACAGCGGAGGTTGCAAAGACTGCTATGTGCAAGGACAAGATGACCATCGGGACAAGGTACGTGGAGCTGTTCCCGTCGACCCCAGAGGAGGCCAGCAGGGCGAAATCCCGTGGAAGGCAATGAAGAAGTAGAAGTGATTGGACGCAGCTGCCTTGGTGATCGTTGCTGTTAGGATTCACACCCCCCCCCACCCAAAAAAAAAAAGAAACTGTGTCGCCGTTAGGAGGGAGGTATTTGGTCCGTGTCTTGTTCCTTGCTCGTGTTGTGATGATGACTTGTTCTATGTGAACCGAATTGTAACAGTTAGTACTTTGTCGGATGATTTGAGTTCTGCTGTGGCATGATGTTTGGATTTTATCCGTGTTGAATTTGTTTCTTGGGATGAGCTTGATTCCTGGCCATTAGAGATAACAGTCCACTGCAGCCTTTCTTCGGCCCCTAGTCGCGCGTTTCATTCATCTCCTCCGATTCAGAGTTCCAGGTCCAACGAGCTTCCCAGTCAGCAGTACGTACAGGCTAGTGCCAGCTGTCAAGGTAAGACCAGGCTAGGCTAGTTAGTTGGTCAGGCTCACCAGGCACGTACGGTACAGTACACAGTTCACACGTCCTGAACCGCCATGCACGAGCACGACCCAAGATCGTGATTCGGAAAAACCAGTGATTATTAGAGACGGTCATCACCGTCTTCACAGCTCGCTCGATGCCTCTCGGGACAGTGACCGTAGTTCATAGCGGTCGACGTGAGCATACCGAGCGAGGACAGGCTAACGGCACGAGTGGGTTGCTTTTGCTTGGGAACCTGTATGTAAATCACACCGCCGCCGCCGCCGCCGCAGCAGCAGCTGCCGGTGCAAACGTAACTAACTGAAAGGTTTTGACCGACGGCGGCGGCGGCGGATCGAGTCCTCCGGGAACTTGCTAAGGATGATGATAGCGTTCTTGTAAGGGCAGTGAAGTCCGGCCGGTCGATCGATCGAAACGGTTGTCAGTGGAGTTAGGCAGCAAAGCTATAGACATCGTTTCTGACCAGCGTGTGCTGTTCTTGACTCACGATCATCTGGTCCTGAGTGGGCTGTTTTTGGGCCTTGGTTGACAGTTTTTGGGCCTTGGTTTACCTTTGGGCCTTGTACCGGTCCTGCGGCCCAGCTGCGGGTTCCACGCCACCTTCCTTCCTTCCTCCTATTTATACGACACGACCCCAAGCCCTAGAACAACCACCGCCTCCTCCGCCGCCTCTTCCTCTGCCTCTTCCTTCGCCGCCTCTGCCGCCGCAGTCGTCCGTATCCTCTGCTCTCCCGTTCGTTCACCTCCGTTTCTTTTTTTTCCCTCGTTTTTCAGCCGTGTTCTTCTTCTTCTTCTTCTTCGTTACCGGGGCGCTGCTGCAATGAAGAGCGTACAACACACACGCTTTGATCTCCACCCTTTCCAGTGGTGAGATGATGCTCACCTTCGGTTCGTATTCGCTGAGCACCCCGTCCCCCTTCGTTCTGCTCCCGGCTTCCTCTCTTGTTCTCCGGCGAAGGTCTCGCGCGCTTGTTCTCCGACGTCGAGGCCTCCTCTAACCACACCACTCATCTTCGGATAGGAACGGCCGGATCTCCGTGGGGCTCGAGGATGTGTGGTTGCTTCTTTTTTTTTTGCTTTTCTCCTTTCTTTCTTTTTTGGGTTCGTTCAATCACACCTGCTGAGTTGTTACATCCTGACGATGACGGAAAAGAAGAACCTGCTGTTGGTAGGAGACGAGGGACCTATGGACGCGCGGCTTCACTGCCCGTGCCGCGCGCTCCAAGTTTGCCTTCGTAGAGGAGAAGCGGCCGCCGCTCGGTCTCTTGAAACCTCGCACGGATCTTCTGTTCGTGTACGTGCGAGGTGGTACCACCGGCCGCGACATTTTTCTTTCGTTTCTTTTTTTTCCAGAAAAAAAAACGGGTGCAGGTTTTCCTCCGTTCATCTTCACAGTCCAGTCAAGCTTTGGGTTTTTTTTTTTGCTCTCCCTTTCCTTTCTTTCTTTTTCTGCTCAACAGTGGCGAGAACAAAGCTGTTCTGCTCACTGATGGACGCCAGGAACTTTGAAGAAGATGAACGTGGCATCCGGATTAACATTAAACGGCGCGATCCAGTTACGTTTGCATACACAAATAAATACATTCATACTCACTGTTCAACCAAGGAAAATTGCAATCTAGAGATGCAAGCATCCACAACAAACAAAAAAGACATGTAAAAGAATTGTACATGGCGGTCTGTGCTACTTGACCTCAAGCTCATGCGACCAGCAAGCAATCTCTCACAAGACCCCGAGCGTCTCTGCTCCTCCTCGACTACCCCCTCCCCTCCCCTCCTCGAATCACCACAGGCGCGTACAGTATTATTTTTTACTATAAGAAGTACGTGAGCTGCTGCTTCTTCCGGGACCCGCCTTCGCCGTACAGGTCGTTCCATTGCCTCAGCTCGTTCATCACGGCTCCCTCGGCGGCGAAGCTGGCGGCGACCTGCGTCGTCAAGGGAGGCACCACCGCACCGGCTCAGCGACAGGTCGGTTGGGTTCAGGTCCAGTGTAGTAACTACCAAGCGCGGCTGCGCATCAGGAGGTTCGTCGGGGACTCACCTGGTTCTTTGCCTGTCTCAGGTCGTCCATGGTCAGTGGCCTGAGGTCGATGACGACGGTCGCTTCGTTGGCGGCGGCGTCTTCTTCTTCTTCGGCCTTTGTTGCCCCGGAGCCGTCCGCCTCGCCTCCTGAATGCTGCTGTCCTTCGTTCTCGGAATTCTCCTCCTCCTTCTTACCCTCTGGTGGTGGTGGTGGTGGTCGTGGAGTTTCAGAACGCTCGATGATGGTAGCCGCCGCCGCCGCCTTGTCTTCTGCCTCGTTCTTCTTTCTTTCCTGAGGCATTTTCAATGGACAGATATTATGACATGAGCAGCAGAATATGACTTTTTCTTTTCTTTTTATAATTAAGCCATCGCATCTTCAGGTAAACCTGCTTGAGGAATGCAAAGACAGGCTCTTACCGTCTCCTTGTCTCGTTCTTGTTTCAGCAGCTCCCGGACAGGACGGTAAGCAGCCGTGACACAAAGGTTCTGGGACATGAACGGGTTTCAGCGATCCGAATGTTCAGGTACTAAGATGAATCACAACTCATTCAATTGAATTGGATTCGAAGCATGCCTAACTGACCTTAAGGTCGCTGCCACTGTAACCTTCAGTCATGGTTGCGAGCTCCTTGAAATCGATATTTCCTGCCACCTTCTCTTTCGACAGCAACGTCTTCAGTATCAGCTCCCTGCTCTCTAGAGTTGGAAGCCCAACCATGATCCTGTTCAGCATCACAAAACAAAGGTCGAATTAAGCAGTTAAGTTCGCATGTCTCCAGGATCAGATCATATGCTCTAAATCAAATTCTGCCCTGAGAAGATGGTATTCAAACGGACCGGACCGGACCGGACCTGCGCTCAAACCTCCTGATGATGGCTTCATCGAGGTCGAACGGTCTATTCGTCGCAGCAAGGACGAGGATTCTTTCACCCGGCTTTGACAAGAGACCGTCCCAGTGGCTCATGAACTCGTTCTTGATCTTCCGCATGGCCTCATGCTCGCCGCACCGGGCGCGCTGCCCTAGCATGCTGTCTACCTCGTCCACGAAAATAATCGTGGGGGCAACCTTACCGGCCAGACTGAACAGCGCCCGGACATTTTTCTCGTCCTCCCCAAACCATTTCGAAGTGATGGTGGACATCGATACGTTGATGAAACTGGCGCCGGCGTCATTTGCTATGGCCTTGGCAAGCATCGTCTTTCCAGTTCCAGGTGGTCCGAACAGTAAAATTCCTCGGCAGGGCTTCAGCAGTCCTCCCCCTTTGAAAAGATCGGGCCGTCGAAGAGGAAGCATGACCAGCTCCTGAAGCGACTCTTTGATATCATCCAGAGCTCCAATGTCGTCAAACGTCACTCCTACTTCACTGGCAGGTATGACCTCTGGTCTGATGCGCTTCTCAAACTCGTTGTCTGGAATTTCCTGCTTGGCAGATAAAAACCCACTGTCAACAATATTCCCAAAGTGGAACTATGAGAGTTGGTTTTCGATCAAATCGAGTGAACTAGCAGACATATATATATTAAGCTACTGGAGTTGTTGGAGGAGGAATGGCTTTGGGGGGGCATACTGGTTTTGGTGGTGGCGATGGACCTTCGCCATCTTTTACTGCAACTGTGGTTGATTTTTCTGTTTCAGTTTTCTTGGATCCAGCGGCTTCTTTCGCTCCACCCTTTAACACGGTTACGTTGAAGTTAGCATCCGTAGCACATGAGTATACATTATTTTTAGAGAGCTGCACAAGGCAGTTGCGTCACCTTTGCTTCGTCATTTGCTTCCAATTTCAGAGTGTCTTTCCCGCCACGGCCACCTTGGAAAATGCTTAATCCATGGGATAAACTGCAAAGTGATTTTTTGTTATGGTAATCAAAAGAAAAGCTTATTATGAAACGACTGTAGCAGAGATTCAGGATCATTGGTGATTGACAATGGAAATCTGGATCATCGGTAACACCTTTTAGGAGATAGAAAGAGCTTCCCGTTTTTGTATTCAGGATCCTTGGTGTGAATCAAGTGGTAAGATACTGCTGATGCAACGATCTCCTCTATGTAATTGCTGAGGACCATCGTATCTGCTTCGCAGATTGAGCTCAAATCGTCACAGTCTAGGTCATTTGCCGAGAGAACCTCTATGATGTGGTTCCTATTATCTCGACTCTGGATGATCTTTATGTCCTCTTCGATTTGGCTTTTCCAATAGTCAAGATGGGTCTCTTCCTGAGGAGGTTTAATTTCGACACGGTAAGGAAACAGGGTATACATTCTCTCATCTGCATTTCGGTTATGGCCGTCTGGGTTGAGTAGTCTGGAACCAAGTATCAACACTTGACGACCGGATAATTTGCCCAACATTTTCTGAAACATAGAGTAGGTCCTCTGCGACCTCTGAAGAAAATGGTCGATATCCCTTACGTAAAGAATCATTGGATCGTTTTCAGCAGCACGAGAGACCAGGACCTACAAAAGTGGATGTCAGATAAGGAGTACATTAAGAGTGAGCCAAGTTCAGTCAACAAGTATACTCACCCTGTAGAGTGACTGTATCAGCACTTTCTCGTCGAAGCACCAGCTAGCTGCTCGCCTCACTGCACAATTTGAATCAGTGGAGATAAATGAAGATCGGTAAGGAACTTTTATGGGACTTCCATTCTCTCTAGTTCTACTCTAGCACAAGTCTAATGTACACTTGTTGTGTAATACAAAAACATCCATTTATACGTCAGAACTGCTGGACAAATATCAATACGTGAACACAAGTTTACCAGAAAACGTGGATGCAAGCTGCCCAGTCTGAAACGGTTGGAGACTAGTACGTAAGTGTGATCTAGGAGCTGTCTACAACTAAATTCTGCACATATGTAACATCAAAAAATGACTGAAAGAAAGTAAACAGAAGACCAAGTGAACAGAAAAGTTTACCTGAAGTTCCAGAGCACTGTGACGCAAGATCACTCATGTCAGATGATACAGAAGCATTTTTCCCTCGAAGTGGAGGTGTGCAGCT
This sequence comes from Neostapfia colusana, assembly GCA_030760725.1. NCBI lineage: Eukaryota > Viridiplantae > Streptophyta > Magnoliopsida > Poales > Poaceae > Neostapfia > Neostapfia colusana. Next base: position 2,014,387 of record JASWHV010000007.1, read on the forward strand.
AGAACCATCGGAGCCTCTGAAGAAAAACACAAGGATGGATGAAGGAAAATGAAAAAAACTTCATCTTGTTCATCTCGTTTTTTTATAACTGGCACAATTACCTTGCCCTTGCATCCACATCGCTTGTCTGCCGATGCAATGATTCTGCACAGCACAACCAGGGAGTGTAAAAATTAACAGATGAATGGAAGTTTGGACAAAAAGGGACAAGATCAAAGTACACATACACAGGGACGACTCTTGATCTAGAGTTGCATGCTAGATGAATACTGAAAATTTTCCTTTGGTAAAAGAAATCAAAAACAGGAAATCTAGCAGAGACATATGATGTACCTCTTGGCTCGTCCTTCTTAGGAAATGCCATAAAAGAACCGATGAGATCAGATACCCTCCCAAACGTGGTTTCAGCTATGGGCTGGTTCTGAACCTGTAAGAGCAAGTTAAACACCACAGATTCATTGATTTCAGTTGACCAAAAAAAAAGGCAGATGTTATGGGTGCTGCTTGATTTATCATAAAGATAAGTATGCAGCGAGCTCCTTATGCAGGAAGAACTGTATTGTTTGCAATTATATCTGCATGTTGAATTTAGTAAAATGCTGTACAGAAAGATGATCGAACAGGAACAGCTTTATCAAAAGGAAAAACATTCAGGAACATTATTTTGCTAGATAAACTATAAAAAAACCATTGGTCACAGGAACAGCTTTACCACGGGTTTGCTTGAGCCCCCATATTTGCTTTGGATCTGCAGAGACATTCAGCAACAAAAGAGTTTAGAAGATCAGCAGGGAAACCACAGAGTCAGAATTACTAAACGTTGTGACAGCCTCTTTCTGACCCGAAGTGAGAAGTCGGTGACGTCCAGGATTAGCAGCCGTGCCTTGAAGTAGTGGGACAGCGCCCTCGCGAGGAACTGCAGGTAACGCTCTGCACAGGACAAGCCAGTCAGCAACACCGAGAAAGCTACGTACAATTTCTGGCGGCGGAGCGGAGGAGCGGGGGACCTGTGGGCCCGGAGAGCAGTATAGTTCCGCGACTTGCGGCGGCGGCGAGGTTCCTGACGTGCTTGCATAGCTCCGCGTTGTTCTTGAGGTGGACGAAGGCCGCGCTGATGAGCACCTCCTTGGTCTGCTCGCTGCGATGCGAAAGAAAAAAAACGGGCATGCAGCACCGTTTCATCGTCAGTCTCTTAACCGAGTCAGTGAACTGAAGTGATGACCATGACTCGAAGGAGGAGGAAGTAACAGAGAGGGAAGAGGAAACTGAACGAGCTGGGTCAGTTACTCGTCCGGCCGGCGATCCAAGAGCATGGCCGTCCAGTTCGGGAGCGCGGCCGGATCGATCGCTCTCAACCACACATCGGATCCTCCTCCTGGAATCCGAGCAACCAACCAAGCACCCGACCGACCGATCTCTGCGCGCGTTACCTGAGGTAGTAGCTGAACTCGTCGAAGGTGACCTGGCTGTCGCGGCCGTCCAGCACCATCCTCCGCAGCTCCGCCTCCAGGTCCGCGGCGCCGCCGCCGTCCCCGCCCGCCCACCTCGCCGCCGACGCGAGCCCCAGGCCCACGCCGACACCGACGCTCAGGGCCGCCGACACGAACAGGCTCCTCTGCTCCATGCTGTGGGGGGGGATGGGCGATGGCGGAGGGGGTGGGGGTGGGGTGGGTTTATATATATAGGGGGGGGGGCGCGCGGGGGGCGTCTGGCAACGGGGGAGGTGGCATGCATGGCATGGCGGCCGGCCGCGAACATGAACACGGGGCTCTCAAGCTACTTGCTGAGTTGGTGGATATTTGTTCTGTTCCAATTCCGTTTACTAAAAAACAGAGAGATCTTTGTGTATTTCTTCATATATACATGCAAAAACTTACAACATATATACAAAATTTTTTTTTGATTTTGGTAATAGTCTCCAAACGTACAATCATCGGTGCACACTTTTCCGTTACGAAAAAGCTGGAGGTGATGGCCGGCGCTGGACTGGAGCGTGGTCGGCGGCGTGTTCGTGGGGGGGGCTGACGTGGCCGGGTCGGACTTTGCCGTGGATCCGACTCGGCGGCGCGTCAACCAGGACCAAACACAAAGCCAGCCAGCCAGCCACACATGATCGCACCAACTGTTTGTTCTGCTTCTGCAAAGCTGGGCCGCCACGAGAACCATTTGCACACGATGTGATGCTTATTAAGGAAATTAAGTAATGGTCTGTTTCTATTGGTCACGAAAAAAGGTGGTGGTGAAAGTTGTGAACATGCTAAGGGCAAAAGGTGTTGTTACAATTAAGCTAGTCCTCACTACTGAAAAGGCCATGCATCTTAATGTAACAATTCTCAATGCGCTAGCTCCATGATGCTCTTTCATTCTAACTATATACTCCCTCTGTTGTAAAATAAATGATGTTTAGGACAAGAAAATTAGTTCAAATTAAACTAAATTAGCTGTCCTAAACGTCATTTATTTCAGAACAGAGGGAGTATTATGGAAGAATCTTTGAATTTGCATAGCTGAGGTTTAGGACAAAAAATTTAGTTCAATTTGAACTAAATTAACTGTCCTAAAAACGTCAAATAATTCAGAACGAAGGGAGTACTATATAGTTAGTTCAAAGCCGAACTAACACGCGTCAAATAAAACGAAACGAAACGAAACGAAGAGAAAATTAAAAAAAAAAAATAAAACTAGGCACAGAAACATAAACTTTGTAAAGTTAGAGCTGATGAAGAGGAGGAGACAGGCCAGGGTCGACGAGGCTTTCTCTCTAAAAAGCATGGGAAAAAGGAGGGGGAATGGTTACTGGGGCGGCGACTCCAACGTGGCAAAAGTTGTCGTCCCCAACTTTTTGACAAGTAAGCAGCAGCTAAACTAAACTACAAGTTGGTGGTTGTGTGTGGAAGTGGAAAGGCACCGCCACGCACTCACTCACTACATGCGAACACGACGATATGCATGCAAGTATACACATGAAATAACAAGTGCTTTTATTTTTTGTTGTTCTGTGTGTACTGCAACTTTTTCCAGCTGGTGTTGCTTTCGATTGGCAACTTGAACGATGCACACAAGTATTCTTTATTTCAAGATACACCAAGAGAGAGAGAGAGAGAGAGAGAGAGAGAGGCAACTCATTTGGACTGTTATATTTTTTTTCGTCAGTGCATGCAAGCTAGCTCTTTGCCTCTAATTTGTTGCTTGGGGAGAACGGTTCTTATTTGCATTGGGGCACTCTGTCTACTACTACATGTGTGTCTAGCTAGTATATATGGCCGGGATCCTTCGATCTACTTTTGCCTTGGATCATCGATGCAATGCAGCAATGCGGTGTCGCGTGCGTGGACCATGCTAGCTGCTTAGCTAGCTAGCTAGCTAGCTAGTGCCGTCCATATGTTAGAAACTCCTCGTTGCTAAATTAATTTATCTTTTTGTGTTTGAATTGATGCATGATGATAAGAACATGCATCGTCCGGCCGCTGCAGTCTCTTTCGGACGACAAACAACTTTTCGAGACGACGCCCGGCAGTACGTCTGAATCTTGGGCCGTCAATTCCCCTGCGGCTGGGAATCACGTGTCGATGGCCTGCTCGCGCGCGGCATCGTATAGGCCCACCTGTCAGTTCGGTCCCTGCATGCATGCATACGTGGCTATTGCTGGCTGGCTGGATCCGTAGTACGTCTGCATGCATCTTCGCAGCAGCAGATCTGCAGAATACTAGCTACTTCACCTATACTAGCTAGCTAGTAGTACTAAGCTAATACTTTGGAAATTCTTGACAAGCAAAGGTATCCATAAGAGTGGCCTACGTACGTACGGTGTTGTCCTAAAATCAACATGCATGTAGTACAATGTGCTGTTGCCTCTGAACCAATTAACTACTACTCTCCTATACAGTACTCCAGCTCCAGCCAGCCACGTACTGGAATCTCCAACAAGCTAGTAGCTGCTATAGTGCTGGGTACTAATAAGTGGTGTACGTAGTTAGGTATACATACTGAATATCCTAGGAATCTCTAGCTAGCTCCTTAACAACGAAGCTGGGAATTCATTACTTAGCTAGCTAGCTAGCCAGGTCGTCAGAGGCAACAGGGAGGAGTACTATACATATGGATCAAATTAAGGCATCCTTTTTAGTGTCGTTGATGACCCATCGATCACAGCTTCTTCTTCTTTTTTTCTTGAAACCAAATTAAGCTAGGAGCGGCGACCGAGAATAATGTAAAAGCAGCTGGTTTGTACACGTAGTCGCCACATGCATGCATGATGAAATTTGACAAAATCATTTGCACCGACCAAGTAATTAACCATGGAGGTCGGTAGTGGAGTGGGTACGTGTCCTATTTCTTTCTATATATGAGCAACAAGTTGATTAATGTGTGCGTGTCGTGCTTTCAATGGAAAATTAGTTAAGGACACGTACACTTCTCATTTGGGGTGGGGGGTGGGGGAGGACACATGGTGGATCGGAGTAGCACTAGCTAGCTAGCTAGCTAGCAGCAGCCGGATCGGAGGAGGGAATCGGTCTTTGTTGGGTTTTATATATTAGAGTGTATATATCTTATTTTCGTTTTATAGAATACCTATAGAAGAGTAGCGTATCTTTGTATTGATCATAAGAAAAAGAATACGATACCGATGAGATCAAGAATATGAATGGTCATTGATGACCTTAATACTGTTGTATATGGAGTGTATCTTATTTGCATGCATGGTTTGGGATGGATGATAGATGGCTGCATGCATGCAGGTTGATGCATGTGAAGGGTGCACATGGTTTCTGGTAGCTTCCTCTGCTGTGCTGCATGCTGGTGTGGTGGGGGATCGGAAGTGATGCACACGCACGTACGCTCTGCTCTGCTTTCCTCAGTGCTTCAGAGGTATATATGGTTCTCAGTCGTCGTTCTCTTTTTTCCTAGTACTGTTTGACACGAGTAGACTGGATCCAGACACAGATTTACGATGCATGATTCCTCCTAGGATAAACAAAACCGTCATGGCTTTCCAGTCAACTGATAAACCTTTTGTAATTTAAGGTTCATCAATCCAACACACAGCGCGGACCTGAAAAAACAAAACACAAAAGACTTCAGGGTACTGAATTAAAAAAAAAGGCAGGCCGCTGACAGGAACAAACTGATTTTCTATTCCCTCCGTTCTGAAATAAATGATGTTTAGGACATAAAATCTAGTTCAATTTGAACTAGATTTTATGTACTAAACATCATTTATTTCATAACGGAGAGAGTACTTTTGAGTCGAGTCAAGGAAACATAATTTATAAAAATATATATGTTAGCAAATATGAAAAATCATCGCTCCACGTACGTACGAAAATACCGGACACCTGTCCGAAATGTTACGACAAAGCCGTCACAGCAACAGTAACTAATTACATAACTGAAAGAGAAAAGTTCCTGGCGTAAGTTGCCGGCTACCCCTTTATTTATGGTACATTAGGACCGGTGTTTATGCAGATTCAAGCATCAAGGCATCAATTTTGTTGAATACTCGCTCCATTCTGAAATAAATGATGTTTAGGACAGCTAATTTTAGTTTAAATTAAACTACATTTCTTATCCTAAACGTCATTTATTTCAGAACAGAGGGAGTATCAGACAGACACACCATTACCCTCACTCTAACGCCACCACCAAACGGGACACAGGAATTGTTCAGAACTACTGGCGGCAACAGCAGCTCAAGCGGAGAGTAAAGCGAAGAGCCCATGGCCATGGACCCTACCCTCCGGAAACGGAGCGGGGCTACTGTGCAGCGGAACCGAACTGTTCAGGCCAGAGTCGCTCCCTCCCGGGAAACCTTCACTGCCACCGTTTGCCATGTCGTCCACATCTCCCTTCGTCGCAGTAACCTGCATCTCAGCAAGTTTGATGGCAGGACCCAACGAGCCGCCACCACGGACACAACGGTCCTCGATCAAAGCACTGTGCGCTGCACAAAGACCAGTACTCTCGCTGCGAGCAAACTTATCACATGGTGGCCCACCAACACCGAAGCTCTGTGAGCCCTCCTGCCGCCATGAGCAGCGTTTGTGGCCTCCTCCGTCTCCGTGTGCCTTGCAGAAGTCAGTGCTCCCCTGCGCGCTCTTACCACAACGACCCTCGAACTTGCACCTCTCACCACCACCATGGCGCCGCACGCAGTACTCCGTCCTCCCTCTAGCACTCTTGGTGCACCCTGAGACCGAGCACCTCCTCTTCCCCCCACCGTGCGCAACACAGTGTTGAGTCCCGCCATGGACGCTCTTTGAGCATGCACCACCACCACCGCCGCCATCGCCCTGATAGGAGCAGCAGCGCTTCCCTCCGCCGTGCCCCTTGCAGAAACAAGTGCTACTACCTTCAGCTCCTCTGGTACAACCCGAGAACGTGCAGCGCTTCCCTCCGCCGTGTGCCTTATTGCACAACTTTGTGCTTCCCTGCAGGGCACCTTTCGTACAATCTGGGAACTGACAGCGCCTTCCGCCACCATGCGAGACGCAAAGGCTCCCTTTGCAATAGATGGTCCTCCCCTCAGCTCCCTTCAGACAACAAGGTTTCTGGCATCGCCTACCACCACCGTGGGCTACTATACAATAATGCCCAGAGGCTCCTCTTGCTCCTTTTTCACATCCTGGGAACTGGCAGGATCTAGTGTTAATGTTGTGTGTATGGGGGTTAGCTACCCCAGAAGTACAGACACCTAGGCTTTTCACACTCATCCTCGCCGTAACAGCTGATGAGACATCTGGAGAAGGGTCATCACCTTTTTGGGGGCTCATTATTGGCAATGAAAAGCTGTAGGTTGCTTCAGATGCATAAGATGACGCGGCCGATGAGTACCCGGAAAACCAATTAGAGGGTTCTGATCTCTTACCTGAAACATCCATCTCCAAATTTGGCACCATTGTCTCTAATAAGGCCTCATGAACATTTAATGATGCATTACTTGTGTTGGTCACAGCTGATTCAGGCAAACCAGCGGATAAACTCAAGTGAAGATCCAATTTCGGTGCACCTGCAGCTGATTGCGCATTCTCAGAACCAGCAGATTTCTTGTGATAACGTACCGCATCATGACCAAGGCAGAGGTCAAAATTCAGGCCAAGATCCATTGATGACTCTTCATCATTCTGTTTTACTGAAGATGGAGACATTGTGCAAGCTGTGGGTGAACTAGCTTTGCTGTTGTCAGAGGAACGTGTTGGACGGCCCAGACCAAGGGCGAGCAGTGGATTTTCAGGACCTTCTACTCTATCCATATCAATCCACTTCCTTCTCAGTGATCTTGGATTGGCCCGACAAAAATCGGAACGAACAACAGTGCCCCAGAATGCTTGCTGAAACCTGTTCCAATGACAAAGATCGTTCAAGGGGTTGATATTAACACCAGATCCAGGGTTCCGAGAGGTCCTGTCCATTCCAATCAAGAAACATCTAGTAGTGCCAACTGTCCACCAAAAATAAAGTGAAAGATAGCCCGTTGCCTGACTTCTGGAAATCAAAACTATATTGTCATCTACTGGGTCAGAAGTATCAGCAGAAAATTTTGCAACCTCCACTAACAAACCCAGCTACATCATCACGATCCATTTGTCGCCACTTTCTAGATTGAAAAGTGGTTCTGGGCCGAGCTTCAGTTTCTAGAAGGACCAACAGACCTGCTGGTTAAGAAGCAATACTAGATTAGCACAAGCAAGCAAGCAAGCAATAGTAGATCAGGTGCAATAGATCGTCAACTACAGCCTAATGCACGTAGCAAACACTATGCAGATGAGATCGCACTACACAACTTGCACTGCCGACGTTTTTTTTCTCATCTGCCGGTTGAGACAATTTCATTGGTGCCGTACAAGTAAATATGCGCTTTATCTAGGTAGTAAGGACGCGTCTTTTTTTTTGTCCCACTAGTCCGTCCTTTTTTTTTTGGTTACAAAAGAAGAAGAAGAAGAAGGTATCAACTCTGTACTACAAGTGAAATTACCAGGAATAATTCCTAGGGATGACAACTATATATGATTTTTTTTGATAATGGAAATGGCAGCTATATATATATATATGATGATGATGAAAGAAAAAAAAAGAACAGAAACAACGTCAATTCACAGATTGAATTTCCACATGAGCGACATGGACACTGATAGTACAAAACACAAGGAGCATGGCACAGGAGGGAGATGGACTTTGGAGTGAAGGGAGAAGAAACCGGGTAATACAAATCCGTCCGCAATCAACGCGGCATCAAACAAACCGAGCATCAGCCATTGAACCTCCCGCGAAAAGGTTCGATAACGAGGCCTGGGATCTGGACACTCCTGCCTCCCTCCGTCGACCCAGCGACGGAGAGAGAGAGAGAGAGGGAGTAGCCCACACGAGACAGCCACAGAAGAGAGAAGGGGGCCAGAAGCGCCGCCGGTGCTCACCTGAGAGACGGAGGCGGGGTGGCGCGCGGGAGAGAGCGAGGGCAGGAAGGAGGACGGTGGACAAATGGAGGGAGGGAGCACGGACGGGATGGGGAGGGGAGACGACGCAGTGGGCGGGCGATGGTTTGTTGGGGTATCACGGTGGGACCGGCGGCCTCGATTTCGTTTTGAGCAGAGCAATGGACGGCCCTGGTTAACGAGCTCTCCATGACCGCCCCTTTTTTTTTCTCTCCAAATTCCTTCTGATCTCCCTTTCTCCAAAGCTTGCGGCAATCCCATCGGCAATGGAGAATCTAATCTAATCTAATCTAATCAATCCAATGCAATAATGCTGTTTCCCGTGAAAAAGAAATCTAATAATGCTGCCCTAATTCTCTCACCTGTCTCGTACTGAAGCATTCCATTCCATCTCAGCACCTACACCCACTGTGTAGTAGCACTAGCTAAGCATTCAGTGTGCAGTCCACTGATTCGGCCATGCGTGCAATATTTGACAATTCAAACGGTATTCAGCTTACCTGGAACAGCAGATATTTTTGCACCGAAAGCAATCCACGCACAGCTAATGCCATAGCAACTTGCTCCTCCTTTCTGTTCTGCTTGTTGTACCGTCCAAATCAGAGCAGCAGCCGTTTCGGTGCCATACCCAAGTAGCACAGCGATTGAAACTGAATAGCTAGTGCAAACCATGTACTAGGTGCAATCATACAAACTCTTTTACCAAAAAAAACACATGTAGAATGAACTAAAAATGTTATACTAACATCATCAATTAAAAAAAAAGGAGTGCCAACAGGACGTGCGTCACACGTGAATTCTCTTCCAAGAAAAGCGCATAGACCATAACTACCAACCAGCCACAAGAATGAAATCGTCATAATCACTATTAGCAGCACACAAATACCGCTTTAAGTTCAATCTCAATACATCAACATCGAATAGACGTTATGAGTTAGCCAAATGCTTAAAGCTTTACAGCCATCTTATTATTTCGCATGATCCAGTAACAATTTACGGACCTGAAGCGAGCAGAGGATATATCAACATGGGCTGGAGACTGAGAGGACACCTTATGCTGAATGGAGCGGAGCTGCAGTCATATCCTTCTACTCGCACTGCCTACCAAGACACTACAAAAATAGCAGCTGATAAGGGCCAGCACTAACTCCATCTCTTCAGTCTGATATCCTCATCTCTACTCCTAGCACATCCTTCACAGCCTCGTAAGTGACAAATGCAATGGCAATCGAGGGCACCACCTGAAGCATAACGACAGAATTTTATAAACAACTTGCACAAAGATCCTGGACCTCATAGAAATTTCATGTTCTCAGCAAACATGTAATATTACCTTCACTGAATTTGGCACAAGACCCTTGTACAGAGCACCGACACCTTCATGGCGAACAGTTTTCCTGAATGCATCAACCATACCATTGTACTGGAGTGCCTCTTTGCCTTGTCCAGTAACAATAGAATCTGCATGGTTCCAACCAACCATCTGCATTCTTCTCCTGATGACATCAAGAGGGTATGCAACAGTCTGGCCAATAGTTCCAGCCACAGCTCCGCATCCAAGCCTTGTAACAACATGCAGCTCGTTGTCATTTGCAAGTCCAAGTGGATTTTTCTGGAGTAGCCAATCCTTGAGGGACTCATATACAGCAAAGTTGAGACCAACATATGGAACCTGCAAAAAGATAACAAAGCATATAGCAGTAAGCACGCATCAGCAAGGTCCAAGCCAGAACAGTATAACTAAGGTAATAGCTACAAAGAACATACAACTCCGATTACAGATGGAAGCCACCCTCTGTACAAAGCACGGAAGCCTTCTTCACGGTAGACTGTACCGAGTGCATGAAACATACCACGGTACTGGTAAGGAGACTTGTCTGTCTGCAGATGTGATTTCACAGTCAGGAAAATAGCAAATGAGATGAAACACTAGTTTATAGCCGCTTAAAGATAAGCAGATAGCTGAAGAGGTTGACAGTGTCAACTGCTAAGCAATGAAATGATACAGTACCTGAACAGTAATCCTACCCCTAACCATATCCATCGGGTAAGTAGCAGACATGGCTATTATACCAGCACATGCTCCAGCCCCAAGTCGTAAAAGTGGAGTAAGCTGAGCATCCTCTGTGAAACACAAAAGTGTTGAACACAGAAATGCCTATCAATTTCATATGACAGAACAAACTCAAATCCAATCATTTAATTACAGGTCATGCATGTAAGGAACAATTTTGAGAAGCACAACGCAATTTCTAGGCACCCCCCCTCCCTTGCTTATTTTGCAAGGAGGCTGATTCCAACCCAGGACCTCTAGGACACAAGTGGAGAGACTCTACCACTGTCAGGCCCGCCCTTCTCAATGGTGAAAATCATCAAGAATGACATTAATCGGCTTTGAGCAGAAACTTTTAAACCATGTGCAATATTCAAATGCCAGTACAAAGAAAAATTCCTGTTTCTAGGGGAGTTGCAAATGGTATACCAAACATTCATAACCATGGTCCGGTATTGTGGTCTGATCTAACTAGCGAAATGCATGTGGTGCTAGAAGCTAATATGGGGCACAGAGATGCTGCTATTGTAAAAAAAGTTTCCTAGACCACCTCAACAAATCCCATCTAAACTTTTAAAGACATGGTATAAATATATTGTTAAAAGCAAGAAATTTTGAAATGTCAATACTCTATGGCAGTGTAACGCCAACATAATCTATTACTACTTTCAGATACAGTAAACAATTTTCTACCAAGACATGATTCCTTCCAATTACTTTTCTCGCGCGAAAGAATTGTGGAGACAGTGGAGAAGTCATTGGATGCACATGGCACACGAAACAAAGGTTTGTGCAAGATAAATGGGTACACGGGAAACTAAATTTAATAGCAGAACTGAAGAAGGCATACCATCCCCAGTTTGTCGGCGATAAAACCACAAAATTCCCCTGTAAGTAAAAGATAGAGAAAGGCAGCATGTCAAATCGGTTTGTTTGACATCTAGAACATATGAGCAGAAGAGTGGAAAAAATGCTAGATGCTACTAGCAATCAATCTAAGGACAAAATAGTCTGATGATGCAGCAAAAACAGGTCTCCAGATTAGCAATACCAGGCAGATGCAGAACAGGAAAACGTAAATAAAGACTAATTGCAAACAAGAGCATACTTCGATGCTTGCTCATAGCTAAAAAACTTCACAGCAGAATTTGGAACGATCCTTGCGCAATTGGTACCATTGCCCTTGAAAAGACCACGGAGACCCTCGGTTCGCCAGATATACTGTAGACCTTGAACTGTACCATTGTACTTGATGCTGTGAGGGTTTTGGACCTGCATAACCAGTGCAAATTATGTGAGAGGTCAAATCCAAATAATCTGGAAAAAGCATCATAGATGTACAAAGTGCATCAGCACATTGGCAACTTAATCGACAATAAAACATGCAGTACAACACAGGTTGTGCATATAGTTGTGGCACAGTACTAAAAAAATAGGAATAACCAATTAACTCTGTTATTAATGATGCTAACAAGTCACAAGATAGTAACAGAAAATAAAGGTCACAAGAGACTCACCTGAAGCAAGATTTTCAATCGCTCAAGCGGAGCAACAGCAGTGCGTGAACTGTGTAAAACATAAAAAGAAACTGATTCAGAACAAAAAAAATAGATACCAACAATTGGGCCAGGCGAATGTTGATACATCCATCTGCCTTAATATCTTCCTAATTTTCATGTGTTTTTCAAGCACGTTTTTTTCTCAAAAAGACGTAAACAGATAGCTATATCATTATGCTCGACTTCAGTTGACTACAATAATACTTTTTAGCTAGTGGTCAGTCACTCAGTCTTAGCAAAGGTTGACAACATCAAGTCGTCATAGTCGTCTAGCAACAAAATATATCACATAAAGTAAACACCGGTAGGCATGGTGGTTCAGATTTAGAGGACAACAGATGATAAGATAAATGACAAGACTCAAAGATGGTGAGAGCACTGAAATAAGATCAGAAGATGGAAAGTAATTGGATTCCGACATCAACAAGTAAGAACATGGTGCAACATTCCTTTTAGAGTGGATTTTTCAGCTATTGATTGAACTAAACAGACACATTAGTATGTCGGGAACACGTGTTAAGTTCATTCTTTTGTAAAAAAAATAATCTAACTAGTAAAAATAGACAAACTCTGCATGCAGGACACTTTGGCATGTTACAATCAACTTAACAACAATAAATGAAAGGAGGCGAATGCATAAAGTGGTATACTCTGGATTTACGTTTGAACCAATATTAGCTCACTAACTGTTATCACGACTAGCTGACACTCATACGCACCTGAACCTGTGGAAGTGGAATGTATCTGAAGAATCAATAACGGATCACTAACAAAAAGAACAACTGTGACTCATTGGTTGATTGGATTTCAACCTAATTCTACCGTGTGAATAGATAGACTTGAACCATTTCCCCGCGTGGATTGATTTCACAGCTAATCCAAGCAACTAAGGAGTCGATGAACGGGCGATCTGAGTGGGTCGCGCGTAGGGTAATAAGCCCCTCGAATCCACCACGGATCACGCACGGGGTCAGGGAGGCTGCCCCTGAATTCCCCAATCTAACAACGGATGAAATGAAACCCCAGTCTAGCTAGTAGAAGCCTAGCTAGTGAGCGCGACGCGTGAAGGTGAGTCGAAACTGGAAAGGCGGGGACGAGGATCGGAGCGGGAAGCGGGACTGACACTCCCCCGGCGACGCCCCCCGCGACGAGCGACTTGCAGATGGTGAGGACCTGGTGGCCGGGGCCCTTCACGTCCTGGCGCGCGCGGTTAGCCTCCTCCGCCAGGTTGACGATGGTGGTGACCGCCGTGTCGCCCCTGGCGTTGCCCACGACGTCCTCCGACGCCATGTGTGTGGCTCCCGCTCCCCCCACGCCGCCGGAGTCCCGGCCCGCCCGGATCGCCGAAGCGGGTCGGGGCTGGACTCGGGTTGGTTGGGGCTTTGGCGGCGGCGGCGGCGCGTGCGGTGAGGCGGGGTCGGAGAGAGAGAGAGAGAGAGAGAGGTAAGTTGTTGCGGCGTCTGGTTACTAGTATAACAGATGATCATGGTGGTAGACGGCGTGATCCCACACGTCAGTGGATAGAAAGACGAGGAGGAGGAGGAGGTTAACGGAAACCTAAGATCCGACGGGACGGCGTCTCCACGGTTTGGTGTGTGGCGCTCCGCGAACTAGTCCAGTCCTCCACACATCTCGCCGCCCATCATCACCTCTCACTCACCTCACTCGATGTGTGCTGCTCGCTTCAAATTGTTTGTGTTTCCTGGTGCCAAATTGTTTGTAACTACTAATTCCTTTTTTCCCTTTTTAAAATCACAGTGAACTCCAGAAGAAAAAAGTTCTGTTTTTCTCTGTAGTCATCACTTGTAGAAATCACTCTGGACCGCCACAAGTGCATGCAGTAGCAATTGCTCCATCTATTTTTAAATTAATATCGTTAGATTTTTGTTCTGGGTAAAAAAGATGGATCACGATAAATTTGTTAGAATAACGTGGAGAAGAAGTAACGCCCATTTATTTAGAAATGTATGATGTTTAGGATAAAAAAACTAATTTATTTTAAATGAAATTAGATGTTTTAAACGTCACATATTTTAGACCAGGAAAAAAAAAGAAAAATTAATTACGCATTGCGGCAACAAGCAGAGAAAACTTTCAACCCACCAGAGAGAGAGAGAGAGGGAGAGACTGCGGAGTGGGCCCCGCGCGCCAATCACCAGAAATATCACCGGGGCTTATGGCGCTCGTCCGCGTGGCGGCCTCCTCATCCACGCATATCTCCCGCGCCGCTCCCGCTCCACGCGTCCGCAGTCCTCGCCGTCCGATCACACGCGGAGCCGGCTCGTGGCCGCCGTTACTCTCCCCCCCGGCCCCGCAGTAATCACCGCCACTTATATGGCCGGTCGGCTGGCCGGGACGGAGGCGGCCACCTAGCTTGTTGGGATTCTCGTCCACGCAACGCGCTGCTTCGCTTCCCACGCGAGACTACACGAAGCCCGCTGAGCCACAGGAAGCTTCTCGAAGAGGAGGAGGAGGAGGAGGAGCATGACGTCCACCGTGACGACGCCCAGCCGGCCGCTCGCCGCCGCCGGGCCGCGGCGGTCCGGTCCCGTCCTGCTGTCGCTCAAAGGGCCGCGCCGACGACGGACCAGCTGCTCCGCGCTCGCGTCGCCGGAGAAGCAGAGCACGGCCGCCGAGCTCCCGCAGCCGACGACGAATAAGCGGTCGGAGGACCAGAGGACGGACTACAACGAGGTGGCGGCCGCGCTGGAGAGCATCTACAAGCTCAGCCCCGCCGTGGTCGAGGGGGAGGAGGAGGAGGAGAAGAAGAAGAAGACGAGGAAGAGGAAGGGCAGCAGAGTGGTGAGCGGTTGCTGCAACATGCTTCAGCTATTCGATCAGTGTCGTCGTCTTTGTTTTTTTTCTCTCTCTCTTTCAGTTCTGATCGATAACAGCTAGCTTCATCATCTTTTGGTGGTGCAGCAGGGAAGGAGCACGGTGATCGTGAGGAGCCGGCGGAGGCGGAGGATGGACCTGGGGAGGAGGGTGGAGATGAGGGGGAGCAAGGAGGAGGAGGAGGGCGGCAAGGCGGCGGCGGAGGAGCGCGAGTTCGAGGAGATGCTGCTGAGGGAGCACGCCGTGTCCACGGACATGGGCGGCCTCGACTGGAAGCGCATGAAGATCCCGCCGGTGCTCAGCTCCGCGCAGAGCGCGCGGCTCTTCAAGACCATGCAGCCAATGCAGGCCATCTTTGGAGTGCAGGAGACCTTGCGGGACGAGCTGCGGAGGGAGCCGACCGACGCGGAGCTGGCGGCGGCCAACGACGTGACCGTGCAGCAGCTGCGGCGCCGCCTCGACGTCGGCCGAGCAGCCAGGAACAAGCTCATCAAGGTATCTAAGGTTACTCTACTCTACTGTACCGATGGGGTTATGGTCTGAAATCAGTTGCTGATAAATGATGAAAAAAATAACTATGCATGGCGCCGGCAGCACAACCTCCGGCTGGTTCTGTACGCCATCAACAAGTACTACCCGGACATGGCCAACGACGAGAGGTTCGACGACCTCTGCCAGGCCGGCGCCAACGGCCTCATCACCGCCGTCGACCGGTTCGAGCCCAAGCGCGGCTTCCGCATCTCCACCTACGCGCTCTTCTGGATCAGGCACTCCGTGGTCCGCGCCATGACGACGCTCTCCAACAACTTCACGCGCTTCCCCTTCGCCATGGAGTCGGAGAGGCAGGAGGTCAACAAGGCCAGGGAGGAGCTGGCGTTCGACCTCGGGCGGGCGCCCACGGACGAGGAGGTGATGCAGCGGGTGGGCATCTCCCCGGCGAGGTACCGCGGCGTGCTGAGGATGACGAGGCCGACCTACTCCCTGCACTCGCGGAACCGCGTCACGCAGGAGGAGCTCATCAACGAGATCACCGAGGACGACGCCATCGGGGCCGACGCCGGCAAGCACACCACGCTGCTCCGCCTCGCCATCGACGATCTCGTAAGTGCATGCATGCATGTTCCTCAAACCAATATATAACGACCCACGGACGATGAGCGCGAACAGTTAATGGTGATGCTGCTGCATGCAGCTGGACTCTCTGAAGCCCAAGGAAAGCTTGGTGATCAGGCAGCGGTTCGGGCTGGACGGGAGAGGGAAGCGCACGCTGAGCGAGATCGCCGGCAACCTCAGCATCTCGAGGGAGATGGTCCGCAAGTACGAGCTCAAGGCGCTCATGAAGCTCAAGCACCCCACACGAGTGGAGTACCTGCGCAGATACATGTGATCCCAGCTGCTCATCAGCCACCATATGCATGTGTGTCAGTGTGTGTGTATAACTGTATATACACTTGTGGTGTGGCTTGTGGCATACTACCTCCCCACTCTGCACTGCAAGCTAGCACTAGTACTACAAGTACAGAGTCCATTGTTTGCACTACACACAAAGAGATCATGTTACTAGAAGAACAAGAACATGTACATGTACAGGAATGGTGTGTGCATCGCCATGCATATGAGTGAGGGAGGGATCCCAAACCTGACATGTAATGCTTAACCTCCAGATCCCTGCGTCGCTGCCGGGCAGCGACGACTCTACTGGCCAAATCGGACTATAGTTTTCTAGCGCGCGCGCTATCGAGTTTGTTCTGCCCAAGATCTGCAACACCAAATCCAGCTAATACCCGGTCGACTCCAGTTCTTCAGGGCTAGGAGCGAAGCCAGCCTCGTGCTTCACCCTTGTCCGCCGCCACCGGCGACGACTGCTCCCTCTCTCTATGGCCATGGCCAGGGCTGGTCATGAGATTTCCGGGGTCTGGGACGGAACTAAGAACCTAGGCCTTCGATTAACTTACAATCACCCAGACCAGCTAGGAAAGTGTTTTTACTCCTACTACACCACAGCAACAACAGAATGCAGCAGCAGTATACGATGAACATTTATAAGATAACACAACTTGTAAAATCACCGGAGGACTAATAATTTAGACAAGCAACGAACATGAACCAACTCTTGTAGTACCTGCAGCCGCGCGCGCCGCTATAAGGGACCATGGGTCCAGAAAAAAAAATTCTGGCTTACGGATAACATGTATTGACCAACAAAAAAATGGAATCAACTCTTGTCGCCTGAAGAGGGAGAACCACTGCCCATCTTGTTGTCGTGATGGAATTTCACGACGATGCAGGTGATGTTATCCCCGCTCCCGCGGGAGAACGCAGTCTCTGTCAGCTTCCGGGCTGCTGCCTCAGGTTCCCCCTCCATCCTCACCAGCGAAACCGCATCCTGCACGACCAAGATGAGACTGTCCAACATGAAAACACACGTGCATCCTCAACACGATCTAGCACACCATTAGCAAGAGAAATGATGATTATGCCAGAAATATAAGCTCCATGGGTAATGGACATCAGATATCGATGCCAGCACTTGAAACTAACTCAAAAGGATGCCATTTTAAAACACCAGGCAACTGCAAACTGTAGCGATCCACTAATCACTAGATTTAGCAATACTGCAATACAGCTAAACCTATGAAATGCTGCAGAAGATAACAATCCAATGAAAACCGCAAAAAAAAAACAATGAGAGAAGGTACTAAAAATTTCATTTACATAGAAGAGGAGCATTGTCACTGGAATTATGCAGTGTGGTCTTGAATCAGGAGCTGGAGAAACATGTTATGCAACAGATTTATGTGTGGCCTTGAATCAGGAGACGGAGAAACACATCACCCAACAGATTTATGCAACTAGAAGCCAGCGGATATATTGGTAGTGAATCAGATATTGTAATGCTCAAGTTTAAGGTAAATTTATTTGTTAAATTTGTTATTTTCCATACTTCTACCACTTTTGTTATGTGCAACCGGGCATATATATAGACGGTAAAAGCGTTGCTTATCAGGACATCATGTACAGTTTCCAACTATTTTGTTCACAATACCCAAATGCAAGAGCCACATATACATCTAGATCCAAAAGGCTCAACAGAATCTTAGAATTACCTCAATAGGTAAACACAAACTAAGGACTAAAAACCGAGAGAAATCTGCTTCTCTGAAGATGTCGATTGCAAACTAACCTCATTTGAAACCACGTCCCACAGGCCATCACTAGCTATAATCAGAAACTCCAATTCATCATTAATTTCTTGTTCCTGCCAATAATTTTTTTTTTAAATGTTCAAGTGAACAGATTGGATCTTCCATCACATAAATGACAATTAGCCCATGAAACATCAATATTATATATTGCTCAATTTTCTCCAGAAAGCAACATAGTATGTATGCAGTGCAAATACCTGAATCTCAGGATCTGCAATAACAAACTGTTTTAACAGACGGTTCCCGAATGCCCGAGACATTGCCAGCACACCACCTACCCTCCAAGTTCCTGCAGGAGTCCATTTGCCACTATGAGCAACAAGATCATAGCTTATGTTGAAACATGAATCATGAACTTTAACTAGAGTGTACTTGATATGATGAGTGCAGGACGTACCAGCCCAAATAACAACCCCACCAGCGCTTTCAATTCGTTTTTTCTCATCGCTTCTGTTTGGCTTGTGATCTTCAGAGAGTGCTATAGCTGAGGAAAAGATATTAGAACAGACACTTTACAAACAATTCAACAAGCAGATACATATGTTAATTATGTACATAAAACCCAAAGCAGCACACTGTCTTGTGTACTGGAGCAGCAGAATTAATAGTGCCTGTGATATCAGTACAAACTCTTTGCATCATCAGTTGAATCCTATAAATGCATCTCGTGCAACATAACAACTTTGTGCATGTCCAAATAACTAATCTAGAAAGCTAGTATTGATTCACTTTTTCCAAATTCCAAGAAAGAAAGATGGTCACAAACAATATGTTCTAAATATAACAGTATTAACTGCATTTTTTGTTACCAGGAACCAATTTGAGTTGAAATTCATCTTACGTCTAACATCTTGTTTAATTCCAACTGCAAATAATATATCAAAGGTGATATACTGAGCAACATTTTTCTCACAAATCGGTCAACATTCTACACCAAAACCTACTTGAGAAATTATTAGAAGCATTAGCCATTGATCAACACAAAAGGACTTAGAAATGATACTAATAAGCAGTGACCCATGTCCTATATTATCTATATAAAATAGAAAAATGATCAATGAAACTAGGGGAAACCATTTATCAAAAAAAAAAACTATACGTAAACCTTAAACAATACATAAGTTCTCCAAATAAACACCTTTGCCTGACTTTGATACTACAGCCCGTGAGTCTCCAACATTTGCCACGTAAAGATGGTCACCCATCAACACTGCCGTCGATGCAGTTGATCCATCATCTCTGCGAGAAGTCCTTTCAGAATCCAAGAACTCTGAGTCTGTCTTTTTATATGTTTCACCTGCAAGATACCATTAATCAGACGACTGGATACGTAAAGACCAATGGACAATTGAACAGGCTATGCGTGATACCATACTTATTGCTAACTTTGTATTTGTCATGAACTCTGGATGTTTCATGAGGTTCTCAAACAAGTGCTCCTTCAAATACTCGGCAGCACGTGAACCACCATGACCTGCAGAGTATAAAAGATCTATAGATGGAGGATTGGGCAAAAAAAATTAAATCTACAAGAACAAATCTCCAACCATCAAAAATTCCGAAGAGATTTATTTGTTTATCATCAAGTTTAGATGATTTTATATCATAGAAATCTTCCATGCTTGCCCTTTTTCCTCTAAAACTTGAATATCCACAACTCAGACTTCCATCAGCACTGCAAATAAGTCAAAACACACACAAGACTTATTGTTAAAATTGAAACTGATGAGAGTACATTTTCATATGTTCTAAGGTGAAACTACAGATAGGTCCTGACATAGGAAATGTATAGTCAGCAATTACTACATATTGCTAGCTAGCGGGAGAACAGAAGGAAACCATAAATATCAGGAACAGCAATTTAGTCAGAAAACCCTGTGGATCTACTTGACATAAGGAACAAAATTCCACAGAGCACTTGAATCTGCTCAAAATTGAATTGCACACACTGTCTTAATGTCAAACATAACCAACCGTAGGAAGTAACTAACATGGAATCTGAGAGGCGTAATTTGTAAACAACAATAAGATTTTTGTTTCTAGTTTTGATTTTGTTAAGCCTACCCCAACATGCTTGGGACAAAGGCTTTGTTGTTGTTGTTTTGATTTGTTAATACTTTGTTAATGTGTATATAACACAAGGTATTAATGCAGCATGGTGCATGTAGCTCCCGCTTTCGTAGGGTCCGGGGAAGGGTCCGACCCACTCGGGTCTTTTGTACGCAGTCTTTCCCTGCATTTCTGAAATAGGATGTCTCCAGGACTCGAACCCGTGACCTCATGGTCACAAGGCAACACCTCTACCGCTGCGCCAAGCACCCCTTCCTGGCTCGTATTAATGCACGTAAAGATTTTAATTTTCACTTCATCCAATCATAAATTAATTGAGCATGTTATACCATGTCAGAATTGCATAGAAATGAGGCTAGACAAGCTCATGGATAGTGTAGCATGGCGTTTGTTTTGTCAAGCTTCTTATTCATATATCCATATCATGAAAAGGTGGTTAACACCATTTTTTATCAATTCGTGATTTGAGCTTTCAATGTATTTATATCATTCTCCATAAGTAAAATTGTGACAGGGAATTCATATTGCGGTAAGCTGCAGACATAATATCAGTATGAAAGCTCCGAAACAATTTCGCGTCACTGATGGCATTGCTACAAGAGGGTAGGCTGCAGGCATAATATCATAATAAAAGCTCTAAAGCAATTTCTCTTGTTATTGATGGCATTGCTATCAAGGGTAATACATGAAATCCAGCAAGCTATTGCCAGCAAGTGGAATGATGTACCTATGATATGCTTGTTTTCAGCATTTTACCGTGTGTTGCACTATTGCTATCTAATAGTGACATATGTGTGTACTATGTAACGGAATAACTGGATAATGATTCCATTTTGCGTGGAAAACACTTTTGAGAAAATCCCGAATGGTCTATAAGATTGAGGTGCTGGTCCACTGGAACCAGGAATGATTCTAAATAGGGAGGCTACTATGATATTTCCATTTATAATGGGTCACAATGGATTCATTTTCTAGCAATGCTTGCTGTCTTTAATGCGGGACTAAAAGAAACCTCCGGATACCACTTTTTGGAGTGTCTACAATTGAAGCTATCTCCTATTCTGCATGGACAATATAAAGCCAAACTTTTACACCGTCATGGTGAAATTCGATAGTGTAATAACTCAAAGAAACTGAAACTGAAAAAGGAACCAAGCTACCAAACTACATATCTTGAATATAGTGCTAGCGTCAGCTCTAGGAAAACTACATAGAGCATGGCCCTGCAATTACTTTATCAAACACGTGAAGTGTCATCATCTACTCATGTCGTGCACTGCAGTATATCAGAATGCACGCTACGTGTCCAATCTAGATTAAACAAACATATGAGCACGCCAAAAGAGCCGATGGTCCGAGACGTAAGCTGCAAAGTAGGGCATTGGGCAACAAGTATTACCTCTTCCAGTCTCCACTCATGTAGCCCACCTCATCCACCCTCTCCCTCGCCTTCTGTCTTTCCTTCTCCTTCTCCTCCCTCTCCTTCTCCTCACCATTCTCATTTGGCAGCTCCGAGGCTGGCACAGGAGCTGCAGCTGTGGCCTCCTCCTCCAGCTTCTTATTCCCTTGTGCCGCCACCAATGATGACACCTCCTCCTTCTCCTCCTCTGGCTGTGCCTTCAACTCCAATTCCCCTAAAGCCATCGGTGCCTCAGGTGAGGACTCCATTTCGGTCCCCTCCACATCCATCTCTTCAACCACTGGTAGCAGTGGTGTCGGAGCTGATGACACCTCAACATCAGCAGACGGCATGGCGGACGCGGTCTCCTCCTCGCACCCCTCTTCCACTTCGCTGGCTTCCTCCTCCTCCTCCTGCTCCCCCAACTCAACGGGACGTGTGGACAGCACCCCTCCTGGCTTCACCATCATCTTCCCCCCAGCGCGGAACCGGAGTTGCTTCGAGGGGTGACGCACGCTGAGGCGCTTGTCGTGGGCCGGTCTCGCCCTCACCACCGCCTCCTCCGACGCCTCCGGTGATGCCTCCGATACCGGCGCCGACGCTGTTGGGCCCACAGAGCTCCCCTGGTCCTTCACAGCGCCATCGTAAACCATCTAAATCGCCGGAGACCCAAACCCTATCACCAGCATCGAAACCGAGGTCAGATGCGGACCTCCTTCAAATTTGAATCCGTAAAACCGAGCACGAGGGCCTCGAGCAACGGGAAGAGGGCTCACCTGCGGGATCCGACTGAGATGGACGCGGAGGCGATCAGATCGGGGAGGCGGTGGTGGATCTAGGAGGTTGCGGATTGGAGTGTGAGGCGGAGGAGGGTGGTGTAGGGCGGTGTGTGTGAGCTGGAGTGATCGCAGTGTGATGAGATCAGATGAAGTGTGTGCCGCCCGCGCAACGGAGAAGAGAGGCTTCTTCCCCTTTTTTTCTCTTCCTCATCATAAATCGGCTTATTTATTTCTTTATTTATAATCTTGCCATTCTTTTTTTGCGAATTATAATTTTCCCATTCTTTAAAGTGCGTTGTCGGTACCCTCTAAACTGGGTACCCCGTGTGGAGGGTTAAAGACAGCCCAGGTCCCGCCTCCCTACTAAGTGACAAGTTCCATCAAAACTCGTCGTAAATTCATTTTTCTCGCCCGTGACGGTTCTTATATTTGTCAGATACACGTTATATTGTCATACCAAAATTTTGAAGCATTTCGGAAAAAAATCAAAATTTCATAAAAAATCAAAAGAGGTTAGACTTTGCTTTTTCTCAAAAACGACAAGTTCCATCAAAACTCGTCGTAAATTCATTTTTCTCGCCTGTGAAGCTTTTTATCTTTGTCAGTTATGTGTTATATTGGCATACCTAAATTTTGAAGCATTTCAGATAAAATAAAAAATTGACAAAAAGATCCAAAGGGGTTAGCCTTTGCTTTTCTACAAAAACGATAATTTTCATCAACACTTGCCGTAAATTCATTTTTCTCGCCCGTGAGGCTTCTTATCTTTGTCAGATACGCGTTATCTTGTCATACCTAAATTTTGAAGCATTTCAGAAAAAATCAAAATTTCACAACAAAATCCAAAGGGGTTAGCCTTTGCTTTTTACCAAAAACGGCAATTTTCATCAAAACTCGTTGTAAATTCTATTTTCTTGCCCGTGAAGCTTCTTATCTTCGTCAGTAATCGTTATACTTTCATACCTAAATTTTAAAGCATTTTAGAAAAAAATCAAAATTTGACAAAAAATCCGAAGGGGTTAGCCTTTGTTTTTCTACCAAAAATGACAAGTTCCATCAAAACTCGTCGTAAATTCATTTTTTCGCCCGAGACGCTTCTTATATATGTCATATACGCTTATATTGTCATACAGAAAATTGGAAGCATTTCAAAAAATCAAAATTTCCCAAAAAATCCAAAGGGGTTAGCCTTTGTTTTTTCTCAAAAATGGCAATTTTCATCAAAATTTGTCATAAATTCATTAATTCTCGCCCGTGAAGCTTCTTATCTTTTTCAGTTACGTATTATTGTCATACCTAAATTTTGAAGCATTTCGGAAATAAATCAAAATTTCACAAATTTGTTTAAAGGGGTTAGCTTTTGCTTTTCTACCAAAAACGACAATTTTCATCAACACTCGCTATAAATTCATTTTTCTCGCCCGTGAATCAAAACTCGCCGTAAATTCATTTTCTTGCCCGTGAAGCTTCTTATCTTTGTCAGATAAGCGTTATACTTTTATACCTAAAATTTGGAGCATTTCGGAAAAAATCAAAATTTCACAAAAAATCCAAATGGGTTAGCCTTTGTTTTTATCCAAAAACAACAAGTTGCATCAAAACTCACCGTAAATTCATCTTTCTTGCCTGTGAAGCTTCTTATCTTTGTATATGCGTTATATTTTCATACCTAGATTTTGAAGCATTTCTGAAAAATCAATATTTCACAAAAAATCCAAAGGGGTTAGCCTTTGCTTTTTCTCAAAAACGGCAATTTTCATCAAAATTCATCGTAAATTCATTTTTTCTTGCCCGTGAAGCTTCTTATCTTTGTCAGTTACGTGTTATATTGTCATACCTAAATTTTGAAGCATTTCGAAAAAATCATAATTTTACAAAATTTTTTAAAGTGCTTAGCCTTTGCTTTTCTACCAAAAATGACAATTTTCATCAACACTCGCCGTAAATTCATTTTTCTCGCCCGTGAATCAAAACTCGCCGTAAATTCATTTTTCTTGCCCGTGAAGCTTCTTATCTTTGTCATATACAAGTTATATTTTCATACCTAAATTTTGAAGCATTTTCGAAAAAATAAACAAATTTTCACAAAAAATCCAAAGGGGTTAGCCTTTGTTTTTTTACCAAAAATGATAAGTTCCATCAAAACTCGTCATAAATTTATTTTTCTCGCCCGTGACGCTTCTTATCTTTTTCAGATACGCATTATATTTTCATGCCAAAATTTTGAAGCATTTCGGGAAAAAAAATCAAAATTTCACAAAAAATCCAAAGGGGTTGCCCTTTGCTTTTTCTCAAAAACGGCAATTTTCATCAAAACTCGTCGTAAATTCATTTTTCTCGCCTGTGAAGCTTTTTATTTTTGTCAGATACATGTTATATTGTCATACCTAAATTTGAAACATTTCGGAAAAAAAAATCAAAATTTCACAAAAAAATACAAAGGGGTTAGCCTTTGCTTTTCTACCACAAATGACAATTTTCATCAACACTCACCGTAAATTCATTTTTTTCGCCCGTGAATTAAAACTCGCCGTAAATTCATTTTTATTGCCCGTGAAGCTTCTTATATTTGTCAGATATGTGTTATATTTTCATACCTAAATTTTGAAGCATTTCGGAAAAAAATCAAAATTTCACAAAAAATCCAAAGGGGTTAGCCTTTGCTTTTTCTCAGAAACGGTAATTTTCAAAAAAATTCATCAAAAATTCATTTTTCTCGCCCGTGAAGCTTCTTATCTTTGTCAGTTACGTGTTATATTGTCATACCTAAACTTTGAATCATTTCAGAAAAAATTCAAAATTTCACAAAAATGCAAAGGGGTTAGCCTTTGTTTTTTACCACAAACGACAAGTTCCATCAAAACTCGTTGTAAATTCATTTTTCTCGCCCATGATGCTTTTTATCTTTGTGAGTTATGTGTTATATTGGCATATCTAAATTTTGAAGCATTTTAGATAAAATAAAAAATTGACAAAAAGATCCAAAGGGGTTAGCCTTTGCTTTTCTACCAAAAACGACAATTTTCATCAACACTCGTTGTAAATTCATTTTTCTCGCCCGTGAATCAAAACTCGCCGTAAATTCATTTTTCTCGCCCGTGAGGCTTCTTATCTTTGTCAGATATGTGTTATCTTGTCATAACTAAATTTTGAAGCATTTTAGAAAAACAATCAAAATTTCACAATAAAATCCAAATGGGTTAGCCTTTGCTTTTTACAAAAAACGGCAATTTTCATCAAAACTCGCCGTAAATTCATTTTTCTTGTCCGTGAAGCTTCTTATCTTTGTCAGATAATCGTTATACTTTCATACCTAAATTTTGAAGCATTTCGGAAAAAAATCAAAATTTCACCAAAAATCCAAAGTGATTAGCCATTGTTTTTCTACCAAAAACGACAAGTTCCATCAAAACTCGTCGTAAATTCATTTTTCTCGCCTGTGACGCTTCTTATATATGTCATATACGCTTATATTGTCATACCTAAATTTTGAAGTATTTCGGAAAAAATCAAAATTTCACAAAAAATCCAAAGGTATTAGCCTTTGCTTTTTCTCAAAAACGGCAATTTTTATCAAAATTCGTCGTAAATTCATTTTTTCTCATCTGTGAAGCTTATTATCTTTGTCAGTTACGTGTTATATTGTCATAACTAAATTTTAAAGCATTTCGGAAAAAAAATCAAAATTTCATAAATTTTTTTAAAGGGGTTACCCTTTGTTTTTTTACCAAAAACGATAATTTTCATCAACACTCGCCGTAAATTCATTTTTCTCGTCCGTGAATCAAAACTTGTCATAAATTTTTTTTTCTTGCCCATGAAGCTTCTTATCTTTGTCAAATAAGCGTTATACTTCTATACCTAAATTTTGAAGCATTTCGGAAAAAAATAAAATTTCACAAAAAATCCAAAGGGGTTAGCTTTTTTTTACCAAAAACGACAAGTTCCATTAAAAGTCGTCGTAAATTCATTTTTCTCGCCCGTGATGCTTCTTATATTTGTCAGATATGCTTATATTGTCATACTGAATTTTTGAAGCATTTCTAAAAAAATCAAAATTTCACAAAAAATCCAAAGGGGTTAGCCTTTGCTTTTTCTCAAAAACGGCAATTTTTATCAAAATCCGTCGTAAATTCATTTTTTTCTCGCCCGTGAAGCTTCTTATCTTTGTCAGTTACGTGTTATATTGTCATACCTAAATTTTGAAGCATTTCGGAAAAAATTCTAAATTTTAAAATTTTTTAAAGGGGTTAGCCTTTGCTTTTCTACAAAAAACGACAATTTTCATCAACACTCGCCGTAAATTTTTTTTTCGCCTGTGAATTAAAACTGGCCGTAAATTCATCTTTGTTGCCTGTGAAGCTTCTTATCTTTGTCAGATACACGTTATATTTTCATACCTAAATTTTGAAGCATTTCAAAAAAAAATTAAAATTTCACAAAAAAATCCAAAGGGGTTAGCCTTTGATTTTTACCCAAAATGACAAGTTCCATCAAAACTCAACGTAAATTCATTTTTCTTGCCCGTGACGCTTCTTATCTTTGTCATATACGCATTATATTGTCATACCTAAATTTTGAAGCATTTCAAAAAAAATCAAAATTACACAAGGAATCTAAAGGGGTTAGCCTCTGCTTTTTCTCAAAAACGGCAATTTTCAACAAAATTCGTCAAAAATTCATTTTTCTCGCTAGTGAAGCTTCTTATCTTTGTCAGTTACGTGTTATATTATCATACCTAAACTTTGAAGCATTTCAGAAAAAATTCAAAATTTCACAAAAAATGCAAAGAGGTTAGCCTTTGTTTTTTTACCAAAAACGACAAGTTCCATCAAAATTCATCGTAAATTCATTTTTCTCGCCCATGATGCTTTTTATCTTTGTCAGTTATGTGTTATATTGACATACCTAAATTTTGAAGTATTTCTGATAAAATAAAAATTTACAAAAAGATTCAAAGGGGTTAGCATTTGTTTTTCTACCAAAAACGACAATTTTCATTAACACTCGCCGTAAATTCATTTTTCTCACCCGTGAATCAAAACTCGCCGTAAATTCATTTTTCTCGCCCGTGAGACTTCTTGTCTTTGTCAGATACTGTAAGGATCGAAACGCCCAAGAGGGGGGGGTGAATTGGGCTTTTTCAAATTTTAAAGCAATTTAAAACTTAATGGTTGAAGCCCAATTCCCTATGCGAACTAACTACGCAAGCAAGAGTGTTAAGTGTGGAATAGTAAATGCGTAATAGTAAGGGGGCGAGAAGAGAGATGCAAACTCCCGCGGAGACTTGGAGACACGGCGATTTTTCCCGTGGTTCGGTAAGATCACAAAAATCTACCTACGTCCACGTTGTGGCACCCACCAAAGGGTATAGCCACTCCCAAGTCACCAAGACGAGGGAATCCACTATCTTTCTCCGTTCGCCTTCTCCGGCAAGGTGGAGCTCAAGCCTTGTACAATGGTGATCCTCCGGGCTTCCACAAACGTCTTGGTAAGCTCCGGAGCGATCTCTTCTTTTTTCCAACTTTTACAAGGTGAGAGAAGTCACCAAGACACTCTCTCTCACTAGTCTAGAGATTCCAATCACCAAGAATGGACGCACACAAGCTTCTCTCTAGCTAGACATAACCCATAGTTGGAGTACAAGAGGTTTTGAAGTGTGGAAGTGGTAGCTCTTGGTCTTGAATGCTTGAGAATGTGTAGTGAGGCTCTGGTGATCAAGACTTTACGAAATGGCCGGCTGGAGGGGTATTTATAGCCAGCCCACACGAGATAGCCGTTGGAAAAGTAGGCAGACTTTTTCAGTGAACATCGGATCCTCCGATGCACCCCTTTATATGAGCATCGGTCGAATTCCAAATTAGCTGATGTCATGTGTCAGATGTGACCGTTGGATATAACCGTTGGATCTTTTAATCGACCGATGTTACTTCGATTCATCATCGGATGATCCGGTGAGTTGATCTTTAGAATTAGTTCAGAAATAATGTCTCGGTTGAAATCGACCGATGCACACTTACTTCATCATCGGATGATCTGGTGTGTACTTCTTCAGAATAACTCAGAAATCATCCTTCTGTTGAAATCAACCGATGTGCCACTTTCTTCACATCGGATGATCTGGTGTGTACTGGACTCTGAGGTCTTCTTCTTCTGCCAACTCAAACTTGACCGATGTAGTCATTTTGCAAGACATCGGATGATCCGGTGAGTGCAACTTGTTTGCTTCGAGTTGTTTTGAGTTGATCTTTTAGAATCTTCTTGAGTGACCTCTTTGACACTTGTTTGAAATGATATTATGATGAAGTGTAAGCTTCTTGTGTTGCCAATTTTGATAGAATAGAGTCGTTGTATGAGTTCTTCATTTAGTTTTCATGAGTATCGAATAACCCCTTAGAATAGATCGTTGAGGGGTCTCCATTTGTATCCAATGAGCAGTAGATGGTGTGAATAGATAGTTCATTAAAGTTTGATGCGATATACGTGAAACCTCGCATCCACAAACTCATTAGTAATAACGAACGGTTGTCATTAATCACCGAAACCATACCTCACGGGGGCCTAGATGCTTTCAATCTCCCCCTTTTTGGTGATTGATGACAACACAATGAGTAGAGCATAGAATTAATGGAATTAAAACGCAATGCTCAAAAAGAATATAACAAGTACAAATTGCAACACAAGTGGCTCGAAGGCTCAAATAATAAACAATAAAGCGTAAGAGCACAAAGTAGCACTCGGAGTACAATAATAGCAGATAATAATAACAGACAATCTCAAATAGATAACAATAAGTAGCAAAAGGATAGATAACTCCCCCTAGAACTGAGCTAACCCTCCCCCTGACTCTAACTCTTCTCCCCCTTTGGCATCAAGACACCAAAAAGGGAAGTCGAGTGCCTACGACTCAGGCGCGCTCCTGGCGATGGTGAAGCGGTCGGCGTCGACGATGCTGTCGCTGGAGCTGCTGGAGGTGGAGGTCGCTGGTGCTGGAGCTGGAGCGGGGGGGAGCTGGAGTTGGAGCTGGAGCTGCTGGGGGAGCTGGAGCTGGAGCTACTGGGGGATCCGCTGAGACTGCTGGCGCCGGTGGAGAAGGTACTGCCGGATGAGGTGAGGACTGGAACGACGTCGGCGGCAGTACTGGACCTGGTGTCAGTGGGGGTGCACCTGGAGCCTGACTGAGTCCCAGGTGCTGAGGTGGAAGGGCGACTCCCGTCTGCTGGTAGAGGTTGGTGACCAACCCCAGGATGCCCAACAACATCCGCTGAGTCTGCTGCTGCTGGTCTAGAGTGCGTCTCGTCATCTGGTTGACAAGGTTGGTGAACCTGTCGGTGTCCTCTCGCCTCTGACGGGTGATCTCCAGCTGCATCTCCTGGTGCTGCCTCTGAAGCTGCTCCTGTCGAGCTGCCTGCTGCTCCTGCTGCTGAGCCATCCGCTGAAGTAAGGCAGTGAGCTGTGACGGTTGAGTCACCTAAGCCTCTGACACTGGAGGAGGTGTAGGTGGTGGAGCTGCTGAGCCTCCTGCCTCTGCGTCGTGCTGCCTCGGTGAAGGAGGAGCAGGAGGGAAGTACTCCTCGACACTGTCGCTGGTGTCGCTGTCCGACCATATGTGCTGTAGGTCTCCTCCCTGAGCCTCTGCCTGTGCCAGCTCTACGTCCTCCTGAGTCAGCTCTGTCCAGTCCTCCTCTGACAGTCTGGCTCGAACCTCACGCTCGACGGGACGGCCAAGGCGGCGGTCTCCCGGAGTGGGGACTCGGTAGTAGCTGAACCGGGTCACGTGCATCTCCGTCAGCTGAGAAACTCCTAGAGTGTCCTCTGGAACCAACTGGTGGAGAAGGTGACAGATCCAGTGACCGAAGACCAACTGTCGAAGCATCCCAACTCCGTCGGTGATCACGTCCTCCATCTCGCAGATCAGAATATCTATGATGTCGAACTCCATCCCGTTCATCACATAGAACAGGATGGTCTGCTGAAGGCTCGTGAAGCCCTCCAAGTAGCCAGACCTCGGTAGTAAAGTATGCCTGAGGACGTGGTGAACTGTCCGAGCTGCTGGGGTGAGAAGTGCTGGTACCCTCGGCTGGTCAGGAGTGAACGACTGAGTGAACAGACCTCTGATCTCCTCGAAAGGCGGTGCCACTCCTCCAGTCAGTGGCCTCCTCGGCGAGTCTGCGTCTCCGTAGACTATCTGGTGCAGGCACGTAGTAGAGAGCTCCACACCAAGCAGTCTGCCCAACAAGTCTCGAGACACGTCGTGGATCCGCCCCATGAACATGAAGTGAATCGAGCGACGGCCCTCAGAGACGTAGAGTGTCGCGTAGAACACCCTGACCCACTCCTCGACGTACGCACTCCTCTGGTGCGAGAGCAGGTCCACAAGTCCTCTGTATCTCTCAAAAAGTGGCCTGATCCCGTGTCCTGCTGCCACTGCAAGCTGATCCCAATCGATGTTGTTATGCTGGAAGAGCTTGTGGCCCTGACGCCTGTAAGTCTCGTACAGGGATGCCTGTGTCAGGGTCCAGAAGCGGGAGTCAACTCGAGCGTCCCTAGGCCGCGGGAACCACTCCTCAATCAACGCTGACCATCTGAGCTTCTTTAGTTGCCTTGCCTTCATCTTCCTGTAGTCAGTGAGTCTGACATTTTCGGCAACTCGGACTGTTGTGTCCATCAGGTGGATGGCCCTTTCGGCCTCTCTGTCCTCGGCGTGGTCAGCCGCAGAGGGGCGCCGACTCGCCGTAGGAGTCTGTCCACCCCCACGAGTCCTCGGGGTGCGCCGGCGGATGAGTGGCGGCACCTCGGTCTCCTCCTCGTCGGAGCCCTCGGGAGGCACCGGCTGGATCGGAGGCTGCTCCTGCCTCTGCCGGGACTCGCGGATCCGTAAGGAACCGCGATGGCCGCGCTCACGCTCCTCGGCGGCGCGAGCGGCCAACTCCGCACGACGAGCGTCCTTGGACATCTTGCGCTTCTTCGCGGCGGGCTCCTCAATAGCCTTGCCCTTTCCTTTGCGATCGCGACCCATCTTATCGACGAACGGCGAACCACGGCGAAACCCTAGCGAAGAGGGTGATGCGCGGTGGTGGAAGGGAGACGGCGAGGGAGGCGCGGCAGAGGAGGGAACTGCGGCGGCGCGGTGGAACGGCGGCGGCGCTCGCGGGAGAGGTGGTGGCGCGGGCACGGGCGGCACCTAGGAGGCGGCGGCGGCGCCTGGGAGGCGGCGCGCACGGGAGAGGCGGCGGCGGCGGCGCCTGGAGTCGGCGGCGGCGGCTGGGAGGCGGCGCGCGTGGGAGAGGCGGCGGCGGCGCCTGGAGTCGGCGGCGGCGGCTGGGAGGCGGCGCGCGTGGGAGAGGCGACGGCGGTGGCGCCTGGAGTCGGCGGCGGCGACTGGGAGACGACGCGCGTGGGAGAGGCGGCGAGGGCGACGGGCGGCGGCGGAGGTCGGGGAAGAGAAGAAAAGAAAAAGAGGAAGGCGGCCGAGCCGTTTTTAAACCGTACGGGCAAACCCTAGCCGCGCACAGAACACCGGATGGACCGATGATCATCGGAGGATGCATCGGTCAAGTTCAACAGAGAGTTGTTCCAAAAACTCTCTTTGAGCACCGGATGGACCGACGCTGAAGTGGCGATCATCGGTCTATTTCTGCAGGGCACCAGAAAACTAAACACCGAATGCTCCGATGTCTTCTGAAATGAACTCATCGGTTGATTTGTGACATCTGACTTGATCTGAGCACTGAACTGAAGCATCAATTGATCCGATGATCTGTTGGCCCTAGCATCGAATAATCCGATGACTACAGAAAACCTAAGACTGCCCATATGTGTCCTTGGACTTAAACACACAAAGATAAGGATGGGTCCTAGGACTTTTTGGGCAACTCCTAACCTCTAATGGAAGGCTTCAAATATAGTGCCACATATTGGCTAAGCCCTTAAGCAAAGAGAACACACAAGGTTAGGAGGGAAACCATGAAAATGTAAGGCCCATGCTTTGTGAGCTAGAGTATAGAAAACTTCTATCTCTTTAAAGCATGTACCTTTAGAATTTTTCTCTATCCACATCATATGAGTTGAGATATTGCATTTTGAACAAGTCTCCTTCTCATGATGTGGTTTCCCCTTTGTGACAATCTACCGTATGCAATGCCAATCAAAATAATGCAAGATATTCAATGAGTGCAAGTCTATATGGCAGGAATCATGCAAGGCATAATGTAAATCTATCTTGCCAAGTTTAAACCTTCCAAAGGCTTCCTCAGGGAAAACTATTTCTAGCTCGCCCCTATCCTTTGGGAGTTAGACAAGACCTATTTGATATGCAACCTTACATGAACATGGAAACTTACATGACGTTAGATGCATCTAGCACATTTAATTCACTTCTAAGTCTAGAAAAAGTTTTCTCATCAAGTGGTTTAGTGAAGATATCCGCCAATTGTTCTTCGGACCTAACACCTTGCAAAGAGATGTCTCCTTTAGCCTCATGGTCCCGCAAGAAGTGATGGCGAATATCAATGTGCTTAGTGCGGGAGTGTTGAACGGGGTTTCTAGCTATCTTAACCGCACTTTCATTGTCACAAAGGAGAGGCACACAATCAAATTTAATTCCAAAGTCCAAAAGGGTTTGCTTCATATATAGAATTTGAGCACAACATGCACCGGCCGCTATATATTCTGCCTCCGCGGTGGACAAAGCCACGGAGTTTTGCTTTTTACTCGACCAAGATACTAGGGAACGCCCAAGTAAGTGGCACCCACCGGAGGTACTCTTGCGATCCACACGGCATCCGGCAAAGTCCGAATCCGAGTAACCCAAGAGATGGAAACTAGCGTTCTTGGGGTACCACAAACCTACACTTGGGGTATGCTTGAGATACCTAAGTATCCTAAAGACCGCCTTACAATGCGATTCTTTAGGTGCCGCTTGAAAGCGAGCACACAAGCACACACTAAACATGATATCGGGCCTAGATGTGGTAAGATATAACAATGAACCAATCATGGAACGGTAATGAGATTGATCAATAGGTTTACCGTCCATGTCCGCGTCGAGATGACAATTTGTCACCATTGGAGTACTTCTTGAGCTACAATCTTCCATTTCAAACTTCTTCAAGAGGTCTTTGGTGTACTTCTCTTGGTAGATGAAAGTCCCCTCTTGAAGTTGCTTGATTTGAAATCCTAGGAAGAAATTGAGTTCTCCAATCATTGACATCTCGAACTCCCTAGACATCATGGTGCCAAACTCAAGGCTAAGAGATTTGTTAGTTGAGCCAAAAATAATGTCATCAACGTAAATTTGACAAAGAAATAAATCCCCGTTGATGTCCTTGGTGAAAAGTGTGGTATCCACCCTCCCGATCTTGAATCCTTGCATGACTAGGAAATCCCTTAGACGTTCATACCATGCCCTAGGTGCTTGCTTGAGCCCGTAGAGCGCCTTGTGTAACCTATACACATGGTTAGGATTCCTCGGATCTTCAAACCCGGGAGGTTGCTCAACAAAAACAATCTCGTTAATATAACCATTGAGGAAGGCACTTTTCACATCCATTTGATAAAGCATAATATTGTGATGTGAAGCAAAAGCAAGGAGTATGCGAATAGCTTCCAACCGTGCGACCGGGGCGAATGTCTCTCCAAAATCTAGTCCTTCAACTTGTGAAAAACCCTTGGCCACAAGCCTTGCCTTGTTGCGGACCACCACGCCATTCTCGTCTTGCTTGTTGCGGTACACCCACTTCGTTCCGATGACGTTCTTGTCCTTAGGTCGCTCCTCCAATACCCAAACTTCATTGCGGGTGAAGTTATTGAGTTCTTCTTGCATAGCCATCACCCAATTGGGATCTTGGAGTGCTTCCTCAATATTTGTGGGTTCTACACACGAAACAAAAGAGTAGTTCTCACAAAATGAAGCAACATGGCGAGAACAAGTACTTACTCCCCGTGACGGACTTCCGATGATTTGATCCATCGGATGTGCCTTGGAGATGCGCACATGCCTCATAAGAGGTTGTGAGGCACTTGGTGGTGGTGAGGCATCTTGCTCGTCTTGTGGTTGGACTTGACCTTGGACTTCTTCTTCTTCTTGGTGTTGTGTGGCATGTGAATCTTGTATTGGCAATGGATCATCTTTCTCTTCTTCTTCATCAATTTGAGGCGCCATGGAGGTGTTGATGTTGGAACTTGAGGCTCCCCCTTGATCATGGCTCTCCTCAACTTCGGGCTTGATGTCTCCTATGGTCATGTTCTTCATAGCTTCTCGTAGAGGCTCATCATCTATATCATCATGACCAAAACTCTCCTCTTAAGAGCCATTAGTCTCATCAAACTCAACATCACAACTTTCTTCAACTAACCCGGAGGTTTGGTTGAATACTCGATATGCTTTTGAGTTTGACGCATAACCAAGAAAGATACCAACATCACACCTTCTTTCAAACTTACCGAGCCTTCTCTTGCGGTAGATGTAGCACTTGCACCCGAAGACTCGGAAGTAGGAGATGTTGGGCTTTCTCCCAATGAGGAGGTCATATGGGGTCTTTTGAAGTAGTCGATGAAGATAGACCCTATTTGCGGCATGGCACGCCGTGTTGATTGCTTCGGCCCAAAACTTCTCCGACGTGCCATAGTCATCAAGCATTGCTCTTGCAAGGGTGATGAGAGTCTTGTTCTTCCTTTCAACGACACCATTTTGTTGAGGGGTGTATGTGGCCGAAAATTCGTGCTTCACGCCTTCACGATCACACGACTCCCCAATGTTGTAGTTCTTGAACTCGGTGCCGTTGTCACTCCAGACCTTGATGATGGGAAGTTGAAATTCCCTTTGAGCTCGTTTAGCGAAGGTCTTGAAGATTTCCGGAGTTTCACCCTTGTCACCTAGAAACAATGTCCAAGCATAGCGAGAGTAGTCATCAACAATAACAAGACAATAGAGGTTACCGCCAAGGCTTTGGTATGTGGACGGTCCGAAGAGGTCCATGTGAAGTAGTTCAAGTGGCTTGGAGGTTGACACCATTGTCTTCATCGGATGGTGTGAGGCAACTTGCTTCCCGGCTTGACATGCGCTACAAAGTTTGTTCTTCTCAAATGTGACATCCTTCACGCCGGTCACCATCCCAAGCTTGAACGACTTCTTGAGCTTGCTCATCCCAATGTGAGCAATGCGCCGATGCCATAGCCATCCCAAACTTGTCTTGGTGAAAAGACAAGTGGTCAAGCTAGCATCCTTGTTGGAGAAGTCCATCAAGTAAAGATGTCCATGCCGAAAACCTTTGAATATTAGTTCTTTGCTTGATTCACTAGTCACCACAACACCATTCTTGTCAAATGTGCACGTTAGTCCAAGAGACTTAACGTAAATTGAAAGTAAGAGACTTAACGTAAAGCACATTAGAGATAGACAAATCATGAGATATAGCGATTTTACCCAAACCAATTACCTTCCCCTTTGATTTATCACCAAAGGTGACTTGTTCATGATTGCCGGGGTTCTCTATGGAGGTGAACATACCATCATTGCCGGTCATATGTTGAGTGCACCCACTATCGAGTACCCAATGCTTTCCTCCGGCTTTATAGTTCACCTACACACATGAAGTTAGTTTTTGAGTTTAGGAACCCAAGCCAACTTAGGTCCTTGTATGTGTGATACAAGTGATTTTGGGACCCAAAGTTGCTTGGGGAGCTTCCCCTTCATGCCCTTGATGTCTTTGCCGATGAACCTTGCCTTCACCTTTCCACCTACTTTGCTCAATAGATAGTGATAATCATTGAAAGTAGATTTGTAGTTAGAGGGCAGTTTGGGAGAAGGACGGTTTGGAAGAGGACACTCCCTCGTGTGATATCCGGTGACCTCACAATGTTGGCAATAGGAACCAACTTCCTTGATGAAGCTTGTCCTAAGCTCCGGTGAGGGCACCTTTCCTTTGTTGGGCACCGGGAAGGATCCAAGTCCTCTCTTGTTGAAGCTTTTAGCTTGTTGGTAGAGGATTTCCTTGTGCTTGTCCTCCCCCTTAGAGAGTCTTGCCACACTAGTGCGAAGACTTTCAATTTCGTCCATTAGCTCCTTCTCCCTAGGGTTTGCTTTCAAAGGCAAAGACTTATCCAAAATATTAGTGGCATGTGAATTAGATGATATTTTACCATCAAGGGTTTCTTTCTTTGTGTTTTTCAATTTAAGTTCAATCGCTTCATAAGCAATGTTAAGCACTTCATGTTCTTGAACCAACTCATTGTGCTTTGCCAAGAGTGCTAAGTTAGCTAAGTCAATCTCATGATACTTAAGCTTGATTTGAGCATTCTCCTCCTTGATTTGCTTGACATTTGATTTGAGCGTGTCATGCTCTTTAAGTATGATTACATACTTGTCATGTAAATCGAGGTTAGCACTTTCAAGCTTAGCACGAGCTAGCTCAAGAGCCTTAACCTTAGCCTTTTCCCTTTTTATAATGGCATGATATTCATTAATCATAGATGCTAATTCATCGGGTGAAAGCTCATCATCATCATCGCTAGAATCTTCACATACCTTGGAGTTACCTTTCGCCATTAAGCACATAGGAGGTGGACGAAGAGGTGAGTCATCCTTGTTGACGATGGCGAGGCCCGCCAAGTTTTCTTCATCTTCACTATCTTCGTCGCTTGACTCTTCATCCGTGATCCACTCATTGGCTTCACACATGAAGACCTTTTGAGGCCCTCTTCTCTTCTTTGGAAAGAGCTTGGTTTTCTTGCCTTTGTCGAATTTCTTCTTTCCAAAAGAGCGCTTGGGCTTGACCTCCTCTTCATCATCACTTTCTTCTAGCTTGTGATGTTTGCCATTGTCCTTCCTTTTGTCCGGTCTTGGACAATCATATGATATGTGGCCTAGATCACCACAATTGTAGCACGTCTTGTTTTCATCTTTTCTTGGCAAGAAGGCTTTCTTCTTGGGATCATAAGAGTATCCCTTCTTTGCAATCTTGGAGTTGAGGCGTGAGAATTTCCTCATCATCAAAGCAAGCTCATCATCACCATCTTCGCTTGTTTCTTGCTCTTCTTCACTTGAGCTAGGCTCAACCACTTTCTTCTTCTTGGGAGTTGTCTTCTTGGTTGAAGCCTTGAGAGCAATGGTTTTTGATGATGACTCCTCCATCATTCCAAGTACGCTCATCTCATGAGCATGGATCTCTCCAATGAGCTCCGAAACTTCAATGTTGTCAAGAGACTCTTTTTGGAGCATTGAATTGATAATGTTGTACTTGGGCTTGGGTAGAAGCATGAGGATCTTGCGATTGATAAGTCCCTTGCCAAGAGAAGCAATGTCAAGTGCGTTAATTTCCTCAATGAGCACATTTAAACGAGAAAACATTTGGTTAACATTCTCATGAGGAAACATCTTAAATTCATCATATTTTGATTTAAGCATGTGATATTTGAGTTCTTTAACACGAGATGAGCCCTCATGTATTTCAATTAGACATGCCTAAATTTCACATGCTTTTTCTTTACTAGCAATCCTAGCAAAGACATCTTGACTAATGCATTCATATATGGCATTTCTAGCCTTAGCATCCCATTTTAGTTGGTCACCAACATAGTCAAGATTTCCAAACCCCGCATGGGTCGCTTCCCACACTTCGGGAGCAATTGCCTCAAGGTAAGCGCGCATGCGTGCTTTCCAATAAGCAAAATTCTTGCCCTCGAAGGTAGGAACTGAACCCCCATTCTTGGCCATTTTCGCTCTCTAGCGGTGAAGCTAGAATGATCCAATGAGCAACCTTGCTCTGATACCAATTGTAAGGATCGAAACGCCCAAGAGGGGGGGGGGGGTGAATTGGACTTTTTCAAATTTTAAAGCAATTTAAAACTTAATGGTTGAAGCCCAATTCACTATGCGAACTAACTACGCAAGCAAGAGTGTTAAGTGTGGAATAGTAAATGCGTAATAGTAAGGGGGCGAGAAGAGAGATGCAAACTCCCGCGAAGACTTGGAGACACGGCGATTTTTCCCGTGGTTCGGTAAGATCACAAAAATTTACCTACGTCCACGTTGTGGCACCCACCAAAGGGTATAGCCACTCCCAAGTCACCAAGACGAGGGAATCCACTATCTTTCTCCGTTCGCCTTCTCCGGCAAGGTGGAGCTCAAGCCTTGTACAATGGTGATCCTCCGGGCTTCCACAAACGTCTTGGTAAGCTCCGGAGCGATCTCTTCTTTCTCCAACTTTTACAAGGTGAGAGAAGTCACCAAGACACTCTCTCTCACTAGCCTAGAGATTCCAATCACCAAGAATGGACGCACACAAGCTTCTCTCTAGCTAGACATAACCTATAGTTGGAGTACAAGAGGTTTTGAAGTGTGGAAGTGGTAGCTCTTGGTCTTGAATGCTTGAGAATGTGTAGTGAGGCTCTGGTGATCAAGACTTTACGAAATGGCCGGCTGGAGGGGTATTTATAGCCATCCCACACGAGATAGCCGTTGGAAAAGTAGGCAGACTTTTTCAGTGAACATCGGATCCTCCGATGCACCCCTTTATATGAGCATCGGTCGAATTCCAAATTAGCTGATGTCATGTGTCAGATGTGACCGTTGGATATAACCGTTGGATCTTTTAATCGACCGATGTTACTTCGATTCATCATCGGATGATCCGGTGAGTTGATCTTCAGAATTAGTTCAGAAATAATGTCTCGGTTAAAATCGACCGATGCACACTTACTTCATCATCGGATGATCTGGTGTGTACTTCTTCAGAATAACTCAGAAATCATCCTTCTGTTGAAATCAACCGATGTGCCACTTCCTTCACATCGGATGATCCGGTGTGTACTGGACTCTGAGGTCTTCTTCTTCTGCCAACTCAAACTTGACCGATGTAGTCATTTTGCAAGACATCGGATGATCCGGTGAGTGCAACTTGTTTGCTTCGAGTTGTTTTGAGTTGATCTTTTGGAATCTTCTTGAGTGACCTCTTTGACACTTGTTTGAAATGATATTATGATGAAGTGTAGGCTTCTTGTGTTGCCAATCTTGATAGAATAGAGTCGTTGTATGAGTTCTTCATTTAGTTTTCATGAGTATCGAATAACCCCTTAGAATAGATCGTTGAGGGGTCTCCATTTGTATCCAATGAGCAGTAGATGGTGTGAATAGATAATTCATTAACGTTTGATGCGATATACGTGAAACCTCGCATCCACAAACTCATTAGTAATAACGAACGGTTGTCATTAATCACCGAAACCATACCTCACGGGGGCCTAGATGCTTTCAGATACGCGTTATCTTGTCATACCTAAATTTTGAAGCATTTCAGAAAAAAATCAAAATTTCACAATAAAATCCAAAGGGGTTAGCCTTTGTTTTTTTACCAAAAATGGCAATTTTCATCAAAACTCGCCGTAGATTCATTTTTCTTGCCTGTGAAGCTTCTTATATTTGTTAGATAATCGTTATACTTTCATACCTAAATTTTGAAGCATTTTGGAAAAAAAATCAAAATTTCACAAAAAATCCAAAGGGGTTAGCTTTGTTTTTCTACCAAAACGACAAGTTCCATCAAAACTCATCGTAAATTCATTTTTCTCGCCCGTGATGTTTCTTATATATGTCAGATACGCTTATATTGTCATACCAAAATTTTGAATCATTTCCAAAAAAATCAAATTTCACAAAAAATCCAAATGGGTTAGCCTTTGCTTTTTCTCAAAAATAGCAATTTTCATCAAAATTCATCGTAAATTCATTTTTTCTCGCCCTTGAAGCTTCTTATCTTTGTCAGTTACGTATTATATTGTCATACCTAAATTTTGAAGCATTTCGGAAAAGAAATCAAAATTTCACAAAATTTTTTAATGGGGTTATCCTTTGCTTTTCTACCAAAAACGACAATTTTCATCAACACTCGCCGTATATTCATTTTTCTCGCCTGTGAATCAAAACTTGCCGTAAATTCATTTTTCTTGCCCGTGAAGCTTTCTATCTTTGTCAGATAAGCGTTATACTTTTATACCTAAATTTTGAAGTATTTCGGAAAAAAATCAAAATTTCACAAAAAATCCAAAGGGGTTAGCCTTTTTTTACCAAAAATGACAAGTTCCATCAAAACTCGTCATAAATTCATTTTTCTCGCCCGTGATGCTTCCTATATTTGTTAGATATGCTTATATTGTCATACCAAATTTTTGAAGCATTTCTTAAAAAAATCAAAATTTCATAAAAAATCCAAAGGGGTTAGCCTTTGCTTTTCTACCAAAAATGACAATTTTCATCAACACTCGCCGTAAATTAATTTTTCTTGCCTAAGAAGCTTCCTATCTTTGTCAGATACGCGTTATATTCTCATACCTAAATTTTGAAACATTTTATAAAAAATCAAAATATCACAAAAAATCCAAAGGGGTTAGCCTTTGTTTTTTACCAAAAATGACAAGTTCCATCAAAACTCGTCGTAAATTCATTTTTCTCGCCCGTGACGCTTCTTATCTTTGTTAGATACGTATTATATTGTCATACCGAAATTTTGAAGCATTTTGGAAAAATAAAAAATTGACAAAAAGATCCAAAGGGGTTAGCCTTTGCTTTTCTACCAAAAACGATAATTTTCATCAACATTCGCCGTAAATTCATTTTTCTCGCCCGTGAATTAAAACTCGCCGTAAATTCATTTTCTTGCCTGTGAAGCTTCTTATCTTTGTCAGATACGCGTTATATTTTCATACTTAAATTTTGAATCATTTCGGAAAAAAATCAAAATTTCACAAAAAAATCCAAAGGGGGTTAGCCTTTGTTTTTTACCAAAAATGACAAGTTCCATCAAAACTCGCCGTAAATTTATTTTTTTCGCCCGTGACGCTTCTTATCTTTGTCAGATACGCATTATATTGTCATACCAAAATTTTGAAGCATTGCAGAAAAAATAAAAAAATTACAAAAAGATCCAAATGGGTTAGCCTTTGCTTTTCTACCAAAAACGACAATTTTTATCAACACTCGCCGTAAATTTATTTTTCTCGCCCGTGAATCAAAACTCGCCGTAAATTCATTTTTCTCGCCCGTGAGGCTTCTTATCTTTGTCAGATACGCGTTATCTTGTCATACCTAAATTTTGAAGCATTTCAGAAAAAAAATCAAAATTTCACAACAAAATCCAAAGGGGTTAGCCTTTGCTTTTTACCAAAAACGGCAATTTTCATCAAAACTCGTTGTAAATTCTATTTTCTTGCCCGTGAAGCTTCTTATCTTTGTCAGATAATCGTTATACTTTCATACCTAAATTTTAAAGCATTTCAGAAAAAATTCAAAATTTCACAAAAAATGCAAAGGGGTTAGCCTTTGTTTTTTACCAAAAACGACAAGTTCCATCAAAACTCGTCGTAAATTCATTTTTCTCGCCTGAGAGGCTTCTTATATATGCCAGATACGCTTATATTGTCATACTGGAAATTTGAAGCATTTAAAAAAAAAATCAAAATTTCACAAAAAATCCAAAGGGATTAGCCTTCGCTTTTTCTCAAAAACGGCAATTTTCATCAAATTTTGTCATAAATTCATTAATTCTCGCCCGTGAAGCTTCTTATCTTTGTCAGTTACGTATTATTGTCATACCTAAATTTTGAAGCATTTCAGAAATAAATCAAAATTTCACAAATTTGTTTAAAGGGGTTAGCCTTTGCTTTTCTACCAAAAACGACAATTTTCATCAACACTCGCTGTAAATTTATTTTTCTCGCCCGTGAATCAAAACTCGCCGTAAATTCATTTTCTTGCCCGTAAAGCTTCTTATTATTGTCAGATAAGCGTTATACTTTTATACCTAAATTTTGGAGCATTTGGGAAAAATAAAAATTTAACAAAAAATCCAAATGGGTTAGCCTTTATTTTTTACCAAAAACGACAAGTTGCATCAAAACTCACCGTAAATTCATCTTTCTTGCCTGTGAAGCTTCTTATCTTTGTCAGATATACGTTATATTTTCATACCTAACTTTTGAAACATTTCTGAAAAATCAAAATTTCACAAAAAATCCAAAGGGGTTAACCTTTGCTTTTTCTCAAAAATGGCAATTTTCATCAAAATTCATCGTAAATCCTTTTTTTTCTGCCTATGAAGCTTCTTATCTTTGTCAGTTACGCGTTATATTGTCATACCAAAATTTTGAAGCATTGCGGAAAAAATAAAAAAATGACAAAAAGATCCAAATGGGTTAGCCTTTGCTTTTCTATCAAAAACGACAATTTTATCAACACTCGCCGTAAATTTATTTTTCTCGCCCGTGAATCAAAACTCGCCGTAAATTCATTTTTCTCGCCCGTGAGGCTTCTTATCTTTGTCAGATACGCGTTATCTTGTCATACCTAAATTTTGAAGCATTTCAGAAAAAAAATCAAAATTTCACAACAAAATCCAAAGGGGTTAGCCTTTGCTTTTTACCAAAAACGGCAATTTTCATCAAAACTCGCTGTAAATTCTATTTTCTTGCCCATGAAGCTTCTTATCTTTGTCAGATAATCGTTATACTTTCATACCTAAATTTTAAAGCATTTCAGAAAAAATTCAAAATTTCACAAAAAATGCAAAGGGGTTAGCCTTTGTTTTTTACCAAAAACGACAAGTTCCATCAGAACTCGTCGTAAATTTATTTTTCTCGCCTGTGAAGCTTCTTATTTTTGTCAGATACATGTTATATTGTCATACCTAAATTTGAAGCATTTCGGAAAAAAAAATCAAAATTTCACAAAAAAATACAAAGGGGTTAGCCTTTGCTTTTCTACCGAAAATGACAATTTTCATCAACACTCACCGTAAATTCATTTTTTCGCCCGTGAATTAAAACTCGCCATAAATTCATTTTTATTGCCCGTGAAGCTTCTTATATTTGTCAGATATGCGTTATATTTTCAGACCTAAATTTTGAAGCATTTCAGAAAAAAATCAAAATTTCACAGAAAATCCAAAGGGGTTAGCCTTTGCTTTTTCTCAAAAACGGTAATTTTCAACAAAATTCATCAAAAATTCATTTTTCTCGCCCGTGAAGCTTCTTACCTTTGTCAGTTACGTGTTATATTGTCATACCTAAACTTTGAAGCATTTCAGAAAAAATTCAAAATTTCACAAAAATGCAAAGGGGTTAGCCTTTGTTTTTTACCACAAACGACAAGTTCCATCAAAACTCGTTGTAAATTCATTTTTCTCGCCCATGATGCTTTTTATCTTTGTCAGTTATGTGTTATATTGGCATATCTAAATTTAGAAGCATTTCGGATAAAATAAAAAATGACAAAAAGATCCAAAGGGGTTAGCCTTTGCTTTTCTACCAAAAACGACAATTTTCATCAACACTCGTTGTAAATTTATTTTTCTCGCCCGTGAATCAAAACTCACCGTAAATTCATATTTCTCGCCCGTGAGGCTTCTTATCTTTGTCAGATATGCGTTATCTTGTCATAACTAAATTTTGAAGCATTTTAGAAAAACAATCAAAATTTCACAACAAAATCCAAAGGGGTTAGCCTTTGCTTTTTACAAAAAACGGCAATTTTCATCAAAACTCGCCGTAAATTCATTTTTCTTGTCCGTGAAGCTTCTTATTTTTGTCAGATAATCGTTATACTTTCATACCTAAATTTTGAAGCATTTCAGAAAAAAATCAAAATTTCACAAAAAATCTAAAGGCTAATCC
Organism: Neostapfia colusana; assembly: GCA_030760725.1. Classification (NCBI taxonomy): domain Eukaryota; kingdom Viridiplantae; phylum Streptophyta; class Magnoliopsida; order Poales; family Poaceae; genus Neostapfia; species Neostapfia colusana. The sequence continues at coordinate 2,058,380 of JASWHV010000007.1, forward strand.
AAAGGGGTTACCCTTTGTTTTTCTACCAAAAACGACAAGTTCCATCAAAACTCGTCGTAAATTCATTTTTCTCGCCCGTGACGCTTCTTATATATGTCATATACGCTTATATTGTCATACCTAAATTTTGAAGCATTTCGGAAAAAATCAAAGTTTCACAAAAAATCCAAAGGTGTTAGCCTTTGCTTTTTCTCAAAAACGGCAATTTTCATCAAAATTCGTTGTAAATTAATTTTTCTCATCTGTGAAGCTTATTATCTTTGTCAGTTACGTGTTATATTGTCATAACTAAATTTTGAAGCATTTCGGAAAAAAAATCAAAATTTCATAAATTTTTTAAAGGGGTTAGCCTTTGCTTTTTTACCAAAAACGATAATTTTCATCAACACTCGCTGTAAATTCATTTTTCTCGTCCGTGAATCAAAACTTGCCGTAAATTTATTTTTCTTGCCTATGAAGCTTCTTATCTTTGTCAGATAAGCGTTATACTTCTATACCTAAAATTTGAAGCATTTCGGAAAAAAAATTAAAACTTCACAAAAAATCCAAAGGGGTTAGACTTTTTTTTACCAAAAACGACAGGTTCCATCAAAAGTCGTCGTAAATTCATTTTTCTCGCCCGTGATGCTTCTTATATTTGTCAGATATGCTTATATTGTCATACTGAATTTTTGAAGCATTTTTAAAAAAATCAAAATTTCACAAAAAATCCAAAGGGGTTAGCCTTTGCTTTTTCTCAAAAACGGCAATTTTCATCAAAATCCGTCGTAAATTCATTTTTTCCTCGCCCGTGAAGCTTCTTATCTTTGTCAGTTACGTGTTATATTGTCATACCTAAATTTTGAAGCATTTCGGAAAAAATTCTAAATTTTAAAATTTTTTAAAGGGGTTAGCCTTTGGTTTTCTACAAAAACCGACAATTTTCATCAACACTCGTCGTAAATTTTTTTTCGCCTGTGAATTAAAACTGACCGTAAATTCATCTTTCTTGCCTGTGAAGCTTCTTATCTTTGTCAGATACACGTTATATTTTCATACCTAAATTTTGAAGCATTTCAGAAAAATTAAAATTTCACAAAAAAATTCAAAGGGGTTAGCCTTTGATTTTTACCAAAAATGACAAGTTCCATCAAAACTTAACGTAAATTTATTTTTCTTGCCCGTAACGCTTCTTATCTTTGTCATATACGCATTATATTGTCATACCTAAATTTTGAAGCATTTCAAAAAAAATCAAAATTGCACAAGGAATCTAAAGGGATTAGCCTTTGCTTTTTCTCAAAAGCGGCAATTTTCAACAAAATTCGTTAAAAATTCATTTTTCTCGCTAGTGAAGCTTCTTATCTTTGTCAGTTACGTGTTATATTATCATACCTAAACTTTGAAGCATTTCAGAAAAAATTCAAAATTTCACAAAAAATGCAAAGGGGTTAGCCTTTGTTTTTTACCAAAAACGACAAGTTCTATCAAAATTCATCGTAAATTCATTTTTCTCGCCCTTGATGCTTTTTATCTTTGTCAGTTATGTGTTATATTGGCATACCTAAATTTTGAAGTATTTCTGATAAAATAAAAAATTGACAAAAAGATTCAAAGGGGTTAGCATTTGCTTTTCTACCAAAAACGACAATTTTCATTAACACTCGCCGTAAATTCATTTTTCTCACCCGTGAATCAAAACTCGCCGTAAATTCATTTTTCTCGCCCGTGAGACTTCTTGTCTTTGTCAGATACGCGTTATCTTGTCATACCTAAATTTTGAAGCATTTCAGAAAAAAATCAAAATTTCACAATAAAATCCAAAGGGGTTAGCCTTTGCTTTTTTACCAAAAATGGCAATTTTCATCAAAACTCGTCGTAAATTCATTTTTCTTGCCTGTGAAGCTTCTTATATTTGTTAGATAATCGTTATACTTTCATACCTAAATTTTGAAGCATTTTGGAAAAAATAAAAATTTCACAAAAAATCCAAAGAGGTTAGCCTTTGTTTTTCTACCAAAACGACAAGTTCCATCAAAACTCATCGTAAATTCATTTTTCTCGCCCGTGATGCTTCTTATATATGTCAGATACGCTTATATTGTCATACCAAAATTTTGAAGCATTTCCAAAAAAATCAAATTTCACAAAAAATCCAAATGGGTTAGCCTTTACTTTTTCTCAAAAATGGCAATTTTCATCAAAATTCATCGTAAATTCATTTTTTCTCGCCCTTGAAGCTTCTTATCTTTGTCAGTTACGTGTTATATTGTCATACCTAAATTTTGAAGCATTTCGGAAAAAAAAAAAATCAAAATTTCACAAAATTTTTTAATGGGGTTATCCTTTGCTTTTCTACCAAAAACGACAATTTTCATCAACACTCGCCGTATATTCATTTTTCTCGCCTGTGAATCAAAACTTGCCGTAAATTCATTTTTCTTGCCCGTGAAGCTTCCTATCTTTGTCAGATAAGCACCTAAATTTTGAAGTATTTCGAAAAAAAAATCAAAATTTCACAAAAAATCCAAAGGGGTTAGCCTTTTTTTACCAAAAATGACAAGTTCCATCAAAACTCGTCATAAATTCATTTTTCTCGCCCGTGATGCTTCCTATATTTGTTAGATATGCTTATATTGTCATACCAAATTTTTGAAGCATTTCTTAAAAAATCAAAATTTCATAAAAAATCCAAAGGGGTTAGCCTTTGCTTTTCTACCAAAAATGATAATTTTCATCAACACTCGCCGTAAATTAATTTTTCTTGCCTAAGAAGCTTCCTATCTTTGTCAGATACGCGTTATATTCTCATACCTAAATTTTGAAGCATTTTATAAAAAATCAAAATATCACAAAAAATCCAAAGGGGTTAGCCTTTGTTTTTTTACCAAAAATGACAAGTTCCATCAAAACTCGTCGTAAATTCATTTTTCTCGCCCGTGACGCTTCTTATCTTTGTTAGATACGTATTATATTGTCATACCGAAATTTTGAAGCATTTCGGAAAAAATAAAAAATTGACAAAAAGATCCAAAAGGGTTAGCCTTTGCTTTTCTACCAAAAACGATAATTTTCATCAACACTCGCCGTAAATTCATTTTTCTCGCCCGTGAATTAAAACTCATCGTAAATTCATTTTCTTACCTGTGAAGCTTCTTATCTTTGTCAGATACGCGTTATATTTTCATACCTAAATTTTGAATCATTTCGGAAAAAATCAAAATTTCACAAAAAAATCCAAAGGGGGTTAGCCTTTGTTTTTTACCAAAAATGACAAGTTCCATCAAAACTCGCCGTAAATTTATTTTTTCGCCCGTGACGCTTCTTATCTTTGTCAGATACGCATTATATTGTTATACCAAAATTTTGAAGCATTGTGGAAAAAATAAAAAAATGACAAAAAGATCCAAATGGGTTAGCCTTTGCTTTTCTACCAAAAACGACAATTTTTATCAACACTCGGCGTAAATTTATTTTTCTCGCCCGTGAATCAAAACTCGCCGTAAATTCATTTTTCTCGCCTGTGAGGCTTCTTATCTTTGTCAGATACGCGTTATCTTGTCATACCTAAATTTTGAAGCATTTCAGAAAAAAATCATAAATTTCACAACAAAATCCAAAGGGGTTAGCCTTTGCTTTTTACCAAAAACGGCAATTTTCATCAAAACTCGCTGTAAATTCTATTTTCTTGCCCGTGAAGCTTCTTATCTTTGTCAGATAATCGTTATACTTTCATACCTAAATTTTAAAGCATTTCAAAAAAAATTCAAAATTTCACAAAAAATGCAAAGGGGGTTAGCCTTTGTTTTTTACCAAAAACGATAAGTTCCATCAAAACTCGTCGTAAATTCATTTTTCTCGCCTTTGAATCTTCTTATTTTTGTCAGATACATGTTATATTGTCATACCTAAATTTGAAGCATTTCGGAAAAAAATCAAAATTTCACAACAAAATACAAATGGGTTAGCCTTTGCTTTTCTACCAAAAATGACAATTTTCATCAACACTCACCGTAAATTCATTTTTTCGCCCGTGAATTAAAACTCGCCGTAAATTCATTTTTATTGCCCGTGAAGCTTCTTATATTTGTCAGATATGCGTTATATTTTCATTCCTAAATTTTGAAGCATTTCGGAAAAAAATCAAAATTTCACAGAAAATCCAAAGGGGTTAGCCTTTGCTTTTTCTGAGAAACTGTAATTTTCAACAAAATTCATCAAAAATTCATTTTTCTCGCCCGTGAAGCTTCTTATCTTTGTCAGCTACGTGTTATATTGTCATACCTAAACTTTGAAGCATTTCAGAAAAAATTCAAAATTTCACAAAAATGCAAAGGGGTTAGCCTTTGTTTTTTACCACAAACGACAAGTTCCATCAAAATTCGTTGTAAATTCATTTTTCTCGCCCATGATGCTTTTTATCTTTGTCAGTTATGTGTTATATTGGCATATCTAAATTTTGAAGCATTTCAGATAAAATAAAAAATTGACAAAAAGATCCAAAGGGGTTAGCCTTTGCTTTTCTACCAAAAACGACAATTTTCATCAACACTCGTTGTAAATTTATTTTTCTCGCCCGAGAATCAAAACTCGCCGTAAATTCATATTTCTCGCCCGTGAGGCTTCTTATCTTTATCAGATATGCGTTATCTTGTCATAACTAAATTTTGAAACATTTTAGAAAAACAATCAAAATTTCACAACAAAATCCAAAGGGGTTAGCCTTTGCTTTTTACAAAAAACAGCAATTTTCATCAAAACTCGCCGTAAATTCATTTTTCTTGTCCGTGAAGCTTCTTATCTTTGTCAGATAATCGTTATACTTTCATACCTAAATTTTGAAGCATTTCGGAAAAAAAATCAAAATTTCACAAAAAATCCAAAGGCTTATCCAAAGGGGTTAGCCTTTGTTTTTCTACCAAAAACGACAAGTTCCTTCAAAACTCGTCGTAAATTAATTTTTCTCGCCAGTGACGCTTCTTATATATGTCATATACGCTTATATTGTCATACCTAAATTTTGAAGCATTTCGGAAAAATCAAAATTTCACAAAAAATCCAAAGGTGTTAGCCTTTGTTTTTTTCTCAAAAACGGCAATTTTCATCAAAATTCGTTGTAAATTCATTTTTTTTCTCATCTGTGAAGCTTATTATCTGTCAGTTACGTGTTATATTGTCATAACTAAATTTTGAAGCATTTCGGGAAAAAAAAATCAAAATTTCATAATTTTTTTTAAAGGGGTTAGCCTTTGCTTTTTTACCAAAAACGATAATTTTCATCAACACTCGCTGTAAATTCATTTTTCTCGTCCGTGAATCAAAACTTGCCGTAAATTTATTTTTCTTGCCCATGAAGCTTCTTATCTTTGTCAGATAAGCGTTATACTTCTATACCTAAATTTTGAAGCATTTCGGAAAAAATTAAAATTTCACAAAAAATCCAAAGGGGTTAGACTTTTTTTACCAAAAACGACAGGTTCCATCAAAAGTCGTCGTAAATTTATTTTTCTCGCCCGTGATGCTTCTTATATTTGTCAGATATGCTTATATTGTCATACTGAATTTTTGAAGCATTTCTAAAAAAATTAAAATTTCACAAAAAATCCAAAGGGGTTAGCCTTTGCTTTTTCTCAAAAACGGCAATTTTCATCAAAATCCGTCGTAAATTCATTTTTTCCTCGCCCGTGAAGCTTCTTATCTTTGTCAGTTACGCGTTATATTGTCATACCTAAATTTTGAAGCATTTCGGAAAAAATTCTAAATTTAAAATTTTTTTAAAGGGGTTAGCCTTTGCTTTTCTACAAAAAACGATAATTTTCATCAACACTCGTCGTAAATTTTTTTTTCGACTGTGAATTAAAACTGGCCGTAAATTCATCTTTCTTGCCTGTGAAGCTTCTTATCTTTGTCAGATACACGCTATATTTTCATACCTAAATTTTGAAGCATTTCAGAAAAAATTAAAATTTCACAAAAAAATCCAAAGGGGTTAGCCTTTGATTTTTACCAAAAATGACAAGTTCCATCAAAACTCAACGTAAATTCATTTTTCTTGCCCGTTACGCTCCTTATCTTTGTCATATACGCATTATATTGTCATACCTAAATTTTGAAGCATTTAAAAAAAATCAAAATTGCACAAGGAATCTAAAGGGGTTAGCCTTTGCTTTTTCTCAAAAACGGCAATTTTTAACAAAATTCGTCAAAAATTCATTTTTCTCGCTAGTGAAGCTTCTTATCTTTGTCAGTTACGTGTTATATTATCATACCTAAACTTTGAATCATTTCAGAAAAAATTCAAAATTTCACAAAAATGCAAAGGGGTTAACCTTTGTTTTTACCAAAAACGACAAGTTCCATCAAAATTCATCGTAAATTCATTTTTCTCGCCCGTGATGCTTTTTATCATTGTCAGTTATGTGTTATATTGGCATACCTAAATTTTGAAGTATTTCTGATAAAATAAAAAATTGACAAAAAGATTCAAAGGGGTTAGCATTTGTATTTCTACAAAAAACGACAATTTTCATTAACACTCGCCGTAAATTCATTTTTCTCACCCGTAAATCAAAACTCGCCGTAAATTCATTTTTCTCGCCCGTGAGACTTCTTGTCTTTGTGAGATACGCGTTATCTTGTCATACCTAAATTTTGAAGCATTTCAGAAAAAAAATCAAAATTTCACAATAAAATCCAAAGGGGTTAGCCTTTGCTTTTTACCAAAAATGGCAATTTTCATCAAAACTCGCAGTAAATTCATTTTTCTTGCTTGTGAAGCTTCTTATATTTGTTAGATAATCGTTATACTTTCATACCTAAATTTTGAAGCATTTTGGAAAAAATCAAAATTTCACAAAAAATCCAAAGGGGTTAGCCTTTGTTTTTCTACCAAAACGACAAGTTCTATCAAAACTCATCGTAAATTCATTTTTCTCGCCCGTGATGCTTCTTATATATGTCAGATACGCTTATATTGTCATACTGAAATTTTGAAGCATTTCCGAAAAAATCAAATTTCACAAAAAATCTAAATGGGTTAACCTTTGCTTTTTCTCAAAAATGGCAATTTTCATCAAAATTCATCGTAAATTCATTTTTTCTCGCCCTTGAAACTTCTTATCTTTGTAAGTTACGTGTTATATTGTCATACCTAAAATTTGAAGCATTTCGGAAAAAAAATCAAAATTCCACAAAATTTTTTAATGGGGTTATCGTTTGCTTTTCTACCAAAAACGACAATTTTCATCAACACTCGCCGTATATTCATTTTTCTCGCCTGTGAATCAAAACTTGCCGTAAATTTATTTTTCTTGCCCGTGAAGCTTCCTATCTTTGTCAGATAAGCGTTATACTTTTATACCTAAATTTTGAAATATTTCGGAAAAAAACAAAATTTCACAAAAATCCAAAGGGGTTAGCCTTTTTTTACCAAAAATGACAAGTTTCATCAAAACTCGTCATAAATTCATTTTTCTCGCCCGTGATGCTTCCTATATTTGTTAGATATGCTTATATTGTCATACCAAATTTTTAAGCATTTATTAAAAAATCAAAATTTCATAAAAAATCCAAAGGGGTTAGCCTTTGCTTTTCTACCAAAAATGACAATTTTCATCAACACTGGCCGTAAATTAATTTTTCTTGCCTAAGAAGCTTCCTATCTTTGTCAGATACGTGTTATATTTTCATACCTAAATTTTGAAGCATTTCATAAAAAATCAAAATATCATAAAAAATCCAAAGGGGTTAGCCTTTGTTTTTTTACCAAAAATGACAAGTTCCATCAAAACTCGTCGTAAATTCATTTTTCTCGCCCGTGACGCTTCTTATCTTTGTTAGATACGTATTATATTGTCATACCGAAATTTTGAAGCATTTCGGAAAAAATAAAAAATTGACAAAAAGATCCAAAGGGGTTAGCCTTTGCTTTTCTACCAAAAACGATAATTTTCATCAACACTCGCCGTAAATTCATTTTTCTCGCCCGTGAATTAAAACTCGCCGTAAATTCATTTTCTTGCCTGTGAAGCTTCTTATCTTTGTCAGATATGCGTTATATTTTCATACCTAAATTTTGAATCATTTCGGAAAAAATCAAAATTTTACAAAAAAAATCCAAAGGGGGTTAGCCTTTGTTTTTTACCAAAAATGACAAGTTCCATTAAAACTCGCCGTAAATTTATTTTTTCGCCCGTGACGCTTCTTATCATTGTCAGATACGCATTATATTGTCATACCAAAATTTTGAAGCATTGCAGAAAAAATAAAAAAATGACAAAAAGATCCAAATGGGTTAGCCTTTGCTTTTCTACCAAAAACGACAATTTTTATCAACACTCGCCGTTTTTTTTTCTCGCCCGTGAATCAAAACTCGCCGTAAATTCATTTTTCTCGCCCGTGAGGCTTCTTATGTTTGTCAGATACACGTTATCTTGTCATACCTAACTTTTGAAGCATTTCAGAAAAAATCAAAATTTCACAACAAAATCCAAAGGGGTTAGCCTTTGCTTTTTACCAAAAACGGCAATTTTCATCAAAACTCGCTGTAAATTCTATTTTCTTGCCCGTGAAGCTTCTTATCTTTGTCAGATAATCGTTATACTTTCATACCTAAATTTTAAAGCATTTCAGAAAAAAATAAAAATTTCACAAAAAATGCAAATTGGTTAGCCTTTGTTTTTTACCAAAAACGACAAGTTCCATCAAAACTCGTCGTAAATTCATTTTTCTCGCCTGAGAGGCTTCTTATATATGCCAGATACGCTTATATTGTCATACCGGAAATTTGAAGCATTTAAAAAAAAAACAAAATTTCACAAAAATCCAAAGGGGTTAGCCTTCGCTTTTTCTCAAAAACGGCGATTTTCATCAAAATTTGTCATAAATTCATTAATTGTCGCCCGTGAAGCTTCTTATCTTTGTCAGTTACGTATTATTGTCATATCTAAATTTTGAAGCATTTCGGAAATAAATCAAAATTTCACAAATTTGTTTAAAGGGGTTAGCCTTTGCTTTTCTACAAAAAACGACAATTTTCATCAACACTCGCTGTAAATTCATTTTTCTCGCCCGTGAATCAAAACTCGCCGTAAATTCATTTTCTTGCCCGTGAAGCTTCTTATTATTGTCAGATAAGCGTTATACTTTTATACCTAAATTTTGGAGCATTTGGGAAAAAATAAAAATTTAACAAAAAATCCAAATGGGTTGGCCTTTGTTTTTTACCAAAAACGACAAGTTGCATTAAAACTCACCGTAAATTCATCTTTCTTGCCTGTGAAGCTTCTTATCTTTGTCAGATATGCGTTATATTTTCATACCTAACTTTTGAAGCATTTCGAAAAAAAATCAAAATTTTACAAATTTTTTTAAAGGGCTTGGCCTTTGCTTTTTTACTAAAAATGACAATTTTCATCAACACTCGCCGTAAATTCATTTTTCTTGCCCGCGAAGCTTCTTATCTTTGTCAGATACAATTTATATTTTCATACCTAAATTTTGAAGCATTTTGAAAAAAAAACAAAATTTCACAAAAAATCCAAAGGGGTTAGCCTTTGTTTTTTTACCAAAAATGACAAGTTCCATTAAAACTCGTCGTAAATTCATTTTTCTCGCCCGTGACGCTTCTTATCTTTGTCAGATACGCATTATATTTTCATGCCAAAATTTTGTAGCATTTCGGAAAAAAAAATCAAAATTTCACAAAAAAGCCAAAGGGGTTAGCCTTTGCTTTTTCTCAAAAACGGCAATTTTCATCAAAATTCATCGTAAATTCATTTTTCTCACTCGTGAAGCTTCTTATTTTTGTCAGATACATGTTATATTGTCATACCTAAATTTGAAGCATTTCGAAAAAATCAAAATTTCACAAAAAAATCCAAATGGGTTAGCCTTTGCTTTTCTACCAAAAATGACAATTTTCATCAACCCTCGCCGTAAATTCATTTTTTCGCCCGTGAATTAAAACTCGTCGTAAATTCATTTTTCTTGCCCGTGAAGCTTCCTATCTTTGTTAGTTACGTGTTATATTGTCATACCTAAATTTTGAAGCATTTCAAAAAAAATCAAAATTTTACAAAATTTTTTAAAGGGCTTAGCCTTTGCTTTTCTACCAAAAACGACAATTTTCATCAACACTCGCCGTAAATTCATTTTTCTCGCCCGTGAATCAAAACTCACCGTAAATTCATTTTTCTTGCCCGTGAAGCTTCTTATCTTTGTCAGATACAAGTTATATTTTCATACCTAAATTTTGAAGCATTTTGGAAAAAAACAAAATTTCACAAAAAATCCAAAGGGGTTAGCCTTTGTTTTTTTTCTACCAAAAATAACAAGTTCCATCAAAAGTCATCGTAAATTCATTTTTCTCACCCGTGACACTTCTTATCTTTGTCAGATACGCATTATATTTTCATGCCAAAATTTTGAAGCATTTCGGAAAAAAAATCAAAATTTCACAAAAAATCCAAAGGGGTTAGCCTTTGCTTTTTCTCAAAAACGGCAATTTTCATCAAAATTCGTCGTAAATTCATTTTTCTCGCCCGTGAAGCTTCTTATCTTTGTCATACCTAAATTTGAAGCATTTCGAAAAAAATCAAAATTTCACAAAAAAATTCAAAGGGGTTAGCCTTTGCTTTTCTACCAAAAATGACAATTTTCATCAACACTCGCCGTAAATTCATTTTTCGCCCGTTAATTAAAACTCGTCGTAAATTCATTTTTATTGCCCGTGAAGCTTCTTATATTTGTTAGATATGCGTTATATTTTCATACCTAAATTTTGAAGCATTTCAGAAAAAATCAAAATTTCACAAAAAAATCCAAAGGGGTTAGCCATTGCTTTTTCTCAAAAATGACAATTTTCAACAAAATTCATCAAAAATTCATTTTTCTCGCCCGTAAAGCTTCTTATCTTTGTCAGTTACGTGTTATATTGTCATACCTAAACTTTAAAGCATTTCAGAAAAAATTCAAAATTTCACAAAAATGCAAAGGGGTTATCCTTTGTTTTTTACCACAAACGACAAGTTCCGTCAAAACTCGTTGTAAATTCATTTTTCTCGCCCGAGATGCTTTTTATCTTTGTCAGTTATGTGTTATATTGGCATATCTAAATTTTGAAGCATTTCGGATAAAATAAAAAATTGACAAAAAGATCCAAAGGGGTTAGCCTTTGCTTTTCTACCAAAAACGACAATTTTCATCAACACTCGTTGTAAATTCATTTTTCTCGCCCGTGAATCAAAACTCGCCGTAAATTCATTTTTCTCGCCCGTGAGGCTTCTTATCTTTGTTAGATATGCGTTATCTTGTCATAACTAAATTTTGAAGCATTTTAGAAAAAATCAAAATTTCACAACAAAATCCAAAGGGTTTAGCCTTTGCTTTTTACCAAAAACGGCAATTTTCATTAAAACTCGCTGTAAATTCATTTTTTTTGTCCGTGAAGGTTCTTATCTTTGTCAGATAATCGTTATACTTTCATACCTAAATTTTGAAGCATTTTGGAAAAAAAATCAAAATTTCACAAAAAATCCAAAGGGGTTAGCCTTTGTTTTTCTCCAAAAACGACAAGTTCCATCAAAACTCGTCGTAAATTCATTTTTCTCGGCCGTGACGCTTCTTATATATGTCAGATACGCTTATATTGTCATACTAAAATTTTGAAGCATTTCGGAAAAAAATCAAAATTTCACAAAAAAATCGAAAAGTGTTAGCCTTTGCTTTTTCTCAAAAACGGCAATTTTCATCAAAATTCGTCGTAAATTTATTTTTTCTCGTCTGTGAAGCTTCTTATCTTTGCCAGTTACGTGTTATATTGTCATACCTAAATTTTGAAGCATATTGGAAAAAAAAATCAAAATTTCATAATTTTTTTAAAGGGGTTAGCCTTTGCTTTTTAACCAAAAACGACAATTTTCATCAACACTCGCCGTAAACTTATTTTTCTCGTCCGTGAATCAAAACTTGTCATAAATTCATTTTTCTTGCCCATGAAGCTTCTTATCTTTGTCAGATAAGCGTTATACTTCTATACCTAAATTTTGAAGCATTTCAAAAAAAAAAATCAAAATTTCACAAAAAATCCAAAGGGGTTAGCCTTTGTTTTTTTACCAAAAACGACAAGTTCTATCAAAAGTCGTCGTAAATTCATTTTTCTCGCCCTTGATGCTTCTTATATTTGTCAGATATGCTTATATTGTCATACTGAATTTTTGAAGCATTTCTAAAAAAAATCAAAATTTCACAAAAATCCAAAGGGGTTAGCCTTTGCTTTTTCTCAAAAACGGCAATTTTCATCAAAATTCGTCGTAAATTCATTTTTTTTCTCGCTCGTGAAGCTTCTTATCTTTGTCAGTTACGAGTTATATTGTCATACCTAAATTTTGAATCATTTCAGGAAAAAATCAAAATTTTAAATTTTTTTTAAAGGGGTTAGCCTTTGCTTTTCTACCAAAAACGACAATTTTCATCAACACTCGCCGTAAATTTATTTTTCTGGCCTGTGAATTAAAACTGGCCATAAATTCATCTTTCTTGCCTGTGAAGCTTCTTATCTTTGTCAGATATGCGTTATATTTTCATACCTAAATTTTGAAGCATTTCGGAAAAAATCAAAATTTCACAAAAAAATCCAAAGGGGTTAGCCTTTGATTTTTACCAAAAATGACAAGTTCCATCAAAACTCATCGCAAATTCATTTTTCTTGCCCGTGACGCTTCTTATCTTTGTCATATACGCATTATATTGTCATACTTAAATTTTGAAGCATTTCACAAAAAAATCAAAATTGCACAACAAATCTAAAGGGTAGCCTTTGCTTTTTCTCAAAAACGGCAATTTTCAACAAAATTCGTCAAAATTTCATTTTTCTCGCTAGTGAAGCTTCTTATCTTTGTCAGTTACGTGTTATATTATCATATCTAAACTTTGAAGCATTTTAGAAAAAAATTCAAAATTTCACAAAAAATGGAAAGGGGTTAGCCTTTGTTTTTTACCAAAAATGACAAGTTCCATCAAAACTCGTCGTAAATTCATTTTTCTCACCTAAGACGCTTCTTATATATGTCAGATACGCTTATATTATCATACCGAAAATTTGAAGCATTTCAAAAAAAATCAAAATTTCACAAAAAATCCAAAGGGGTTAGCCTTTGCTTTTTCTCAAAACAGGAATTTTCATCAAAATTTGTCATAAATTCATTAATTCTCGCCCGTGAAGCTTCTTATCTTTGTCAGTTACGTATTATTGTTATACCTAAATTTTGAAGCATTTCGGAAATAAATCAAAATTTCAAAAATTTGTTTAAAGGGGTTAGCCTTTGCTTTTCTACCAAAAACGACAATTTTCATCAACACTCGCTATAAATTCATTTTTCTCGCTCGTGAATCAAAACTTGCCGTAAATTCATTTTCTTGCCCGTGAAGCTTCTTATCTTTGTCAGATAAGTGTTATACTTTTATACCTAAATTTTGGAGCATTTCGGGAAAAAATAAAAATTTCACAAAAAATCCAAATGGGTTAGCCTTTGTTTTTTACCAAAAACGCCAAGTTGCATCAAAACTCACCGTAAATTCATCTTTCTTGCCTGTGAAGTTTCTTATCTTTGTCAGATATGCGTTATATTTTCATACCTAAATTTTGAAATATTCTGAAAAATCAAAATTTCACAAAAAATCCAAAGGGGTTAGCCTTTGCTTTTTCTCAAAAACGGCAATTTTCATCAAAATTTATCGTAAATTAATTTTTTCTTGCCTGTGAAGCTTCTTATCTTTGTCAGTTACGTGTTATATTGTCATACCTAAATTTTGAAGCATTTCAAAAAAAAACAAAATTTTATAAAATTTTTTAAAGGGCTTAGCCTTTGCTTTTCAACCAAAAACGACAATTTTCATCAACACTCGCCGTAAATTCATTTTTCTCGCCCGTGAATCAAAACTCGCCGTAAATTCATTTTGTTGCCCATGAAGCTTCTTATCTCTTTCAGATACAAGGTATATTTTCATACCTAAATTTTGAAGCATTTTGGAAAAAAAAACAAAATTTCACAAAAAATCCAATGGGTTAGCCTTTGTTTTTTTACCAAAATGACAAGTTCCATCAAAACTCGTCCTAAATTCATTTTTCTCGCCCGTGACGCTTCTTATCTTTATCAGATACGCATTATATTTTCATGCCAAAATTTTGAAGCATTTCAGAAAACAAAAATCAAAATTTCACAAAAAAATCCAAAGGGGTTAGCCTTTGCTTTTTCTCAAAAACGGCAATTTTCATCAAAATTCGTCGTAAATTCATTTTTTTTCTCGCCCGTGAAGCTTCTTATCTTTGTCAGTTACGAGTTATATTGTCATACCTAAATTTTGAATCATTTCGGGAAAAAAATCAAAATTTTAAATTTTTTTAAAGGGGTTAGCCTTTGCTTTTCTACCAAAAACGACAATTTTCATCAACACTCGCCGTAAATTTATTTTTCTGGCCTGTGAATTAAAACTGGCCATAAATTCATCTTTCTTGCCTGTGAAGCTTCTTATCTTTGTCAGATATGCGTTATATTTTCATACCTAAATTTTGAAGCATTTCGGAAAAAATCAAAATTTCACAAAAAAATCCAAAGGGGTTAGCCTTTGATTTTTACCAAAAATGACAAGTTCCATCAAAACTCATCGCAAATTCATTTTTCTTGCCCGTGACGCTTCTTATCTTTGTCATATACGCATTATATTGTCATACTTAAATTTTGAAGCATTTCAAAAAAAAAATCAAAATTGCACAACAAATCTAAAGGGGTTAGCCTTTGCTTTTTCTCAAAAACGGCAATTTTCAACAAAATTCGTCAAAATTTCATTTTTCTCGCTAGTGAAGCTTCTTATCTTTGTCAGTTACGTGTTATATTATCATACCTAAACTTTGAAGCATTTTAGAAAAAATTCAAAATTTCACAAAAAATGGAAAGGGGTTAGCCTTTGTTTTTTACCAAAAACGACAAGTTCCATCAAAACTCGTCGCAAATTTATTTTTCTCACCTAAGACGCTTCTTATATATGTCAGATACGCTTATATTATCATACCAAAAATTTGAAGCATTTCAAAAAAAATCAAAATTTCACAAAAAATCCAAAGGGGTTAGCCTTTGCTTTTTCTCAAAACAGGAATTTTCATCAAAATTTGTCATAAATTCATTAATTCTCGCCCGTGAAGCTTCTTATCTTTGTCAGTTACGTATTATTGTCATACCTAAATTTTGAAGCATTTCGGAAATAAATCAAAATTTCACAAATTTGTTTAAAGGGGTTAGCCTTTGCTTTTCTACCAAAAACGACGATTTTCATCAACACTCGCTATAAATTCATTTTTCTCGCTCGTGAATCAAAACTTGCCGTAAATTCATTTTCTTGCCCGTGAAGCTTCTTATCTTTGTCAGATAAGTGTTATACTTTTATACCTAAATTTTGGAGCATTTCGGAAAAAATAAAAATTTCACAAAAAATCCAAATGGGTTAGCCTTTGTTTTTTACCAAAAACGACAAGTTGCATCAAAACTCACCGTAAATTCATCTTTCTTGCCTGTGAAGTTTCTTATCTTTGTCAGATATGCGTTATATTTTCATATCTAAAGTTTGACGCATTTCTGAAAAATCAAAATTTCACAAAAAATCCAAAGGGGTTAGCCTTTGCTTTTTCTCAAAAACGGCAATTTTCATCAAAATTCATCGTAAATTAATTTTTTCTTGCCTGTGAAGCTTCTTATCTTTGTCAGTTACGTGTTATATTGTCATACCTAAATTATGAAGCATTTCAAAAAAATCAAAATTTTACAAATTTTTTTAAAGGGCTTAGCCTTTGCTTTTCAACCAAAAACGACAATTTTCATCAACACTCGCCGTAAATTCATTTTTCTCGCCCGTGAATCAAAACTCGCCGTAAATTCATTTTGTTGCCCATGAAGCTTCTTATCTCTTTCATATACAAGGTATATTTTCATACCTAAATTTTGAAGAATTTTGGAAAAAAAAACAAAATTTCACAAAAAATCCAAAGGGGTTAGCCTTTGTTTTTTTACCAAAATGACAAGTTCCATCAAAACTCGTCCTAAATTCATTTTTCTCGCCCGTGACGCTTCTTATCTTTGTCAGATACGCATTATATTTTCATGCCAAAATTTTGAAGCATTTTGGAAAAAAAATCAAAATTTCACAAAAAATCCAAAGGGGTTAGCCTTTGCTTTTTCTCAAAAACGGCAATTTTCATCAAAATTCGTCGTAAATTCATTTTTCTCGCCCGTGAAGCTTCTTATTTTTGTCAGATACATGTTATATTGTCATACCTAAATTTGAAGCATTTCGGAAAAAATCAAAATTTCACAAAAAATCCAAAGGGGTTAGCCTTTGCTTTTATACAAAAAATGACAATTTTCATCAACACTCGCCGTAAATTTATTTTTTCGCCCGTGAATTAAAACTCGCCGTAAATTCATTTTTATTGCCCGTGAAGCTTCTTACCTTTGTCAGTTACGTGTTATATTGTCATACCTAAATTTTGAAGCATTTCGAAAAAAAATCAAAATTTTACAAAAATTTTTAGAGGGCTTAGCCTTTGCTTTTCTACCAAAAACAACAATTTTCATCAACACTCGCCGTAAATTCATTTTTCTCGCCCATGAATCAAAACACGCCGTAAATTCATTTTTCTTGTCCGTGAAGCATATTATCTTTGTTAGATACAAGTTATATTTTCCTACCTAAATTTTGAAGTATTTTGGAAAAAAAAATTTCATAAAAAATCCAAAGGGGTTATCCTTTGTTTTTTTACCAAAAATGACAAGTTCCATCAAAACTCGTCGTAAATTCATTTTTCTTGCCTGTGACGCTTCTTATATTTGTCAGATACGCATTATATTTTCATGCCAAAATTTTGAAGTATTTCGGAAAAAAATCAAAATTTCACAAAAAATCCAAAGGGGTTAGCCTTTGTTTTTTCTCAAAAACGGCAATTTTCATCAAAATTCGTCGTAAATTCATTTTTCTCGCTCGTGAAGCTTCTTATTTTTGTCACATACATGTTATATTGTCATACCTAAATTTGAAGCATTTCGGAAAAAATCAAAATTTCACAACAAAATCCAAAGGTGTTAGCCTTTGCTTTTCTACCAAAAATGACAATTTTCATCAACACTCGCCGTAAAATCATTTTTTCGCCCGTGAATTAAAACTCACCGTAAATTCATTTTTATTGCCCGTGAAGCTTCTTATATTTGTCATATATGAGTTATATTTTCATACCTAAATTTTGAAGCATTTTAGAACAAAAATCAAAATTTCACAAAAAATCCAAAGGGGTTAGCCTTTGCTTTTTCTCAAAAACGGCAATTTTCAACAAAATTCATCAAAAATTCATTTTTCTCGCCCGTGAAGCTTCTTATCTTTGTCAGTTACGTGTTATATTGTCATACCTAAACTTTGAAGCATTTCAGAAAAAATTCAAAATTTCACAAAAATGCAAAGGGGTTAGCCTTTGTTTTTTACCACAAACGACAAGTTCCATCAAAACTCGTTGTAAATTCATTTTTCTCGCCCGTGATGCTTTTTATCTTTGTCACTTATGTGTTATATTGGCATATCTAAATTTTGAAGCATTTCGGATAAAATAAAAAATTGACAAAAAGATCCAAAGGGGTTAGCCTTTGCTTTTCTACCAAAAACGACAATTTCATCAACACTCGTTGTAAATTCATTTTTCTCGCCCGTGAATCAAAACTCACCATAAATTCATTTTTCTCGCCCGTGAGGCCTCTTATCTTTATCAGATATGCGTTACCTTGTCATAACTAAATTTTGAAGCATTTTAGAAAAAAATCAAAATTTCACAACAAAATCCAAAGGGGTTAGCCTTTGCTTTTTACCAAAAACGGCAATTTTCATCAAAACTCGCCGTAAATTTATTTTTTTGTCCGTGAAGCTTCTTATCTTTGTCAGGTAATCATTATACTTTTATACCAAAATTTTGAAGCATTTCGGAAACAAAATCAAAATTTCACAAAAATCCAAAGGGGTTAGCCTTTGTTTTTCTACCAAAAACGACAAGTTCCATCAAAACTCGTCGTGAATTCATTTTTCTCGCCCGTGACGCTTCTTATATATGTCAGATACGCTTATATTGTCATACCGAAATTTTGAAGCATTTCGGAAAAAATCAAAATTTCACAAAAAATCCAAAGGTGTTAGGCTTTGCTTTTTCTCAAAAACGGCAATTTTCATCAAAATTCATCGTAAATTCATTTTTTCTCTTCTATGAAACTTCTTATCTTTGTCAGTTACGTGTTATATTGTCATACCTAAATTTTGAAGTATTTTGGAAAAAAAATCAAAATTTCATAATTTTTGTAAAGGGGTTAGCCTTTGCTTTTTTACCAAAAACGACAATTTTCATCAACACTCGCCGTAAATTCATTTTTCTCGTCCGTGAATCAAAACTTGTCGTAAATTCATTTTTCTTGCTCATTAAGCTTCTTATCTTTGTCAGATAAGCGTTATACTTCTATACCTAAATTTTGAAGCATTTCGTAAAAAATCAAAATTTCACAAAAAATCCAAAGGGGTTAGCCTTTGTTTTCTACCAAAAACGACAGGTTCCATCAAAAGTCATCGTAAATTCATTTTTCTTACCCGTGATGCTTCTTATATTTGTCAGATATGCTTATATTGTCATACTGAATTTTTAAAGCATTTCTAAAAAAATCAAAATTTCACAAAAAATCCAAAGGGGTTAGCCTTTGCTTTTCTACCAAAAATGACAATTTTCATCAACACTCGCCATAAATTAATTTTTCTTGCCTAACAAGCTTTATATCTTTGTCAATACGCGTTATATTTTCATACCTAAATTTTGAAGCATTTCGTAAAAAATCAAAATATCACAAAAAACCCAAAGGGGGTTAGCCTTTGTTTTTTTACCAAAAATGACAAGTTCCATCAAAATTCATCGTAAATTCATTTTTCCCGCCCGTGACGCTTCTTATCTTTTTTAGATACGGGTTATATTGTCATACCAAAATTTTGAAGCATTTCAGAAAAAATAAAAAATTGACAAAAAGATCCAAAGGGGTTAGCCTTTGCTATTCTACCCAAAACGACAATTTTCATCAACACTCACGTACATTCATTTTTCTCGCCCGTGAATTAAAACTCGTCATAAATTCATTTTTCTCGCCTGTGAAGCTTCTTATCATTGTCAGATACGCGTTATATTTTCATACCTAAATTTTGAAGCATTTTGGAAAAAATCAAAATTTCACAAAAAAATCCAAAGGGGGTTAGCCTTTGTTTTTTACCAAAAATGACAAGTTCCATCAAAACTCGCCGTAAATTCATTTTTTCGCCCGTGACGCTTCTTATCTTTATCAGATACGGGTTATATTGTCATACCGAAATTTTGAAGCATTGCGGAAAAAATAAAAAAATGACAAAAAGATCCAAATGGGTTAGCCTTTGCTTTTCTACCAAAAACGACAATTTTTATCAACACTCGCCGTAAATTTTTTTCTCGCCCGTGAATCAAAACTCGCCGTAAATTCATTTTTCTTGCCTGTGAAACTTCTTATATTTGTCAGATACGTGTTATATTTTCATACCTCAATTTTGAAGGATTTTGGAAAAAAACAAAATTTCACAAAAAAATCCAAAGGGAGCCTTTGTTTTTTTTACCAAAAATGACAAGTTCCATCAAAACTTGTCCTAAATTCATTTTTCTCGCCTGTGAAGCTTCTTATCTTTGTCAGATAACAAAATTTTGTCATACCAAAATTTTTCAGCATTTCGGGAAAAAACAAAATTTCACAAAAAATCCAAAAGGGTTAGCCTTTGTTTTTTCTAAAAAACGGCAATTTTCATCAGAATTCGTCGTAAATTCATTTTTCTCGCCCGTGAAGCTTCTTATCTTTGTCAGTTACGTGTTATATTGTTATACCTAAATTTTGAATCATTTCAGAAAAGTAAAAATTTCACAACAAAATCCAAAGGTGTTAGCCTTTGCTTTTTACCAAAAATGGCAATTTTCATCAAAACTCACCGTAAATTCATTTTTCTTGCCCGTGAAGCTTCTTATCTTTGTGAGATAATCGTTATACTTTCATAACTAAATTTTGAAGCATTTCAGAAAAAATCAACATTTCACAAAAAATCCAAAGGGGTTAGCCTTTGTTTTTCTACCAAAAACCACAAATTCAATCAAAACTCATCGTAAATTCATTTTTCTCGCCCGTGACGCTTCTTATATTTGTCAGATACGCTTATATTGTCATACCGAAATTTTGAAGCATTGCGGGAAAAATAAAAAAATAACAAAAAGATCCAAATGGGTTAGCCTTTACTTTTCTACCAAAAACGACAATTTTCATCAACACTCGCCGTACATTCATTTTTCTCGCCTGTGAAGCTTCTTATCATTGTCAGATACGCGTTATATTTTCATACCTAAATTTTGAAGCATTTCGGAAAAAATCAAAATTTCACAAAAAAATCCAAAGGGGGTTAGCCTTTGTTTTTTTACCAAAAATGACAAGTTCCATCAAAACTCGTCGTAAATTCATTTTTTTCGCCCGTGACACTTCTTATCTTTATCAGATACGGGTTATATTGTCATACCGAAATTTTGAAGCATTGCGGAAAAAATAAAAAAATGACAAAAAGATCCAAATGGGTTAGCCTTTGCTTTTCTACCAAAAACGACAATTTTTATCAACACTCGCAGTAAATTTATTTTTCTCGCCCGTGAATCAAAACTCGCCGTAAATTCATTTTTCTTGCCTGTGAAGCTTCTTATCTTTGTCAGATACGTGTTATATTGTCATACCTAAATTTTGAAGCATTTCGGAAAAATCAAAATTTCACAAAAAATTTTAAAGGGGTCAGCCTTTGCTTTTCTACCAAAAACGATAATTTTCATCAACACTAGCCGTAAATTCATTTTTCTCGCCCGTGAATCAAAACTCACCGTATATTTATTTTTATTGCCCGTGAAGCTTCTTATGTTTGTCAGATACGAATTATATTTTCATACCTCAATTTTGAAGGATTTTGAAAAAAAACAAAATTTCACAAAAAAATACAAAGGGGTTAGCCTTTGTTTTTTTACCAAAAATGACAAGTTCCATCAAAACTTGTCCTAAATTCATTTTTCTCGCCTGTGAAGCTTCTTATCTTTGTCAGATACCAAAATTTTGTCATACCAAAATTTTTCAGCATTTCGGGAAAAAACAAAATTTCACAAAAAATCCAAAAGGGTTAGCCTTTGTTTTTTCTAAAAAACGGCAATTTTCATCAGAATTCATCGTAAATTCATTTTTCTCGCCCGTGAAGCTTCTTATCTTTGTCAGTTACGTGTTATATTGTTATACCTAAATTTTGAAGCATTTCAGAAAAGTAAAAATTTCACAACAAAATCCAAAGGGGTTAGCCTTTGCTTTTTACCAAAAACGGCAATTTTCATCAAAACTCACCGTAAATTCATTTTTCTTGCCCGTGAAGCTTCTTATCTTTGTAACATAATCGTTATACTTTCATAACTAAATTTTGAAGCATTTCAGAAAAAATCAAAATTTCACAAAAAATCCAAAGGGGTTAGCCTTTGTTTTTCTACCAAAAACCACAAATTCAATCAAAACTCATCGTAAATTCATTTTTCTCGCCCGTGACGCTTCTTATATTTGTCAGATACGCTTATATTGTCATACCGAAATTTTGAAGCATTGCGGGAAAAATAAAAAAATAACAAAAAGATCCAAATGGGTTAGCCTTTACTTTTCTACCAAAAACGACAATTTTCATCAACACTCGCCGTACATTCATTTTTCTCGCCTGTGAAGCTTCTTATCATTGTCAGATACGCGTTATATTTTCATACCTAAATTTTGAAGCATTTCGGAAAAAATCAAAATTTCACAAAAAAATCCAAAGGGGGTTAGCCTTTGTTTTTTTACCAAAAATGACAAGTTCCATCAAAACTCGTCGTAAATTCATTTTTTTCGCCCGTGACACTTCTTATCTTTATCAGATACGGGTTATATTGTCATACCGAAATTTTGAAGCATTGCGGAAAAAATAAAAAAATGACAAAAAGATCCAAATGGGTTAGCCTTTGCTTTTCTACCAAAAACGACAATTTTTATCAACACTCGCAGTAAATTTATTTTTCTCGCCCGTGAATCAAAACTCGCCGTAAATTCATTTTTCTTGCCTGTGAAGCTTCTTATCTTTGTCAGATACGTGTTATATTGTCATACCTAAATTTTGAAGCATTTCGGAAAAATCAAAATTTCACAAAAAATTTTAAAAGGGTCAGCCTTTGCTTTTCTACCAAAAACGATAATTTTCATCAACACTAGCCGTAAATTCATTTTTCTCGCCCGTGAATCAAAACTCACCGTATATTTATTTTTATTGCCCGTGAAGCTTCTTATGTTTGTCAGATACGAATTATATTTTCATACCTCAATTTTGAAGGATTTTGGAAAAAAAACAAAATTTCACAAAAAAATACAAAGGGGTTAGCCTTTGTTTTTTTACCAAAAATGACAAGTTCCATCAAAACTTGTCCTAAATTCATTTTTCTCGCCTGTGAAGCTTCTTATCTTTGTCAGATACCAAAATTTTGTCATACCAAAATTTTTCAGCATTTCGGGAAAAAACAAAATTTCACAAAAAATCCAAAAGGGTTAGCCTTTGTTTTTTCTAAAAAACGGCAATTTTCATCAGAATTCATCGTAAATTCATTTTTCTCGCCCGTGAAGCTTCTTATCTTTGTCAGTTACGTGTTATATTGTTATACCTAAATTTTGAAGCATTTCAGAAAAGTAAAAATTTCACAACAAAATCCAAAGGGGTTAGCCTTTGCTTTTTACCAAAAACGGCAATTTTCATCAAAACTCACCGTAAATTCATTTTTCTTGCCCGTGAAGCTTCTTATCTTTGTGACATAATCGTTATACTTTCATAACTAAATTTTGAAGCATTTCAGAAAAAATCAAAATTTCACAAAAAATCCAAAGGGGTTAGCCTTTGTTTTTCTACCAAAAACCACAAATTCAATCAAAACTCATCGTAAATTCATTTTTCTCGCCCGTGACGCTTCTTATATTTGTCAGATACGCTTATATTGTCATACCGAAATTTTGAAGCATTGCGGGAAAAATAAAAAAATAACAAAAAGATCCAAATGGGTTAGCCTTTACTTTTCTACCAAAAACGACAATTTTCATCAACACTCGCCGTACATTCATTTTTCTCGCCTGTGAAGCTTCTTATCATTGTCAGATACGCGTTATATTTTCATACCTAAATTTTGAAGCATTTCGGAAAAAATCAAAATTTCACAAAAAAATCCAAAGGGGGTTAGCCTTTGTTTTTTTACCAAAAATGACAAGTTCCATCAAAACTCGTCGTAAATTCATTTTTTTCGCCCGTGACACTTCTTATCTTTATCAGATACGGGTTATATTGTCATACCGAAATTTTGAAGCATTGCGGAAAAAATAAAAAAATGACAAAAAGATCCAAATGGGTTAGCCTTTGCTTTTCTACCAAAAACGACAATTTTTATCAACACTCGCAGTAAATTTATTTTTCTCGCCCGTGAATCAAAACTCGCCGTAAATTCATTTTTCTTGCCTGTGAAGCTTCTTATCTTTGTCAGATACGTGTTATATTGTCATACCTAAATTTTGAAGCATTTCGGAAAAATCAAAATTTCACAAAAATTTTTAAAGGGGTCAGCCTTTGCTTTTCTACCAAAAATGATAATTTTCATCAACACTAGCCGTAAATTCATTTTTCTCGCCCGTGAATCAAAACTCACCGTATATTCATTTTTCTTGCCCGTGAAGCTTCTTATGTTTGTCAGATACGAATTATATTTTCATACCTCAATTTTGAAGGATTTTGAAAAAAAAAACAAAATTTCACAAAAAAATCCAAAGGGGTTAGCCTTTGTTTTTTTACCAAAAATGACAAGTTCCATCAAAACTTGTCCTAAATTCATTTTTCTCGCCTGTGAAGCTTCTTATCTTTGTCAGATACCAAAATTTTGTCATACCAAAATTTTTCAGCATTTCGGGAAAAAACAAAATTTCACAAAAAATCCAAAAG
Organism: Neostapfia colusana; assembly: GCA_030760725.1. NCBI lineage: Eukaryota > Viridiplantae > Streptophyta > Magnoliopsida > Poales > Poaceae > Neostapfia > Neostapfia colusana. The sequence goes on from JASWHV010000007.1 coordinate 2,082,497, forward strand.
GGTTAGCCTTTGTTTTTTCTAAAAAACGGCAATTTTCATCAGAATTCGTCGTAAATTCATTTTTCTCGCCCGTGAAGCTTCTTATCTTTGTCAGTTACGTGTTATATTGTTATATCTAAATTTTGAAGCATTTCAGAAAAGTAAAAATTTCACAACAAAATCCAAAGGGGTTAGCCTTTGCTTTTTACCAAAAACGGCAATTTTCATCAAAACTCACCGTAAATTCATTTTTCTTGCCCGTGAAGCTTCTTATCTTTGTGACATAATCGTTATACTTTCATAACTAAATTTTGAAGCATTTCAGAAAAAATCAAAATTTCACAAAAAATCCAAAGGGGATAGCCTTTGTTTTTCTACCAAAAACCACAAATTCAATCAAAACTCATCGTAAATTCATTTTTCTCGCCCGTGACGCTTCTTATATTTGTCAGATACGCTTATATTATCATACCGAAATTTTGAAGCATTGCGGGAAAAATAAAAAAATAACAAAAAGATCCAAATGGGTTAGCCTTTACTTTTCTACCAAAAACGACAATTTTCATCAACACTCGCCGTACATTCATTTTTCTCGCCCGTGAATTAAAACTCATCATAAATTCATTTTTCTCGCCTGTGAAGCTTCTTATCATTGTCAGATACGCGTTATATTTTCATACCTAAATTTTGAAGCATTTCGGAAAAAATCAAAATTTCACAAAAAAATCCAAAGGGGGTTAGCCTTTGTTTTTTTACCAAAAATGACAAGTTCCATCAAAACTCGTCGTAAATTCATTTTTTTCGCCCGTGACGCTTCTTATCTTTATCAGATACGGGTTATATTGTCATACCGAAATTTTGAAGCATTGCGGAAAAAATAAAAAAATGACAAAAAGATCCAAATGGGTTAGCCTTTGCTTTTCTACCAAAAACGACAATTTTTATCAACACTCGCAGTAAATTTATTTTTCTCGCCCGTGAATCAAAACTCGCCGTAAATTCATTTTTCTTGCCTGTGAAGCTTCTTATCTTTGTCAGATACGTGTTATATTGTCATACCTAAATTTTGAAGCATTTCGGAAAAATCAAAATTTCACAAAAAAATTTAAAGGTGTCAGCCTTTGCTTTTCTACCAAAAACGATAATTTTCATCAACACTAGCCGTAAATTCATTTTTCTCGCCCGTGAATCAAAACTCACCGTATATTCATTTTTCTTGCCCGTGAAGCTTCTTATGTTTGTCAGATACGAATTATATTTTCATACCTCAATTTTGAAGGATTTTTTTAAAAAAAACAAAATTTCACAAAAAAATCCAAAGGGATTAGCCTTTGTTTTTTTTACCAAAAATGACAAGTTCCATCAAAACTTGTCCTAAATTCATTTTTCTCGCCTGTGAAGCTTCTTATCTTTGTCAGATACCAAAATTTTGTCATACCAAAATTTTTCAGCATTTCGGGAAAAAACAAAATTTCACAAAAAATCCAAAAGGGTTAGCCTTTGTTTTTTCTAAAAAACGGCAATTTTCATCAGAATTCATCGTAAATTCATTTTTCTCGCCCGTGAAGCTTCTTATCTTTGTCAGTTACGTGTTATATTGTTATACCTAAATTTTGAAGCATTTCAGAAAAGTAAAAATTTCACAACAAAATCCAAAGGGGTTAGCCTTTGCTTTTTACCAAAAACGGCAATTTTCATCAAAACTCACCGTAAATTCATTTTTCTTGCCCGTGAAGCTTCTTATCTTTGTGACATAATCGTTATACTTTCATAACTAAATTTTGAAGCATTTCAGAAAAAATCAAAATTTCACAAAAAATCCAAAGGGGTTAGCCTTTGTTTTTCTACCAAAAACCACAAATTCAATCAAAACTCATCGTAAATTCATTTTTCTCGCCCGTGACGCTTCTTATATTTGTCAGATACGCTTATATTGTCATACCGAAATTTTGAAGCATTGCGGGAAAAATAAAAAAATAACAAAAAGATCCAAATGGGTTAGCCTTTACTTTTCTACCAAAAACGACAATTTTCATCAACACTCGCCGTACATTCATTTTTCTCGCCTGTGAAGCTTCTTATCATTGTCAGATACGCGTTATATTTTCATACCTAAATTTTGAAGCATTTCGGAAAAAATCAAAATTTCACAAAAAAATCCAAAGGGGGTTAGCCTTTGTTTTTTTACCAAAAATGACAAGTTCCATCAAAACTCGTCGTAAATTCATTTTTTTCGCCCGTGACACTTCTTATCTTTATCAGATACGGGTTATATTGTCATACCGAAATTTTGAAGCATTGCGGAAAAAATAAAAAAATGACAAAAAGATCCAAATGGGTTAGCCTTTGCTTTTCTACCAAAAACGACAATTTTTATCAACACTCGCAGTAAATTTATTTTTCTCGCCCGTGAATCAAAACTCGCCGTAAATTCATTTTTCTTGCCTGTGAAGCTTCTTATCTTTGTCAGATACGTGTTATATTGTCATACCTAAATTTTGAAGCATTTCGGAAAAATCAAAATTTCACAAAAATTTTTAAAGGGGTCAGCCTTTGCTTTTCTACCAAAAATGATAATTTTCATCAACACTAGCCGTAAATTCATTTTTCTCGCCCGTGAATCAAAACTCACCGTATATTCATTTTTCTTGCCCGTGAAGCTTCTTATGTTTGTCAGATACGAATTATATTTTCATACCTCAATTTTGAAGGATTTTGAAAAAAAAAAACAAAATTTCACAAAAAAATCCAAAGGGGTTAGCCTTTGTTTTTTTACCAAAAATGACAAGTTCCATCAAAACTTGTCCTAAATTCATTTTTCTCGCCTGTGAAGCTTCTTATCTTTGTCAGATACCAAAATTTTGTCATACCAAAATTTTTCAGCATTTCGGGAAAAAACAAAATTTCACAAAAAATCCAAAAGGGTTAGCCTTTGTTTTTTCTAAAAAACGGCAATTTTCATCAGAATTCGTCGTAAATTCATTTTTCTCGCCCGTGAAGCTTCTTATCTTTGTCAGTTACGTGTTATATTGTTATATCTAAATTTTGAAGCATTTCAGAAAAGTAAAAATTTCACAACAAAATCCAAAGGGGTTAGCCTTTGCTTTTTACCAAAAACGGCAATTTTCATCAAAACTCACCGTAAATTCATTTTTCTTGCCCGTGAAGCTTCTTATCTTTGTGACATAATCGTTATACTTTCATAACTAAATTTTGAAGCATTTCAGAAAAAATCAAAATTTCACAAAAAATCCAAAGGGGATAGCCTTTGTTTTTCTACCAAAAACCACAAATTCAATCAAAACTCATCGTAAATTCATTTTTCTCGCCCGTGACGCTTCTTATATTTGTCAGATACGCTTATATTATCATACCGAAATTTTGAAGCATTGCGGGAAAAATAAAAAAATAACAAAAAGATCCAAATGGGTTAGCCTTTACTTTTCTACCAAAAACGACAATTTTCATCAACACTCGCCGTACATTCATTTTTCTCGCCCGTGAATTAAAACTCATCATAAATTCATTTTTCTCGCCTGTGAAGCTTCTTATCATTGTCAGATACGCGTTATATTTTCATACCTAAATTTTGAAGCATTTCGGAAAAAATCAAAATTTCACAAAAAAATCCAAAGGGGGTTAGCCTTTGTTTTTTTACCAAAAATGACAAGTTCCATCAAAACTCGTCGTAAATTCATTTTTTTCGCCCGTGACGCTTCTTATCTTTATCAGATACGGGTTATATTGTCATACCGAAATTTTGAAGCATTGCGGAAAAAATAAAAAAATGACAAAAAGATCCAAATGGGTTAGCCTTTGCTTTTCTACCAAAAACGACAATTTTTATCAACACTCGCAGTAAATTTATTTTTCTCGCCCGTGAATCAAAACTCGCCGTAAATTCATTTTTCTTGCCTGTGAAGCTTCTTATCTTTGTCAGATACGTGTTATATTGTCATACCTAAATTTTGAAGCATTTCGGAAAAATCAAAATTTCACAAAAAAATTTAAAGGTGTCAGCCTTTGCTTTTCTACCAAAAACGATAATTTTCATCAACACTAGCCGTAAATTCATTTTTCTCGCCCGTGAATCAAAACTCACCGTATATTCATTTTTCTTGCCCGTGAAGCTTCTTATGTTTGTCAGATACGAATTATATTTTCATACCTCAATTTTGAAGGATTTTTTAAAAAAAAACAAAATTTCACAAAAAAATCCAAAGGGATTAGCCTTTGTTTTTTTTACCAAAAATGACAAGTTCCATCAAAACTTGTCCTAAATTCATTTTTCTCGCCTGTGAAGCTTCTTATCTTTGTCAGATACCAAAATTTTGTCATACCAAAATTTTTCAGCATTTCGGGAAAAAACAAAATTTCACAAAAAATCCAAAAGGGTTAGCCTTTGTTTTTTCTAAAAAACGGCAATTTTCATCAGAATTCATCGTAAATTCATTTTTCTCGCCCGTGAAGCTTCTTATCTTTGTCAGTTACGTGTTATATTGTTATACCTAAATTTTGAAGCATTTCAGAAAAGTAGAAATTTCACAACAAAATCCAAAGGGGTTAGCCTTTGCTTTTTACCAAAAACGGCAATTTTCATCAAAACTCACCGTAAATTCATTTTTCTTGCCCGTGAAGCTTCTTATCTTTGTGAGATAATCGTTATACTTTCATAACTAAATTTTGAAGCATTTCAGAAAAAATCAAAATTTCACAAAAAATCCAAAGGGGTTAGCCTTTGTTTTTCTACCAAAAACCACAAATTCAATCAAAACTCATCGTAAATTTATTTTTCTCGCCCGTGACGCTTCTTATATTTGTCAGATACGCTTATATTGTCATACCGAAATTTTGAAGCATTGCGGGAAAAATAAAAAAATAACAAAAAGATCCAAATGGGTTAGCCTTTACTTTTCTACCAAAAACGACAATTTTCATCAACACTCGCCGTACATTCATTTTTCTCGCTCTGAATTAAAACTCGTCATAAATTCATTTTTCTCGCCTGTGAAGCTTCTTATCATTGTCAGATACGCGTTATATTTTCATACCTAAATTTTGAAGCATTTCGGAAAAAATCAAAATTTCACAAAAAAATCCAAAGGGGGGTAGCCTTTGTTTTTTTACCAAAAATGACAAGTTCCATCAAAACTCGCCGTAAATTCATTTTTTTCGCCCGTGACGCTTCTTATCTTTATCAGATACGGGTTATATTGTCATACCAAAATTTTGAAGCATTGCGGAAAAAATAAAAAAATGACAAAAAGATCCAAATGGGTTAGCCTTTGCTTTTCTACCAAAAACGACAATTTTTATCAACACTCGCAGTAAATTTATTTTTCTCGCCCGTGAATCAAAACTCGCCGTAAATTCATTTTTCTTGCCTGTGAAGCTTCTTATCTTTGTCAGATACGTGTTATATTGTCATACCTAAATTTTGAAGCATTTCGGAAAAATCAAAATTTCACAAAAAATTTTAAAGGGGTCAGCCTTTGCTTTTCTACCAAAAACGATAATTTTCATCAACACTAGCCGTAAATTCATTTTTCTCGCCCGTGAATCAAAACTCGCCGTATATTCATTTTTCTTGTCCGTGAAGCTTCTTATCTTTGTCACATACGAATTATATTTTCATACCTCAATTTTGAAGGATTTTGGAAAAAAAACAAAATTTCACAAAAAAATCCAAAGGGGTTAGCCTTTGTTTTTTACCAAAAACGACAAGTTCCATCAAAACTTGTCCTAAATTCATTTTTCTCGCCTGTGAAGCTTCTTATCTTTGTCAGATACCAAAATTTTTCATACCAAAATTTTTCAGCATTTCGGGGAAAACAAAATTTCACAAAAAATCCAAAAGGGTTAGCCTTTGCTTTTTCTAAAAAACGGCAATTTTCATCAGAATTCGTCGTAAATTCATTTTTCTCGCCCGTGAAGCTTCTTATCTTTGTCAGTTACGTGTTATATTGTTATACCTAAATTTTGAAGCATTTCAGAAAAATAAAAATTTCACAACAAAATCCAAAAGGGTTAGCCTTTGCTTTTCTACCAAAAACCACAAATTCAATCGAAACTCATCGTAAATTCATTTTTCTCGCCCGTGACGCTTCTTATATTTGTCAGATACGCTTATATTGTCATACCGAAATTTTGAAGCATTGCGGGAAAAATAAAAAAATGACAAAAAGATCCAAATGGGTTAGCCTTTGCTTTTCTACCAAAAACGACAGTTTTCATCAACACTCGCCGTACATTCATTTTTCTCGCCCGTGAATTAAAACTCGTCATAAATTCATTTTTATCGCCTGTGAAGCTTCTTATCATTGTCAGATACGCGTTATATTTTCATACCTAAATTTTGAAGCATTTCGGAAAAAATCAAAATTTCACAAAAAAATCCAAAGGGGGTTAGCCTTTGTTTTTTTACCAAAAATGACAAGTTCCATCAAAACTCGCCGTAAATTCATTTTTTTCGCCCGTGACGCTTCTTATCTTTATCAGATACGGGTTATATTGTCATACCGAAATTTTGAAGCATTGCAGAAAAAATAAAAAATGACAAAAAGATCCAAATGGGTTAGACTTTGCTTTTCTACCAAAAACGACAATTTTTATCAACACTCGCAGTAAATTTATTTTTCTCGCCCGTGAATCAAAACTCACCGTAAATTCATTTTTCTTGCCTGTGAAGCTTCTTATCTTTGTCAGATACGTGTTATATTGTCATACCTAAATTTTGAATCATTTCGAAAAAATCAAAATTTCACAAAAAAATTTAAAGGGGTGAGCCTTTGCTTTTCTACCAAAAACGATAATTTTCATCAACACTCGTCATAAATTTATTTTTCTCATCCATGAATCAAAACTTGTCGTAAATTCATTTTTCTCACCCTGAAGCTTCTTATCTTTGTCAGTTACGTGTTCTATTATCATACCTAAATTTTGAAGCATTTCGGAAAAAATTAAAATTTCACAAAAAAAATCCAAAGGGATTAGCCTTTGCTTTTCTACAAAAAACGACAATTTTCATCAACACTCGCCATAAATTCATTTTTCTCACCCATGAATCAAAATTCGCTGTAAATTCATTTTTCTTGCCCGTGAAGCTTCTTATCTTTGTCAGTTATTTTTTATATTGTCATACCTAAATTTTGAAGCATTTCAAAAAAAATCAAAAATTTACAAAAATTTTTAAAGGGGTTAGCCTTTGCTTTTCTACCAAAAATGACAATTTTCATCAACACTCGCCGTAAATTTATTTTTCTCTCCCGTGAATCAAAATTCGCCATAAATTCATTTTTATTGCCTGTGAAGCTTCTTATCTTTGTCAGATACGAGTTATATTTTCATACCTAAATTTTGAACCATTTCGGTAAAAAAACAAAATTTCACAAAAAAACAAAGGGGTTAGCCTTTGTTTTTTTACCAAAAACGACAAGTTCCATTAAAACTCGTCGTAAATTCATTTTTCTCGCCCGTGAAGCTTCTTATCTTTGTCAGATTCGCGTTATATTGTCCAATTTTTAAGCATTTCAGAAAACATTAAAATTTCACAAAAAATCCAAAGGGATTAGCCTTTGATTTTTCTCAAAAACGGCAATTTTCATCAAAATTCGTCATAAATTCATCTTTCTCGCCCGTGAAGCTTCTTATCTTTGTCAGTTACGTGTTATGTTGTCATACCTAAATTTTGAAGCATTTCAGAAAAAATCAAAATTTCACAAAAAATCCAAAAGGGTTAGCCTTTGCTTTTCTACCAAAAACGACAATTTTCATCAACACTAATCATAAATTCATTTTTCTCACCCGTGAATCAAAGCTCGTCGTAATTTCATTTTTCTCGCCCGTGACGCTTCTTATATTAGTCAGATATGCTTATATTGTCATATCGAAATTTTGAAGCATTTCTAAAAAATCAAAATTTCACAAAAAATCCAAAGGGGTTAGCCTTTGCTTTTTCTCAAAAACGGCAATTTTCATGAAAATTCATCGTAAATTCATATTTCTGGCCCGTGAAGCTTCTTATCTTTGTTAGTTACGTGTTATATTGTCATACCTAAATTTTGAAGCATTTCGGAAAAATTAAAATTTCACAAAAAAAATCTAAAGAGGTTAGACTTTGCTTTTCTACCAAAAACGACAAGTTCCATCAACACTCATCATAAATTTATTTTTCTCATCCATGAATCAAAACTCGTCGTAAATTCATTTTTCTCATCCGTGAAGCTTCTTATCTTTGTCAGTTACGTGTTCTATTGTCATATCTAAATTTTGAAGCATTCCGGAAAAAATCAAAATTTCACAAAAAAATACAAAGGGATTAGCCTTTGCTTTTCTACCAAAAACGACAATTTTCATCAACACTCGCCATAAATTCATTTTTCTCACCCATGAATCAAAATTCACTGTAAATTCATTTTTCTTGCCCGTGAAGCTTCTTATCTTTGTCAGTTATTTGTTATATTGTCATACCTAAATTTTAAGGCATTTCAAAAAAAATCAAAATTTTACAAAAATTTTTAAAGGGGTTAGCCTTTGCTTTTCTACCAAAAATGACAATTTTCATCAACACTCGCCGTAAATTTATTTTTCTCGCCCGTGAATCAAAACTCGATGTAAATTCATTTTTCTTGCCCGTGAAGCTTCTTATATTTGTCAGATAAGTGTTTATAATTTCATACCTAAATTTTGAAGCATTTCAGAAAAAAATCAAAATTTTACGAAAAATCTAAAGGGGTTAACCTTTGTTTTTGTACCAAAAACGACAAGTTCCATCAAAATTCGTCGTAAATTCATTTTTCTCACCCGTGACGCTTCTAATATATGTCAGATATGCTTATATTGTCATACCGAAATTTTGAAGCATTTTAGAAAAAAAATTGAAATTTCACGAAAAATCCAAAGGGGTTAGTCTTTGCTTTTTCTCAAAAACGGCAATTTTCATCAGAATTCGTCGTAAATTCATTTTTTTCTCGCCCGTCAAGCTTCTTACATTTGTTAGTTACATGTTATATTGTCATACCTAAATTTTGAAGTATTTCAAAAAAAAAAAATTTGACAAAAAAGTTTAAAGGGTTAGTCTTTGCTTTTCTACCAAAAACGTTAATTTTCATCAACACTCGTCATAAATTCATTTTTCTCGTCTGTGAATCAAAACTCGCCATTTATTTTTCTTGCCCGTTCATCTTCTTATCTTTGTCAGATACGAGTTATATTTTCATAACTAAATTTTGAAGCATTTTGAAAAAAAAAACAAAATTTCACAAAAAATCTAAAGGTTTTAGCCTTTGTTTTTTTATCAAAAACGACAAGTTCCATCAAAACTCGTCGTAAATTCATTTTTCTTGTCTGTGAAGCTTCTTATTTTTGTCAGATTCGCGTTATATTGTCCAATTTTTAAGCATTTCAAAAAAAATCAAAATTTCACAAAAATTCCAAAGAAGTTGGCCTTTGATTTTTCTCAAAAACAGCAATTTTCATCAAAATTCGTCATAAATTTATTTTTCTCGCCCGTGAAGGTTATTATCTTTGTCAGTTACATGTTATATTGTCATACATAAATTTTGAAGGATTTCAAAAAAATCAAAATTTCACAAAAAAATCCAAATAGGTTAGCCTTTGCTTTTCTAAAAAACGACAATTTTCATCAACACTAATCATAAATTTATTTTTCTCACCCGTGAATCAAAACTCATCGTAAGCAAAGCATTTAGAGGATATATTGAAGGTTACATTGCAAACCGTAAGGCCAGACCTTCGGAAGCACTATTTTGCTGCTCGGTAATAAACAGTTGCTTGAATTTCACAGATGCTGCCGTCAAGCCACTGATGCACCTAAATTTCACAGATCCGGATAAGAACACGCGGATGGATCTGCGTAGTGCCGAAGTGATGGCCTCACCCGGTCAGTCACCCTCCGCACGCGGGAAAGGTCGCCGGCCCCACCTGCGCGCCTCCCCGCCGCCCGACGTCTCTCGGGGCGCCCAATCTCCGCGAAACCCGCACGCCGCCGGCGCGGACCGTCTTGGCCACTGGCCGTGCCGCCGCCTGTCTTGAGACTTGCGCAGTGAGCGAAGGGAGGGGATGCGGATTCTGGGCTCACGGGAGCCGTGCGTGATTGTCCGGCTAAGCTGGGTGAGGCCGCTTTAAGATTCGGGCTCGCGTCGCTTGAGAGCAGTGGGCTGGATCGTTTTGTTGCAGCCTGCTGAAGACACCTGAAAAGTGGGCTGGGCCGGAAGGGTACCATCTCAAGTAAGTTGCTTCCAAAAAAAACATTTTTCCGCAGAGGACTGTCATCCAAATGACCACAGCAATTCTCCATTCAGATCAATGAAATCAACATCACATGAAATCCTAAGGAACTACTGTAAGCCAGTTCAGTCCGCTCACAAATATAACTTTAAAAACATTCCAAGCATTCAAGCCTTCATGCATGATACAACCATCAAATAGATAGCGTAACATAGCAAACACACTCTTTAGTACGACCTTGAAATAGAAAAGGTGGAGTGCAAGATGGAAGGGGGAAAAAACCTGCCTAACGTGAACTGGACATGAACATCTCTCTACGATAGCAGCATGCTCCGCAGCGCTCCGTAGCTCAAGTTACCCAGAGCAGGAAGCCAGTCCAGTCATTCCAAGATAACTGGAGCTCCTGCAACCGGGCTTAGGGAACCTCAAGCTTTTCCACCAAACCCACTTCTCGCCATTCTGCCGTCCTTTGTCTCCGTAGAGGCTTTTGCAGTCATCCTTTCCTTGTCCGTGAACTTATCACAGTTTCAAGCTCCTTTTTGCGACCGTGCCACTTCAATCATGAAGGAATAACAAGTTCAGTTAGTGTACATGGAGGAAGTAAATGGGAAGGAAACCACGGAGAAGGATATTTTTCATAAAAAGGCTCAAGAATGTAACATGTCCACGACATGCCTTTCAAAGGAAAATACAAAAATGTATGACCAGAAGATTAACATTATTCTCTTCTCTCAATACCATAACTGAAGGGAACATGCTTACCGTTTAACTAACAGTTAGCAAATAAGACTCGGTGGCAAGACAAGGTTTAATCAGTGAACTGGGATTAGGAAAATGTTCTTTTTCTGAAAAAGAAAACCCACAATACTTTTTTATAAGAGAAAAGGAAATTCAGACATCCTCAAAATAGAAAGAAAATTAGGAATACTCACAGGTTGTAAAGTCATAAAGAATGATATCAGCAAAGCTAAAGAGCCTAAATGTCATGATAACGGATGTAAATATCTGCATATATAGGCCGAGTCAAGTGCATGTACATATCAACTATAAGTAATTCCCATTACCTTGGTCAGTCTCTCCTTAAGCTTTGGTCTTGCAGATACTACCACCCGTCTTGGCTGAGCTGATTGTTGTGGCAGCAACTTCTCAGGTTTTGACTTTTTTGTCCCTCCAGCCTGTATTTTCTTTCTCTCTGCTTGAAGCTTCTTGGATAATATTGTTGCCACCACCTTTCTAAGCTTTTTTATTATCCGTTCCCTTTCTTTGTTCCACAGAAACATAGATATCATCTCCAACTTTATTCTATCGTAGCTATCCCAGTCCAGCTTATCCTGGCTGTGATCGCCTTCTTTTGCTGCTTCAGCTATACTATTTGACCAAATTTGCAGAACCTTCTGTCTTGATTTGACAGAAACTATTCGACTCTCCCAGATCTTCCTTAATGCAGTACTTATTTTTTCCTTGCTCTCTTGTCTGAAATAAGATCAAACACAGTTTGTTTCAGAATTTGCACACTATTTTTATACATTGTTTATTGATTCTACATAAGAAAACAATGCACCCACCTATGTAGTTGGCGATGACCTAGCATTTTCTTCCTAACCTGAGATTAGAAGAAAAAAAAGATGGGAGAAGTTGAGTTGAATTGACCCAGATAGTTCACGATTCATACTGAAGTAGCTCTTGGGTGGATGTAAGAGCATTAAGGGAAGTTTTCTTACATGACATCACCTTGGGATTTCTCAGAGCTTCAGCAGTACGCTGCCTGATGAGCTTCTTATGGTCTACAGGAGAATGGCATAATCCTTGATGAAAGGAAACAGCATACAACTGCGTTGAAACTATAAAATTACTGCTAAAAAATGTTGGTGACATGAAGGTGATACCTTCGCTCCATTTCCTGCCTTTTGTCCATGGAACCTTCCCCTTGTTTGCAGCACCAATCTTCCGCCTTCTCTCGATTTCCTTTTTTGACAAACCAGCGAAGTAAGCATCATCTTCTAGATTTTGTGGCTGATGAAGTTGATGATCTTGCACTCGCTTCTTCAAATCACTCCGTAAACTTGAAAATGATGCTGTGTATGATGAATGACGGGACTGCTGTTCATCCATTTTGTTGGCTAATTCTTCGCAAGCTAGTCCTTTCAGTGATGACTGGGGCAAAATGAACTCTCGGCACTGAATTAACCGACTTGGCTCTCGAGATTTTTTCTGTAGCAAAGCTGGCTCCAACAAGGCACAGCACTTGTGACAGGTGAATGCTATTCTTGATGGACTGCTGGCACCATACTCGAAGTTCATCGAAATGTATGCCCTGTACACAATTTGGGTCAGGAAACCAGACCAGAGGTTAAACTACAGGGCATGCGTCTCCAACAATCCCCAAATTAAATGTCCGATTCAGTAGGAGGGTCTCTGGTTGTATGGAGTTTCAATGATGTCAAGACCTCCCTACAGATCCTAAACCTAACCGCATTCCCCGAATAGCATCCATGGCACGAGGTAGATGGAGTCTACATCATAGTACGAAATCTCGTACCAATTATCGGCTCCATACGAAATCGCATTTAGAGGCAGGGAGACCGGAACAGAATTGACCTTATCTAAAAACAAAATGCGTGCGAAGACTATAATAAAGCTCTACGAAGTGAACATTGGTATACAGAACCAAAGAAAAAAAAAGACGTCACCTGGTAGAGTGGACGACAGCCGCCATTGTTTTGCAGCCAGCAGCCTCGCACCGTCGCCCTCGCGGAGGAGGAAGACGAGAGCAGCGAGTGAAGCGGCGGGTGACCTTATCCCCCCGTCCGGTCTAGACAGACATGTGAGGCCTTCTTATCACGGCCCATCCACCAGCCCACGGGATCCAGCGAGAAATGACGGCCTGCTCATCGCGGCCCGTGAAGCCCACTGAAGCTAGACCGGCGGAAATCGTATTGCTTAATTCACTCAAAGAATTCAACACAAGTAGCTGCTACTCGACAGTCAACACAAAAGCCTACTGTCCACGGAGCTGTGCAAGAGCCAAGACGGTCGTCAGTTGATCGAACTGATCTACCACAACGCATCGACATGGATGCAGATAGTTTTCAGCTGTCAGTATGGGTTACAGTAATCCGTGCTGCCTGTGTCCGTCCTTCTAGTTCTTATATGGAATCAGGCCTGTATTGTTGGGGCAAGGTTTCTGTTTCTGAATCTCTTTATGTGCTTTTGATGATTTGCTGAACTAGGAATTCTGCAGTGATGAGAAGCTGAAGCTCAAACAGCACAAATGTCTATTGCCGTGTATCACAGAAGCCTCAACAGCATTATTATCGACGACACAATCAGACAATCACTACATCACATGTTCGAGGGGGGGAAAAAAGGCACTACATTATTACATGCAGTCGTCACTCCATTTTGCCCGTAACATGACTAGAAACAAAAGGCAGCTCTGAAGAGAGCACCGAACCAATCTTCCTCTATATAGTTCTTCAACGTTCGTTTTTATATGCTATATCACCAACACACACACACACAGATTCTTCAATTAGCGAGATCGGTCCAGACCGAGCCTTGCGCTCAGCCATTTACAGGCATCGTCCATTTCCTCAGGGATGGTGTAGTGGCCCAACCTGCATCATCAGAAAGTCCTTTAAGGGTTGTAAAATCTCGGGTTGTCAGGAATGAAATTCTTATGCAACTTATATATGCATGCATGTGTACCCGTTGTATGACTTGAAATAAAGATACACGAATCCTGAGGACCTCAGAATCTCAGCTGATCTCTCGCCATCCCTGTAAGTGACAACGTCATCCGCTGCAGAAACACATAGGAAATTAGGACAGGTTAATTTTTTTTAATAAGCAGTAGTACATACTGAATTATCGGGATAGTTTCATCAACAGAATATCACCTCTTCCATGGCTAAGCAGGACGGGCAAGCATGCAGCTCTTCTTGCAGCAATGTGTGAGCTCTCTGTCTTGCCCCTCAGGGTCCTAAAAATGAATAATATCAACAATGGGCAAGGAGTCAGGGATAGCTGAGTAACTGTAGCAAGTGTCTGAACTCCCAAGAGGATATGATGTAGAAATCGGACCTTGAGCAAGGGAGCCAGCCACTTAAACTGATGACCGCGCTGAGTGCGATCGGGTAGAGGATACCGCTTGTGAATTTGCCATGAGCGTAACATGCTGCTGAGTGGAGGGCGGCAGCGGCACCCATGCTGAAACCGCCAATCCCAAGCTTCACTGCACTCACAGGTGTTGTGAAGTGTGAACATCAGTAGGATGAGTAATCAGGGGTACCGTGTATGATGCACGTATCATTTCATCTAGCTCCATAGTTTTTTTACTACGTATGCTTAGCTACTAATACTTGTCGAATGATGAAATTAGTGTTTTTCTTAACCACTGGATGATATGATCTTGGGACTAGCTAGTACCATCAGATGGCTCGGATGACAACAGGTTTGCAATGTGTGCAGCTGAAGCATCCAGTCCTTCAATGTCGTCGCGGCCATCCACCGACATGTCCTCAACATTAAACCCTGTTCCAGTTCCAGAAAATGGTGTTCAGGGTTCTCCTTCCCAGGCTGAGTTCAGGTAAATGCAGAGTTCATCGTATGAAGCATAGTTACGTTACAGCCTTTTGTTTTGCGAGATTATATGGAAGGCACTCACAAGCAGTGCAGGGGAATCCACCAAAAGCTGCCACAGGCTGAGTTGCTGCGGTGGGGCATATCCATTTGATCTACACAACATAAGCTTTATGGTGAATAAACTTGATTGTAGTAAAAAAAAGAAAATCTACACATGCGGAACCTACTGAACAAGAAGAAATGTTGAGATTATTGATTGTGTGGTGGCTGGGGGAATAAGACAAGGTGTATTTAAATCTGTTGATGTGTGTTTCAAGTACAAAGCATTGATGCTTACATTTGGCAGGGGAAGGGAATCCAGGAGCTGGGACCAGCTGAAAAATGCAGAGTGGTTGAAAGAAGGAAAAGGAAGCAAATTAGTTCACTGTTTTGGGAAAAGCGTCGCTGCTGCAGCAACTAGTAAAGATATTCGGTTCCAGGTCATCTCAAATTTTGTAGATTGCAACACATTACATAAACAGCACGTGTTTTCTGAAAGTACAGGTCACATAAAGATGTGCAGAGTGGAGAATATAACATCTGAAACTAAACATTGACACACATAACACTGAAATATAATACTTCAGGACTGAACAAAAAAATTCACAACAAGTTGAACAGGCAAGTAAATAAGTGGGTAAATAACTTCTGAAGCTGAATTGGGAAAGTACAAATGCTTAGCACTCAGCTAACAGTAACCTTCAGGCTCATTTGTAATGGTAGTGATGCCAAGACTTTTTCCTAGGCGTTCCCAAATTGGTGTGGGTCGAAAGTCGATCTTTATGTTTAATATCTTTCCTTTTTTCTTCTCAGGCAAGATACTGTAGTTTAGTTCTTTGTCATAAACATGGTGTTCTTTACATGGTTTGGGCAGACAGGGAATTGGAAACGAGGAATCTTGCCTGATCTAAACTTACGGTTCTGGGTTCTCCATTAATTATATGTTATTAGCCCACCTTGTATATCATTAGCCCACGCCAAGAAGTATTTGACATTCATATCAACTCTGAATGGAAAGTGAAATAGCACTGTTGGTGTCCTTCGTGGTGAAGAAGGCGGTTAGGTACGCAACTATAGGGTTACAAACTTAACAAAGCAATACTAGGAATATATGCATGCATGCATGGGCAGACAAAAAAGGAGGCCACTTGAATCATTTCTAGCAAAAGGATGCAACCGAATAAAGTGTTTGCGTGTCGACATGGCGAAAATTTACTTCTCTCTTCTTTTCATGGTTGGCAAACGTAGTTTCTCTTTTTTTGCGTTTTTATCCAAGACAATTACACAAGATTAGCATACCCAAAGGTTTTAATTTGACAGTAGTAGTAAGTGTTAGTTTAGCTAGCAGTAAGCTGGTACCTTGCACCAGTGTCACCAAGGCCATGGAGCCACACAATGGTGGCTAGGTGGCGTCCCTTTGGTCTCACCACATACGTCCTTCCATAGTCAACTACCCTACCGCTTCGTCCACCTGAATGATCGATCATCCATGGCATCATTTGCAGATCAGAGCATTAGGATGATGGAGAACTAGAACGGAGAAACATGCATACCAGAAGAGCTGCTGCCATAATAGCTCATCTGAGCTCGGTTACGCCTTGTAAGCTCTGAAGGTTTGAAAGTGTATGAATTGCACAGCCTAGTTGGCCTGTGTATTTATAGTGAAGCCTGAAGAGTGGAATCTATACTGAACAGGTCCTTGAATCTGCATCTCATGACAGTGCAGGTTTTAGCCCTGTGCTCTCTGAAAGTTGTCATAGAGGAGGGAATGGAGAATCTGGGTTCTGGACAGCTTATGGAAAAGAGATGATAAAAATGTTAAAGGCTTTTGCTCTGGAGTGAAGAATCTTGCGCATAGTTGCAGCCTTGCACATACCGAGAGGGTCGCAGTGCCGAAGGAACCTAATATATAAGTGTTTACCTTTGCAGGCACCAACATCTATCTGCTGCATGGAATGTTAATGAAATTGGCGCGCGCTCCGTATGTTGCAAACTCGATTTTTTTTGGCAAGGAATAGGCGTAAGTCAACTTGCATTATGAAATTACAAAAGTTCTTGCTGAAAGCATTAATCACCGACAAACAAACTCGCAGGAAATCAATCTGATAGCCGAATTTCGCGCAGAAAATAGAACAGATAGTTTTATACTGCAACTTGCATCGTATACACAATCCAAGAAAGTATGATTATATAATGCAAAATATATCTATCATGTTTCGACACTGAACCAGCATGGACATGGGAACCAAATCGAACTCCAGTTGCAAGTATATCTATCAAGTAAATATGCCTATCACTGTCGGAAATGGACAACTGAGAGTTTCTCGACCATGTAAATATGTTGTGGTTCAAAAACACAGATCAAATAGATAAGAAACTGTCATCTATAATATTTTTAAAACTTTTTCCCTTCATACGAAATGGTAGTAGTTTGTTGATGATGGTGAGAGAAAGATCTGGATCTGTTTTTGGTGTGCCAGCCCCACTACATACAGTACGAATCATGTTCCATTCCCTTTTCATTTTCTAATGATTGGGATGGGCGATGCGGGGAGCAGCTCAAGCCAAAATATGTGAGCTAAGTGTCGTTTTTGTCCCTATCTCGGCGTTGGAGGCTTGGCTTACATGACCTAGATGAAGCTATTTCATGAGACAGGGCCATCAGCCATCTGATCTAGCTTTTCTCACACTAGAAATTATGGGCAGCATCATTGTGTTATGCCCTACTAGCGCTCAAAGCCTGCATATTCCTCCTATTGTTCTTGTCCGTGTTGCACATGTTCCTATGGAAAGTGATTTTGTATAAATTCATAAAAAAGGTCCTAAAATGAGCATGCAAAAATATCAGACTTGTCGTTACTCGAAACTTAAAAGCATACGGCCGGTGAGGGAGAAGATACAAAAGGAAGATCATTGTATTTGCTTGATATATTTTCTACTTCCTTCATGCTTAATCTAGATTTGTATACCAGCAGCAATGTTATGTAGACCTTCCAGAGGGAATACTTCAGGTTTTTGCAGGCAAGTTCCTGATTACACATGCGGTTGGGTTGGGTACGATTTCCATATTCAGCTACCACTACGGCCAGATCACTGAATAAATTTAAAAGGTAAAGAATACTCACTGCAAGATGAAGTCCACGTCAACGCTTAACAGAAGTCAACTTTCGAGCGAATGTGGCGACATGAAAGATTGCGGCCAGCATTATCTGAGGAATTATGCCTCTGGAAATAAATGCGGCATTGTGCGTGCTCCTTATTGCATCGCTCGATCTCTCTAGACATTCTGAAGTAACATCTCCTTCTCTACTTTTCTATTACTGTTGTTTTTTCATTTGTTATTAGGTTTTTCTCTTTTTTTATTGGTTGTGATTTTTTATGCAATGTTGTTCTTCCCTTCTGTTTTCATTTCAGGACTTTGGAAAAGTTATTGGGAAAAATGAGAGAGATTAAGAAATGCAAAGTAACATTACCATCAGTGTAGTGCATAACCTATCCTTTGATCAACCTTAGACAACCCAAAACAAAGGATACCATTAAATAGTGGCTTATATGTGGCCTTTTCATCTCTCCTTAATTTCTCTGTCTAGAGACAGAATGACAAATAGATTAAAACAAAGGGAGTAGCTTATATGTGGCTACCACAAATTGGCATTAGAGGCAGTGCTGCTTCTTGGTGCACTGAACCAACAAAAGAAAGAACAGAATAGAATATTTATCATTGAGCAACATTACACATCCAATTCTGTCCTATTCACAGGAACTATATGTAGTGCATATATCCATGAGGGTGACAAGTTCAGCATCCAAATAAAAGGGAAACTCATCACATTTCCAACTTGAGCCTCTAAACTCCATTATCTCAAACAAGTAAAGGCTAAAAGGGAATGCACCCCCCATTTTACATCACTCAATCAATAAAGGCATGCCATGCAGCTGAGATGCTGAAGGAATGTCATGTGTTCGAGACGCCGCTGCTGTCCGGGCTGGAAATTCCAGCTATTCACCGTTACTCTGAAAGTCTGAATCCAGAGTGCATGCAAAAACATGCTGAAAGATGCTAAGGGGTAGAAGAATCAAGATATTATCTTTCTGATGTGGTCTAGACACCGTAGAGTTAATAGAGTGTGCAATGTCAACTCGTAGATGTCGAGTTCAAGAATTCCAACTTCCAAGGGATCGGAGGAGGCATATTTACCTTGAATAAGAATCTGGTTAGCTTCACACGGGGAGATCAAGTGCTGCGCGTTGGTTGTGCGTGTCACTGTCAGAACGGCTGCGGATTTCGAATGATGGATTCGTGATGATATTGTTCATCCTCCTTTTGATTTGAGCCTTAACATGACGGGACATGTTTCTTTCCAGGCTAGAACAGACATACTTTTGTCTTTGGGGATGCAGGAACCATGGTAGACAGTGTTTCTCAGATATGTTTGAAAGCTAGTTAAACCAATCCCGGTCACATATAATTTTTTTACGTCAAACACCCAACAATTCTCAACTAATAGCAGCATCTACTTACGGCATACTCCCTCCGTTCTGAATTAATTGACGTTTAAACGTCAAATAATTCAGAACGAAGGGAGTATGAGTTAAAAGAAAGTACTCCTCTTACTAATAAGCTGAAATGTTCGTCTTCCGTATCACTACTGTAGTTTGCTACAGCAGGAAACATTTACAACTTCCACAGGGGTGCACTATGAAGTACTGTACGACGGCTGGCACACAAAGCTCAGCAAAAAAAAAAGTGCAACGAATAGAATCCGGGAGTCTTCAGAGCACAGATTCACTAACAACGGACTTTGCCTGCCAAATCAGGAGACGTTGTCAGGATTCATACAAATCAAGTCTTCTAGTTCTATCAATAGGACAAATAATTGCTGGATACAAAAATAGGGGTCACGTGATATGCCATTTGACATGCAAATTATTATTAGTAAACGGACATGGCAGCAGAAACGTGAAATGCTACAAGTATTCAAAGGACAGATACTAAACGTAAACATTACAAAGAGGTTTCTATACTCCTCATCCCACAAACATTAAACATCCACGTGGTGGAATATGGAACAAGAATGGAAAATTACAACAGGTTGACAGTATATGGAAAAGATGCAACGGCGGATATATGTGAAGGCCAGGGGGTAGAAGAGTACATGTAAGCATTAGTTAATTTTAGGGCTTAAGTAGTACTGTGGATCCCTGAAGAACCTGACAACTCTCTCTGCCTTATCTGTGGAAAGGTCGGTATTTTCTAGTATGAACGCCTTGGATGCTTTCGAAATTGCTTCGATGGAGCCAATAGCTTGGGCAAGCTTAAAAATAAGGAGTAACAACACTATCAGCACGGCATTATACATAAAGCGTAGAAAAATTAAATCAAGACCAGGCAGCTGGTGTTCAGTGTGAAATTTAACAATTAACAACTGAAGATGTGGGTGTTTCGAAAAAAACAACTGGAGATGTGAAAAATAAATTAGCACAATAAAGGCATCAGGAAACAGAACGGAACACAATTTGAACATACCACGTGCTCGATTCTTATTGTTGAACAGGTTCATCAAATAAACAATTCTGTATCCAATGTTACGATATATATGCTTAAGCACTAATAAGTTGTAAATTTTCTGCGGACTAATGGGACTGTGGAATATTGTTCACAGTTCTCAGAGAAATGAGTACCTACGAAAAAAATGGCAATACTTATATCTGAAACAATGTATATCATTTTAGTTCTTTCCACTAGATGCATAACTTGCAAAGAAATCCATAGACAATTTGAAACTTATATATTGAACTAACCAAAAGATTACCAAGTTATACAAAACGTAAAAAAATATATCAGCACATACCGCATTTGCATCGTGAGTGTCAATACCAGGGATAGACGTGAGCACTCGTAAAAATGCATCCAAGCACTGAACAGCCTGCTCCCTCTACAGAGACAGTAAGAAAAACCATTTAGCATTATTTATACCCAGTAGTTTGACGCATGTATCTGGTAACATCTGAAATTACCTCATTCTTCATTGTTAAGATAATGTCTTGCTGCTTGCATACTGAACAACACAGACACTGTGAGCTTGCAGTTCAGAACTTGAACGGAAGTTGGTAACATGGTAAACAATGTTAGAGATTTACCACCACGAGCATGAGCAATCTTCACAATCTTCTCAAATCCCATCTCTGGATCACGAACAGGCACAAAAGTAGGGCAGCCAAGCTCCATGCCATACCTTGAACAGAAACCACAAGAATACAATTTTTTCAACTGTAAAAGTCTTTACATCAAGCATTGTAATCAGCATGTTCGTCCAAAAGAAAAACACTGTAATCAGCGCGTACTTAAAATATGAGTGATTAAATGCTTCATTTTGTTCGCTTGTTGGAACGGTAACAACAACATAAAGGTATCTGAACTGCTTCTTCAGTGTATTCACCCTGAAAAAGGATTCCAAGATTGAAGAGCCACCATCACAACCATTGAAGTGCATAGCCAACATAACATGCTCTACCTGCTGAAGACAGCAGCTTCCTTATCAGTATCCCAACATGTCTCAAAGACAAACGCAACTGACAAACCACCGTTGTTGAATATGAAGTCCTGGAAGCCATTTGATCAGGCCGCATCCACATAGACAGCAGAAAGCGAGGGGAAACTCTAGGTCGGGATGCTTACCTACCGGGGATAATGAACAGAAGCTGAGGCGGTAGGAATTTCCAGCGAGGAATGTAGAAATGAAGTTGATGAGGTTCGGGTGCTGTTTGTCTCTCCACGAAGTGCTCATCATGCATACGCCACGGCCTGCACAACGGTACCCGAGATTCAACTCAATACTCTACGGATGAAGCGCGCATCATCTCTGACAGTGAGGATCGGGGTCCGGTTGAAGTTGAACCCTCGAAATTTTCGGAATAGGTGAAATTCGTTAGCGCACCTGCAGGCTGCAGCTCGTCACTGGCGCAGGAACCCTAACGCGTGTAACTGAACATGAGTGAAGGCACTCGTAGCATTGGTATTACTGTGGTACGGGAAAGCACGGAACCCCAATCCCAATGAGACAAATAATCGTGAGGAGGAAGAGGAAGGACTGAATTATGTCAGTAAACCGCGGTGGGTCGATGAACGGATTCAATAAGCAGCGGATTGAAACGGAAGGATTTGGGTTTGGGTTTGGGTGGGTTGCTCTGCAGGGCAAAATTCGATCGGATGAAACAAGTTAGGGCTTACCAACTGGTCCGGACGGAGCCCCTCCGCTTGACGCCATTCCGTTGCGGGGGTGGTGAGAGGACGACGACGACGAGAGGGCCGGTCGCCACGAGAGAAGAATTTCGGTTCCTTCCTTGGAGGTGGCGCGCGTTCGCTTCGGTGGTGTAGAGTGGGAGGCAGAGTGGAAGAAAGGAGAACGGAGAGGAGGATGCTGATGGGCCGTGCTGGGCCGACCAGAAACTTGGGCCTTTTTCTCGGCCCTCCTCCTTCCGTCCCCGCGCCCATTCGCTTCCTTCTCCATCCCCTGGTGCGCGTGCGCCGCCGTCACTGGATCCGCCGCCCCCGACCCCCATCCCCTTCGACCGCCTCCGCCCGCTGCCAGCAAGCTCCATGGCCGCGCCCTCCCCCGCCGAAATCCCGTGGGTGGAGAAGTACCGCCCCACCCGCGTCGCGGACGTCGTCGGCAACGCCGACGCCGTCGCCCGCCTGCAGGTCATCGCCCGCGACGGCAACATGCCCAACCTCATCCTCTCCGTAAGCGGTCGTTTCCCTTACTCGAACACCTACCTCCGTACGCGCGCGCCACTCCTCCTCACCCCCCGTCTTTTCTCCCTTCGATGGCTTAGGGGCCTCCGGGGACTGGGAAGACGACGAGCATCCTCGCGCTGGCACACGAGCTGCTCGGCCCCAGCTACCGCGAGGCCGTGCTCGAGCTCAACGCCTCCGACGACAGGTTGCTGCCACCGCACGTGATTTTGTATCGCCGACTCTGGGGGTCGTTGTGCGTGATTATTGGCCCATGATTTTGCAGGGGTCTGGATGTGGTGCGGAACAAGATCAAGATGTTTGCACAGAAGAAGGTCACGCTGCAGCCGGGGAGACATAAGATCGTCATCTTGGATGAGGCTGACAGGTAAAGCCGTCTCTTCAGTCAGTGTTATGAAACAGTGGTAGGGTTTATGAATGGCAACGTTGATGTTAGTTCACCATCGATTCTTGTTTTGACTAAAGTATATTAGTACCTAGTTTACAAAGCTTGAGTAATGACATGCAGCAAAAATGGATGAATCCTATTATCTTTCCATCTATAGGAGAATGCTAGATTATTTGATAAATTTGAGTTGAAGCTAGGAGGTTTTGTTCATGTACCATTATGTAATGTTTGAGCAAATAGTTACCCAGTTCTGGGTGGGGATATAAAAATCTTTCTTTGGATTATCAAGTGTTTATTTGAACCTCACACTTTTGCTGCATGCAGCATGACATCAGGAGCACAGCAAGCACTGAGGAGAACTATGGAGATCTATTCCAACACCACAAGATTCGCACTCGCGTGCAACACCTCATCTAAAATAATTGAGCCCATTCAAAGCCGGTGTGCTATTGTCAGGTTCTCTAGGCTCTCAGATGAGGAGATCCTTGGTCGCCTTATGATTGTGGTGGAAGCTGAGAAGGTAATGTTACTACATCCACACCAAGATAGATTTTGTTGCAGGATGTGTGAAACGGGACTTGAGGGATTGGAACGTTCCTAGAAATTCGGGTGTTGTCGCTGGCCAAGTCAAGAGCTACATAATCATTCCAGTCATCCTAAAATCTTTCACTTTTTCAGTAGCTCCCACATTGGGTTAGCGAGATTAATAGACTTTGTATTCTGTTAAGAGGTATAACTGTCATAATCCACATTCAAGCCAAACAGTTACATTTAAGTTAAAAATACTTTGTGTTTGTATCTTGTCCAAACTCATTTGGCATTTAGATTCCAACTCATTTTTTTGTTAACTCTAATGGGTTTAGTGTTATATTGATCATGCTACAAGTTTACTTGCATCCTTTTTTTTTCTTTTTTTGAACCTAGGTTCCTTATGTGCCAGAGGGGCTTGAAGCTATCATCTTTACTGCTGATGGCGACATGAGACAAGCTTTGAATAATCTGCAAGCTACACATAGTGGTTTCCGCTTTGTTAATCAAGAGAATGTGTTCAAGGTTCAATCATGCGCAACTTCTCCCCTGCTTGCCACACCATGCAAAATAGCATTTGTTCTTGAAGAACATACTATACTAGCACTGAAAGACTACACTGTCTCCAGGTATGCGATCAACCCCACCCCTTGCACGTGAAAAATATGGTGAAGAATGTGCTTGATGGAAAGTTTGATGAGGCCTGCTCTGGCATGAAGCAACTTTACGATTTGGGATACTCCCCAACTGACATAATCACTACTCTCTTCCGAGTTCTCAAGAACTACGACATGGCTGAGTATTTGAAGCTGGAAATGTTGAAGGTAACTTTGCAGCCCCTGTATTACATACAGCCTTGTAGTAACCTTTTTTTTCTTTTTTCTTGAACAATGCCTGCAGTGACTTGCACAGCTGCAGTCTATATATTATTTTGCGTGTGTTTCTTACAAGAAACATGTCTCGCTTATGTGTGCAGGAAACAGGATTTGCGCACATGAGGATCTGTGATGGTGTAGGGTCATTCCTTCAGCTCTCGGGCCTCCTTGCAAAGTATGCGCTTGTGAGGGAAACAGCAAAAGCAGCATGAGCTTGCTTGTGGGTAATGATACTGTAATGCCCCCAGCCGTGCTGTGGTGACACGGTAACCTAGCGACTTGAGCTGACAGTGTTGTTATGCAATCTGTAGCTAGAGACGGGGCTTCCTGATGTAGTTTAAAACTATATCGTGGTTCTGCAGTATGGCATCTGACGCTGCAAAATGTTGGGACTGTGCTGCTGTTCGTAGTCTTTGTCCCACGTTCATCTGAGGCTCTGACCTGATATCAAGACTTGTGATGTGTGATAATGACGTTTAGGATAAGAAATCTAGTTCAATTTAAATTAAATTTGCTGTCCTAAATGTATTTATTTCAGAACGGAGTATTTTAAGCGCATTTTAAACGGCGTCTCGTGGCAACCATCCATGTGCTGCAAAGGAAACACGTCCTTTCTTTGCACCCAGCATCGATCCATTGCTTCTGATCCACGGCTCAAACTGGAATCCCCTTGCCCGGCCGATGATTATTTTGCTAGCACCATACTTGGCTCCCGCATGTTAGGGTGAAGAGCGATACAGGGGATAAGGAGATGATACAAACCGCCTGTTCTTGACGGTAATAATGCAGATTTTTACTGAGCATAGATGAAGATTTAGTAATATAATTTGTTATCGGTATCTCGACATTGTTTTAACGTTTTTTTTATATTGGTATATAAGCAGACAATGTTTTGCTGCATTATGGACACATGAAAGTGCTGCCAATGCTGACTATAGCTTCTTGTCGAGGCAAAGGACATGTAGCTATGACCAGCGTGAGCAATGGTGATGCCGTTTGAACACGGCGCACAGGCTCGCCCACGGGCCACGGCAACATCAAGTCCTCCAACCTCCTCCTCGGGCCGGACCCCGACGCCGCCGCGCTCTCCGACTACTGCCTCAACCCGCTGTTCGCCCCGGCGGCTACCGTGCTCCGGAGCTCGTGGCCGCCCGACGTTCGAGTCGGACGTGTACTCGCTCGCGGGGTGCTCTTCCTGGAGCTGCTGACGGGCAGGTCCCCGGCGCGTCACGCGTCCCTGGACGGCGATGGCGCGGTGGACCTCCCGCGGTGGGTGCATGCAGTCGGTGGTGCGGGAGGAGTGGACGGCGGAGGTGTTCGACGCCGAGCTGGCGCGGCTGGGCGGGGGGCGCGGAGGAGGAGATGGCGGCGCTGCTGCATGCATGTGGCCATGGCGTGCGTCGCTCGACGCGCGCCCGGACGCCAACGAGTCGTCAGGATGATCGAGGAGATCGGCGGCGGGCACGGGCGCACGACGACGGGAGGGTACACCGCGGGGGGTGGGGTGTCAGAGGAGGGGCGGTCCACTGCTGGCGCGACGCCGGTGCAACTCCAGTGCAGGACCTGAAGAATGCTGCTGGCTTCGTCTTCGTTCTTCAAGGTGGAAGAAGGCGTTGTTTCATCTCTCCCTGCTAATAATAGTGGAGTGGACCTCCATTCCATGGTCACGTGAGGAAACATCACGGCTGCGCTGCGTCATGGACGACGCATGTGTTATGGTCCCGCGCCGCCGCGAGAGACAAGAAATTAAACAAGGCCCCCCCCCTCCTGACCTGAAGCTTAGCTGCCGGCCAGCCAGCCAGCCAGGCTTTTGCTATTTTCCGCCACCCGGGGCTCCCTCTTATGCGCGCCCCGAGGCCTCGCCTCCTCCTCTTCTTCCTCATCCAGCCGCGGGAGCCCCGAGAAGCGCTGCGGGCCCCCACTCCCTTCCCGGTCCTCTTCCTCCTCCCGCCAACGACCCCCTCCCCTCCCCAAGAACAGCGCTTCAATTCGGGAAGAAAGGGAAAGAAGAAAAAAACGGGCGGCGGCGATGGCGTACAGGGCGGAGGACGACTACGACTACCTCTTCAAGGTGGTGCTCATCGGCGACTCCGGCGTCGGCAAGTCCAACCTGCTGTCGCGCTTCACGCGCAACGAGTTCAGCCTCGAGTCCAAGTCCACCATCGGGGTCGAGTTCGCCACCAGGAGCATCCGCGTCGACGACAAGGTCGTCAAGGCCCAGATCTGGGACACCGCCGGCCAGGAGAGGTGACCCAAATCTTCCATTTCTTAAGTGCTGCTGAGCATGAGCCTCAGTTCTTTCCATGGACTGTGTACAGGTATCGGGCAATTACAAGCGCGTACTACCGAGGGGCCGTCGGCGCTCTCGTGGTGTACGACGTGACGCGCCATGTGACCTTCGAGAACGTAGAGAGGTGGCTCAAGGAGCTCCGTGATCACACCGACGCAAACATCGTCATCATGCTTGTCGGCAACAAGGCTGATCTGCGACACCTGAGGGCTGTATCTGTGGAGGACGCCAAGGGCTTTGCTGAGAGGGAGGCCACCTTCTTCATGGAGACATCGGCCCTGGAGTCCATGAACGTCGAGAACGCCTTCACGGAGGTCCTGACTCAAATCTATCGCGTGGTCAGCAAGAAGGCCCTCGACATTGGCGACGACCCTGCTGCTCCACCAAGAGGACAGACCATCAACG
Source organism: Neostapfia colusana (assembly GCA_030760725.1). NCBI lineage: Eukaryota > Viridiplantae > Streptophyta > Magnoliopsida > Poales > Poaceae > Neostapfia > Neostapfia colusana. The sequence continues at coordinate 2,109,589 of JASWHV010000007.1, forward strand.
TCGGTGGCAAGGACGATGTCTCTGCTGTCAAGAAGTCAGGGTGCTGCTCATCCTAGATTCCATATATATTTATGATCTTGGCCTTTTTCTAAAAAAAAAAAGAAAAATATATATATATATATGGTCTTGGAAAAGGAACCCAGATGGCTCACCACCAGTTATGACTTTTCCTTGTGTTGCCTAACTTGGTCAGTTATAAGATTATGTTGGTACCCCCCCCCCCTCCCCAAGAAATTCACAATTCCAAGTTGGGGGGAAAAAAAACACTAACTTTTTGTAGTGTCATAGATATTCATGGTTCCCTTTTTATGGTTTCATTGTTGTGCACCACAGCTCACTAGGTAACATACCCTGGTAAGTGCTATATATAGCTGGAGTCATCTGAATCGACACAATCGTTACTTTTTTTTTTGGGTTCTTATCTTATTACCAAGGGTTATGTTACACTCGGTAAATGTCCATGTGTCACAGACAGTAAGAGGTATTTTAGAGGGTCGTTGTATTGTGTAATTCTCACAGTGAGATGTACAAAAAAATTTGGATTCAAGGTTATTTATATGCACTCTTCACGATGTTTAAGATAATAATCTCTCTTACCTTTTACTCGCTCCTTTTGACGCTGTTTAGTTTAAAATTGAATTAGCCAACGTCAAATAATTCGAGTACATCATTGGAAAAATTTTTTGTTACTGTGGGTGTCTGAATTGATCTGTGCATGTATGCGAAGGAAAAAAGGGTTTTAAAATCTGTCAGTCAGTTCTTCAAGCTAACTGCGTAGCCCTTTGAGACTACATAAATTTCGCAAGACCGCTATATATATATATATGTTGACCGATTCGCTTGCAGTTAAATTTCCTCTTCCCTTTTGTCAGCTTTTTTTTCCTTTTGAGATTTTTTTCTTCCTTTTGTCAGCTGCAGCAGGCCAGCAGTGTTAGATGATCTGTCTTAACTTTTGAACTCAAGCTAGCTAGATGTTTCAGTTAGTGCCATAATTTTAGGGAATGTGTGATTTGTGAGCCTGTTATGACAAACCTAGTGACTGATCAATGGAAGAGAAACGTAATAACCACGGTAAATCTTGTTGTTGGACTTGACGTATTTATTATTCGACGTACTCTGAACAAGAGTAAAACGAAGAATGGGGTGGGGCAATGAAAAACATGTGAAATTATTGCAGCTTCACCGGAGATAAGACGATGCCACTGAACTTGCGACGACGGCAGCGGCGTTCAGTAGGTGGAGCACGGCCACGTGCGAGCATCGGCACTCCCTACCTCCGTTCTGAATTAATTGACGTTTAGGATAAGATTTTTAGTTTAAATTGAACTATTTTTTTTTCTAAACGTCAATTAATTTAGAATGGAGGAAGTATTTTCTTGTCTCTTTTTGAATAAAAGTGTTGTTGAAACTAAAGAGGCGAAGCACACATGGCAATGGCAACAACTTCGACCTTTACTCATCACTGTCTGCAGTACACGTTTGGGTTAATTACAAGCCGCCGCCGGCGCCGGCGCCGGCGCCGTCGTCTTTGCTGGCCGTCGTCACCGGCAGCTCGACGTCGTCGCTCTTGTTGTTGTTGGTCGTGGACCCGTCGTAGTAGCAGAAGTAGAGGATGAGCTGCGCCAAGCCCAGCAGCGTCCCCATGCCGTTCGGGATCTGAGACACGACGATATATAGAATGAATGAATCAATAATGGTATGATATATACTAACAAGAAGGCGTGATGAATTCAGATCTCAAATTAAGCTGGCTGGCTGGCTGGCTGGATCGATTATATATATATATATATATATATATATATATATATATATATATATATATATATATTGATGCGTATAAATTAGTGATCGATATGATACGACGTACGGTGATGAAGATGTCGAATCGGATGAGCGCGTAGCTCGTCCAGCAGATGCCGTTGAGGAAGCTCACCAGGGACAGCGTAAAGGGCATGTACTCCACGCTCTTGGTCGTCATCACTTGTTTCTGTCCATGCATGATCCGGCCCGTAATAAGTTAACAACTACTCTCTCCTTCCGTTTCGTAATATTTGACGCTCGTTAGTTTAAATTTGAACTACTCCCTCCATTTCGTATTATTTGACGCTGGCTAGTTCAAAATTGAACTAGTCGAGTTAAATAATACGAAACGGAGGGAGTAATATATAAGCGTCAAATATTTCGAAACCAAAAGAGGGGATATTGTTCATCATCTAAAAAAAATTAAACTAAGCAGCATATATATCTAGATATATATTGTTGCGGTTAATTAAATATTACACAAGTACGCGCGCGCAGCACACGTACGTGTGTACGTACGTACCATGATGGTGAGCGGCGCGGCGTACATGAGCGTCCCGAAGAAGACGCAGAGGCTCCCGACGATGAGCGAGCGCTCGTCGTGGGTGCTCGCCCCGAGGACGACGCCGGCGACGACCGCGACGAGGAAGGCGAGCTCCACGGCGAGGACGCCGAGCACCTTGGCGCGCTTGGGCCCCGGCGCGTACGCCAAGTAGATGGAGAGGTAGGCGACCTCGATGGCGAGGCCGGCGCCGTTGATGGTGGCCACGAGGATGCTGTCCGGGTGGACGACGGGGAGCCCGTAGAACACCCACAGCGCGCAGTTGAGCAACGTCGCCAGGTACGGGTCCGCCACGTACTCCTCCACGTCGCGCCTCTTCACGATCCGCACGAACGTCGGGAGCGGAGACAGGAACAGCCCGAACGAGATGAAGTTGCCTGCAGCAGCAGCAGCAGCATCATAAGCAGCATAAGCTATTCCTAGTTCGTTCTAGTAATTAACTAATTAACTAAGAAGAAGAAGAAGAAGAAGAAGAAGAAGAAGAAGAAGAAGAAGAAGAAGAAGAAGAAGAAGAAGAAGAAGAAGAAGAAGAAGAAGAAGAAGAAGAAGAAGAAGAAGAAGAAGAAGCTATTCTAGTTACGTACCGATGATGCCGATGGCATTGCGGACGGCGTCAGGGTTAACCATGGTTGTTGTTCTTGCGACGATCGATCGAGGAAGAATGAATTGATCGATCAGCTGGATGATGGAGAGTACTAGCTTGTTATCTAGAGCTCGTCTCGATCGTCCGGTAACAGACAACCTTAATTAACCTTGATGTGTGTCAAGAACCATGGGACGACAGCTAGCTGGGTTAACAGTTGCAACCAATTAGTTAATATATACAGCAATATATAGCTAATAGGTCGTCGGAGGGGCCTCTGCCTCTTCCTTTCCTCCTCCTCCTCCTCCCCTAGCTAGCCACAATGGCTATGGTGAAGAAGAGTTGGAACGGAGAGAGGCAGAGCACGGTCACGGCTGGCGCCATTGCCGCTGCTTTTATAGCAGCTACCATGGCTACTATTGTCAGAAGAGAAGAGATGAGACAGAGAGAGAGAGAGAGGAGAGGCTTGAATGGCGCAGAGCCATTGGCTTATTTAATCTGGAGCAAGTTACGGAGCTCGCATTATTATTATTATTATCCTCTGCTCCATGCATGGTCCACCGTTTTCGAGGCACGCGATTGGCATGTGCTCTAGAGTCTAGAGCCTGCTGGTGGCGATGGTTTCGCCATATTTGGTGCATGCACGATCGCATGACCCAGCCGGCCGTCGATCGACACTACCATGCAATGCTCCTCGTTGGCCGTGGGATCGATGCTGTTTGGGTTCGACGGCGAGGACGACGAAACCAGCGCGGCCATGCATGTTTAGGTACGGACTCCAGCCAGCCCGTACATGATGAATTATAAGAAACCATACATGCAGCTTAGCTAGCTACCTCGGACCTGGTCATCTCTCGCCTTACTTTTGCCTGTAGGGCATTGTGATTTTCTTAAAGTGTTTATCATGTGTATGCTATTAGGCTACAATTTCTCAACCTTGCAAGTCACTTTTTTCTCTTTTATTACCAAATCAATTTATCGACAGTACTGTACCATAGTATATACATGATGAATCACTCCCTCCGTTTCTAATTATTTGATGTTTGTTAGTTTAAAATTAAACTAACCAGCGCTAAGTAATTCGAAACGGAGGGAGTATAAGTATAAAAATTTACACCATCTATTCAGCTATGAATTTCTTCTGTGGTCTACTTGTTTGAATTATCTACACTAGGCTGAGATAAGCTCGCCGGACTGTTCTCCATCCTGCTCTTTTTCCTGCGACACAAAAAAAAAACAACAAGATCGTGTATCAGAACCTATAACAGACTAGCTGGAAACAGTTGGGGTTTCCACTCAGCCTACCTTCTACGAAAATGATTTTGTATCGGTTGTTTAACAGTATCCTCATGAAGCTTGCTACCTTCGTCTCCCTCCTCTTCTGGAACTTGCTCCACGGACCCGTTTGATGGACGGGCTGGAGACTGAACACACACCAGGAAGGGAATATTAGTAAAACAAAAGTATGGACAATTCAGGCCTAACCATGTACCGTAATGTCCTGATGAACTGGGTGAAACATCAGGAGCAGGGCATCGTGTTTAGCAAGCTGAATCTGAATTTATGAGAAGACACAAGACATGGCAAGTACACTTATGGTACCAGAAGGCTGTAAAGACTTACGCTTCTTGCGTTGTCATGGTGTACTAAATCTTGGGATAGGTTCGGTCTTCCCATTTTATGATGAAGCTGAAGAAGCAAGTTGATATCGTCACAAAGAGCCCGGAGCTGCAAGCACAAAATCAACCGGATCACGCTACTGCAAGTTTATAAGGTGAATCAAAATCAATGAATTAACAGGCGTCTAAACACTAAGAGGACCGACTAAAAAGCACTTCTAATGTGCAGCATACTGAGCTTTAGTTACCTGGTTAATAACTTGCCATACAAGCTTATCTAGAGTAAAGAGTACATAAGATCCTGGCCCAAGGAAATTCAGGCAGTACTCCTCAAAGTTGGAATTGTCGGTAGAGCCATTAAGCAGTTTGAAGAGTTCCGCCTTAAACCTGCCACAACCAACGGTAAAAGAAATTTAATTCAGAACGTTTCATGAGTCACTAGTAGTTCTCTCAGATAGATTGTAAGATTCCAGGACGTTACTTTGCATATAAATCACAGGTGCCTGAACCCCTCGATAGAGCTTTAGCGCTTGCTTCTTCTCTCGAAAGAACCTCTGCGACTTGTAGCCTCTCATACAACATCTGTCACACATGGAAAAAAATTATATTGTAAAGTTAACAATAGATAATATGCCCCCATCAAAAAACGATAGATAATATGCTGCAGATTGCTTATAGTGCAATCTGCATTCCTTCATATAATAAGACATTACTATGGAGATAGAACTGCAGAGAGTGTACGTCAACATGTCCTTTAACTTGACAACTAAATAAAAGCATCGTCCATAATATACAACACCAGAATACCTTGTGAAGCCTGCAGAGCACAACCAGAGAACAACAAGTTTTAATGCCTTTTAAATCACGCAGCTCAGTTACTGTTTGGGAGTATGCTAAACTGTCAATTTCAACGTTGGAGCCTTCTCTTGATTCACGCTGCACTTCACTTTTACTATCATTGTCACAAATGCTAGGCTCCGGACGCTGAAAACTTGGCCCATCTCCACTACGGGAAGCAACAACACAACTTGCTGCTCCGTTCACAGGTCCAAGCATGGTGTCCATCTGGATGTTTTCTATACAAGGTACAAACTCACCCTCCTCAATCTCCACCTCACTACTACCGTGTGTAGAAGTAGACATATTTTTAGAGGCATTTCCAAGACATTCACCAGTCTGAAATGAAAAATAATAGGATGTGTTATCTTTACTCGATAATGAGACTGAAGTGTCCATAAAAGAAACTTTTTCTGCAAATTTGAAATCAAAATAAGAGGAGTGTAAAACTATATTATGCATATTATATGTCCTGTATATACCTTTGAAGATAAAGGAAAATTCTCAGAAAGAAAAGCATTGAGAATACTTCTGAGGAATTTATTGCTAATACCACAACGTTCACAAGCTTCTTTAGGAGCTGCAGTACAATTCAACTCTGGCAGCTGACAATTAGCAGAAACAAACGGCTGTACTAATTTTGTCCAGATCATCACCGGCTTATGTTCAGAAGAAATCTTTTTATGGGATGCATAAGAAACAATGCTGTCTATGTCCTCGTGGATGTGAAGGTCAGTAGAATGATGCACATCATCTGAAACAATACGGTATTGGTTGTCACAAGAAGAAGAAAGATGTTTAACTCCAGTGATCAACCTTTTCATATTGATTTCTTTGGCCTCCGAAAGCAAAGCTGCAAGAGAACATATGAGAATAACAAACGTCAAAAAGATGCAAAACCTTGATGGTTCAATGTAACTCTGCTTCAGCACTACTCTCTCCGTTCTCAAATTGTTGTTGTTAGGACAACAACTCAAGTTCCTTTTTGAACTAAAATTGTTGTCCTAATGACAGCAATTTAAAAGCAAAGGGAGTACTTTATACTAATTGCAAGTGTTTTGTTGGACAGATCAAAACTACCTTTTGGTGTCATCCTCTTTGCATCCAATTGTTTGAAGGAGAGGCTGCGATAATCAAGTGATCTGTAGTAATTATTGACAATAATACTCGAGCACATTTTATGCAAAGATGACCGCGCCACTGACAAAACTTCTATCTTCTGATTTAAACGAGAATGCAGAACAGCAAGAGCGGCACTGATATTCTGAGTCTCTGAAAGACAATCAAGCATGTCAAGGCCATAATCATCATACAGCTGTTCGATGCACCTCCTATGTAACGCTTTGCAGAAGCAAAAAAAACAAAGGAGAAACAAGACCATCTTAGTCAATTGAAGAAAAATATTTCATGCACACAGATATCATTCTTACGAGTTAAATGTTCTTTAATTTTCATATTGTTGTCCACGCGGTCTAGGAGATTTCCAATAAAGTCAGCAGTTGCTCTAAAACGCTGCAACACCATGTCACTCTCAAACCTAAGAAATGATACACAATCAGCAGGAAGGGAAATAAACATTACGAAAATGGAACTTTGATCATCAATGATCCAATGAGCAAGACAAAGTCACAGGTAGCTGAAGGGGTAAAAACACACCAAGTAAATTAGCAATTGCATACTTACATATCGTCTTCACACTTAATAATGTTTTCTTCATATTGATTTTTGGTTCTGAACTTAAAGCAATCTTCAGTCCCAGAGGCAACAGAAACCAGCGTGTCGTTAAAAACAGACTGTCCCATTTCAGTCCAGTAACTTGATTGAAGAGTTGGACACTGACATTGAGAATGACCTTGTAAGAATTGGTTGTTACTAATTTTAGATGGGAAGAGCATGAGTTTGTAGGAATTTACATCCTCCGGTAGCTGCCAATAGCTAGGGGTGCATGGCGTGCAGATATTGAGGTCCACTTTTGGGGGTAATTCGTCTACTCTTGAGGGACTCCACTCTGGTAAGGGATCAATCTTGTCACCCTCATACTCTTCCGCATGAAGTGATTCTTCATTACCTATTAGAAATGAGTTGAACTTCAATGCAAAGAGTCCCCTTAAGTTAAAACTACAGAAACTACTAAGATTACAACGTTATCTGAGATTATTAGTTTCTATCATATCACACGCCATGTTAAGAGCATACACACTTTTGGGAAACGGTTGCCCCGATAATAGCATAATGTACCAACTAGATGTCCTTCTTTGGACAGGATGTTAGGAATCAGGACGCAATTCAACACTGGAGCATATTAAAGGGTCTGTTTCTTTTCCCGGGGTGAAAAAAAAAAGAGGGGGGAGCTGGCATGCCTTTTTTTGTAGCGATTTTAAGGGAGTCAGGGATCCGTTGACTGTGTTTCAGCCCGACAGGATACTCTGTTATGTCATGGTTTCGATCACGGAGATGCTCCAGTTGAGCCACATTATTACTGACGTTGGTAGCCTCCATCTGCATAGCATCCAAGTTATTATTAGCATCTGGGGTAATCTTAAAACTGACTGCACATAAAAAATAATAAAATGGCGATGGCATCCAAGATCACAAGTCATAAAGAAAGGAATGATAACATCTTTCCGGCATAAAAATACTTGTCTGGGAACAATAATGTATGTCATATAATGTGAAGAAACAGAGAACATTATAATAGGTCCTACAATATGAGGCAATGTGGTCTAAACCATAGGGAAACAATGAGAAATGTACTACGTTACCTTGCCCGTTGGACTGGTCTTTGGACTTTGACAAGGTTGCTCTATTGTTAGAGGTCCTCTAAGGCGAGGAGGCAGAAAAGTTTGAAAAATTTCTATAAATTCAGGACATTTGCGCATTGTTCTTTTCGCCTAAAAACACACAAAAAGATTGTGAGTCCAATGTCCTTCCGACATTACTGTTGAATTTTTTTACTTGAAATAACAAAACACCTGTTCATAAACATGTTCAACGGTCATGGTCCTTGTAGTCCTAAACTGGCACAGGACGGTTAGTAAATCATTATAATCTTGGTCCGATATATGTGGGGATTCCTGAAGACACAATGCAAACACCACGTTAGGAACAGGAAGGTCGTACAATCTACCTACACATTGGATTTCCCTGACAACTATGTAGCTTTGTCAGCGTCGTCACCTTTAGTTTGATAAGGAAAGCCACTGGGTCCAATGGCAGTTCGTCGTGGAAAGGGTCGCGCGCTTCGACAAAGTGACGGAAGCTGTTGAGGAGTCGAGTCCGCCCGGCAAAAACCTCTGACAGAATCTCCTGGCATTTTCCGATCGTGATTCCGCCGTCAGGATCCGCACTGCAGAACGTCATCGATCACACGGAAGAGGGGGGCAAAATCAGAAAGATGGTTCGGGAAGAGGCACAACATGATGGGGGGGGGGGGGGGGGGGGGGGGGGGGGGGGGCAGACCTTTGTTTCACGATCTGCTGTACGGCCTTGACGAGGTCGCTGTAGGCAGAGTCGCCGAGCTCCTCCTTGGCAAGGACGAGGAAGCGCACGGCCTCTATGCTGTGCGTCTGCAGCACCCTTTTCAGGCGATCGCTGTCGTCGCCACCGGAAGGCGCCATATATATTCTGGATCACCCGCGAACAGTCGATCTTTGCAGCAAATACGCGAGCACCTGTGTTGCACAAGAACGTGTCGATCAATAGTAGCGTTGGTGATCTGGAGAGTACAGGGCCCTTAGAGCTTTGCGGATTGGAATTCCGCGGGGACCCGGCCGGGACCTAAGCACGGGTAAAAAAAAACTCGGAGGATTACTCGGCGAACCGCAAGTGGCCTGGCGATTCCACTAGTAGTGATCTGACGACGCGCAGGCAGAATCCCCGCGGCCTTGGCGCGCGCCGGCCGGCCGGCCGGCGCGGGAGGAAGCAAGGCGAGAGAGAGGAGGGGGAAGGAAGGCGTACGTACCACCGGAAGAGAGGCGCGCCGGGGAGAATCGTGGGACGCACGGACACGACGAAGGGGGCGAGCGGCGGCGCCCTAGGAGGCTCGAGCGAGGGGCCGCCGGTGCGCCGACGAGCAAGGGCGGCGGAAAAAACAGGTAAAGCCGGGGAGAGGGAGACGAGGCGAGGCGAGACGAGACGAGACCCTCATGAACTGGGACGTACATGTCTCTATACGGGATATTAATATAGAAGCCCACGAAAGCCCATGTCTCTCTCTCTCGCTGGCTGGGTGGGGCCCCAAACTAGGGCGTCGATCCCCACATGTGAAGAATAACTTTTTTCTTTTGAGAAAACGAATATTTTTTTTCTTTTGAGGAAAAGAATCCAAATCGACTTGATTGTCGCTACCGGAACAGAGGTCAATGAATCTCTGACCCAAAGTCGAAGCTTCTTCGCCCTCGTCTACCTCCGGGAGACGGCCTCATCCTACTGCTCCTCATGGCCCGGGCTGTGAGACCCGACAGCAAGGAGCAGCTCCTCGAGGCGGCAGGCCGGCGAGCCCTGAAGCAGCTACGTTGTGTACCAACAAAGGAGCAGCTCAGCTCGTCAAGGTACATGCAGTTACTGCTGTTCACGGACACTGTTGCTTAACTTTGTGTACCAAAACAAGCAGTCACTAATTTTCGTAAATTCTGAGTTGTTGGTTGTGCGAGAGTTTGGTAAGTGCACCTGCCGTAGCAGCTTGATGCCTGCTATCGGTTTGTTCTTTTGTGCGTGAGAACGGGGCAAGCAGTTGTTAGATGAAGGATGAATACCTTGTTGAGATCACATCAAAATATACCAGTCCAGGTTTTCAAGAGTGGGTTTCCTAAGGTAATAATGGTTTGCTTATTACAGCTGTTATTAAGTAATAACAGTTACAAAATCCTCCATATGAACAATGCTAACAAAGCAGTCATATGAACAATGTTTCCCGGAGCCGTACGTTAGTAATACTCGCATAATTTCATGTTTTCCACAGGACCTATTTATATCATAATTACTTTGCCTTGTGTATGCACACTACTTTTTACTCCCTCTCTTTTAAAATAAAAGACGTTTAGGACGGCTAATGTAGTTTGAATTAAACTAGATTTTTTTCCTAAACATCTTTTATTTCAAAATGGAGGGAGTAGTTTCCACCCACCGCAATTTGCTTTCACCTCCCTTTCCCCGTTTCGTTTTGTGTAAGGGCCGGAATCGCTAAGGGCTTGTTTAGGTATACTAAATGTAGAAGTGGAACGGAGTGGAAAATAAACTAATTTTTTGCTTCAATCCTTCTCAATCCACTTTAAATAGAGAACATTCTTCTTTATCCAAACAAAGGCTAAGTATTTTAAATTTCATCATTATATATCTCTGAGTGCTGGCGTCTCTCTTCTCATCCAATAAACTGATCATTATTTGCATCCTCCTCTTCAGTCTTGATCACACGTGGATCGGCGTCCTTTCCAGTTTTGACTTGAGGAGATGGACAATGTCACGAAACGCGGCATCAGTGTCGTCGTCCCTCATTAGCGTACGTCTCAGCGACCTCTGCCGGGGTGAAGAATCCCCACACGTGAAGAATCCAAACGGATTTTTTTTCTTTTCAAGAAAAGAATCCAAACCGACTTAACTGCCGCCACCGGAACAGAGTCCAATCAATCTCTGACCCAAAGCCGAAGCTGCTTCGCCCTCGTCCACCTCCAGGAGACGGCCTCATCCTGCTGCTCCTCATGGCGGGGGTTGGTAGACTCGACAGCAATTAACTGATCATTATTTGGTTTAAGAGAAATTGCTAAGGTTTTTATTTTTTTCATCATTATACAGTATCTCGGTGGCGTCTCTCTTCTCATCCAATAAACTGATCATTATTTGCATGCTCCTCTTCAGTCTTGATCACACGTGGATCGACGTCCTTTCCCATTTTGACTTGAGGAGATGGACGAGGTCACGGAACGCGGCATCAGTGTCGTTGTCCCTCATCATCGTACGTCTCGGCGACCTCTGTCGGGGTGAAGAATCCCCACACGTGAAGAATCCAAACGGACTTTTTTTCTTTTTAGGAAAAGAATCCAAACCGACTTAACTGCCGCCACCGAAACAGAGGCCAATCAATCTCTGACCCAAAGTCGAAGCTGCTTTGCCCTCGTCCACCTCCAAGAGACGGCCTCATCCTGCTGCTCCTCATGGCGGGGGCTGGTAGACTCGACAGCAATTAACTGATCATTATTTGGTTTAAGGGAAATTGCTAAGGTTTTTATCTTTTTCATCATTATATAGTATGTGGGTGGCGTCTCTCTTCTCATCCAATAAACTGATCATTATTTGCATCCTCCTCTTCAGTCTTGATCACACGTGGATCGGCGTCCTTTCCCGTTTTGACTTGAGGATATGGACGAGGTCACGGAACGCGGCATCAGTGTCGTCGTCCCTCATCAGCGTACGTCTCAGCGACCTCTGCCGGGGTGAAGAATCCCCACATGTGAAGAATCCAAACGGAATTTTTTTTCTTTTGAGGAAAAGAATCCAAACCGACTTAACTGTCGCAACCGGAACAGAGGCCAATCAATCTCTGACCCAAAGCCGAAGCTGCTTCGCCCTCGTCCACCTTTAGGAGACGGCCTCATCCTGCTGCTCCTCATGGCGGGGGCTGGTAGACTCGACAGCAATTAACCGATCATTATTTGGTTTAAGGGAAATTGCTAAGGTTTTTATTTTTTTCATCATTATACAGTATCTAGGTGGCGTCTCTCTTCTCATCCAATAAATTGATCATTATTTGCATCCTCCTCTTCAGTCTTGATCACACGTGGATCGGCGTCCTTTCCCGTTTTGACTTGAGAAGATGGACGAGGTCACGGAACGCGGCATCAGTGTCGTTGTCCCTTATCAGCGTACGTCTCAGCGACCTCTGCCCGGGGTGAAGAATCCCCACACGTGAAAAATCCAAACGGACTTTTTTTCTTCTAAGGAAAAGAAACCAAACTGACTTAACTGCCGCCAACGGAATAGAGGCCAATCAATCTCTGACCCAAAGCCGAAGCTGCTTCGCCCTCGTCCACCTCCAGGAAACGGCCTTATCCTGGTGCTCCTCATGGCGGGGGCTGGTAGACTCGACAACAATTAACTGATCATTATTTGGTTTAAGGGAAATTGCTAAGCTTTTTATTTTTTCTTCATTATATAGTATCTGGGTGGCGTCTCTCTTCTCATCCAATAAACTGATCATTATTTGCATCCTTCTCTTTAGTCTTGATCACACATGGATCGATGTCCTTTCCCGTTTTGACTTGAGGAGATGGACGAGGTCACGGAACGCGACATCAGTGTCGTCGTCCCTCATTAGCGTACGTCTCAACGACCTGTGTCGGGGTGAAGAATCCCCACACGTGAAGAATCCAAACAAACTTTTTTTCTTTTGAGAAAAATAATCCAAACCGACTTAACTGCCGCCACCAGAACAGAGGCTAATCAATCTATGACCCAAAGCCGAAGCTGCTTCGCCCTCGTCCACCTCCAGGAGACGGCCTCATCGTGTTGCTCCTCATGGCGGGGGCTGGTAGACTCGATAGCAATTAACTGATCATTATTTGGTTTAAGGGAAATTGCTAAGGTTTTTATTTTTCATTATTATACAGTATCTGGGTGGCGTCTCTCTTCTCATCCAATAAACTAATCATTATTTGCATCCTCCTCTTCAGTCTTGATCACACGTGGATCGGTGTCCTTTCCTATTTTGACTTGAGAAGATGGACGAGGTCACTGAAAGCGGCATAAGTGTCGTCGTCCCTCATCAGCGTACGTCTCAGCGACCTCTGCCATGGTGAAGAATCCCCACACGTGAAGAATCCAAACGGATTTTTTTTTCTTTTGAGGAAAAGAATCCAAACCGACTTAACTGCCGCCACCGGAACAGAGGCCAATCAATCTCTAACCCAAAGCCGAAGCTGCTCCGCCCTCGTCCACCTCCAAGAGACGGCCTCATCCTGCTGCTCCTCATGGCGGGGGCTGGTAGACTCGACATCAATTAACTGATCATTATTTGGTTTAAGGAAATTGCTAAGGTTTTTATTTTTTTTCATCATTATACAATATCTGGGTGGCGTCTCTCTTGTCATCTAATAAACCGATCATTATTTGCATCCTCCTCTTTAGTCTTGATCACACGTGGATCGGCGTCCTTTCCCATTTTGACTTGAGGAGATGGACGAGGTCACGGAACGATGCATCAGTGTCGTCGTCCCTCGTCAGCGTACGTCTCAGCGACCTCTGTCGGGGTGAAGAATCCCCACACGTGAAGAATCTAAACGGACTTTTTTTCTTTTGAGGAAAAAATCCAAGCCGACTTAACTGCCGCCACCGGAACAGAGCCCAATCGATCTGTGGCCCAAAGCCGAAGCTGCTTCGCCCTCGTCCACCTCCAGGAGACGGCCTCATCCCGCTGCTCCTCATGGCAGGGGCTGGTAGACTCGACAGCAATTAACTGATCATTATTTGGTTTAAGGGAAATTGCTAAGGTTTTAATTTTTTAGCATTATACAGTATGTGGGTGACGTCTCTCTTCTCATACAATAAACTGATCATTATTTGCATCCTTATTTTCAGTCTTGATCACACGTGAATCGGCGTCCTTCCGTTTTGACTTAAGGAGATGGACAAGATCATAGAACACGGTATCAGTATCATTGTACCTCATCAGCACACCTTTGCCGGGGTGACCGCAACCTCCTCCATCAGCGCCTCGATCTCTGGATCCGGAACGACTCCGGGGTGCAGTACCCCATGTGGATGTGCATGTCCATCCTGCCAGGCCGGCCGCAGCAGTGCTGGGTCGAGCCTGCCTGCGGTCCATGGCGAGCGTGTCGAACGTAGATGGGTGGTGGAGGTTGATCGGGGACCACGCGTCCGAGTACTCGTCGTTCATGAAGATACTGAGGGTCTTTCGCTGGTCTCGTATGGCCCTGGCCGCGCGTGGCCAGCACACGAACGGGAGGTACGAGTTGAGGGCCGTGTCCTTGTGCCCCTTGTGGAAGCTGACCTCGTAGGAGAGCTCTTGCTGCTGCTGCTGCTGCTGAGGAGCCGCACAGCCGCTGCTGCAGGCCGGTGTCGACGCGCGCGCGTGGCGAGGTAGGTCGTCCTGGCGGCGTCGTAGACGACGCGGTTGGTGGTGTACGTAGTCGTCGTTCCTCCTGTCGATGATGATGGTGGTGGTGCGAGGGCGTGCAGCTGGACCGGCTGCGGCGACGGCGGCGCAGGTAGCGGAGGCCGGAGATCAGGAGCAGGTCGCGCGCGGAGCTCGATCGTGCGCGGCAGCAGCAGCTCGTTGACGACGCCGCCGCGCGCCAGCACGAGGGACGCCGCGACGGACGCGGCCGTGGTGACGGCGCCCTTCTTGTAGGACTCGAGGGCCTTGTCGTAGGACGATCGACGCCATATATATGGTTCCTCTATTCCGGTGTTGTTGCTGCTGCTGCTGCTAGGGATAAAACACCAAAAACCAAAAAAAAAATGAAAAAACTGTTGCTGCCCAGGATCGAACTGGAGACCTTCAGTGTGTAAGACTGACGTGATAACCACTACACCACAGCAACTTAACAATGTATCCATCAGCAAAGAGAAACTACAAGTCTACACATGATGCTGCTCGTCGTCCTCCTCAGCAAAGAGTCTGGCATGGCTAAGCTCAGGAACAGGAACGACGAGGACGTGCATCGTCAACTCGACGACTTCTGTCGGTTCTGAACCCAAGGTTTTGGGCTATCACATAGTACAAGCTATTATAAAGAACGAATTGTTATGCAATAGACCAAATCATCAAATGGTGTCGTGGTGTAGTTGGTTATCACGTCAGTCTAACACACTGAAGGTCTCCGGTTCGAGTCCGGGCGACGCCACTTGGTTCATATTTTTTTCTTCCATTTCCTGCTTCAGCAGGCCCATGAAAAGTGACAGCCCAAATACATAGAGAGGCCCGGCCCACCCACGAGATGGTTGGCACCACGGCCCTGGACATTTTCTCTTGAAAAAATTGGTTGCTGGTGAACTGGGGCAGTAGTAGGAGGCATGCAGCGTATAGTAAGGTCTGGCGCAATCCACCAAAACAAAGTTGATTCACTGTTCTTGTTCTTGATTATTTTTGCAGCAGAAAAAGGGGAAATAATTGTGGCAGTGTTTCTGTTTAGGTCCAGGGCCCCTCTGCTACTGCTGCTGCTGCTGCTTTGCTTCAAGAAGCCTGAAGATTGCAGACAGCTACCTAATTGGTCACTAGTTAAAGTGCTAATCTATCATCCACTGACTCTGGATGCCCCTGTCTGACCTCAGCTAATACATGGTTGGTCTGCAACTTTATCTAATCCAATGATCACCAGTCCAAAACAGCTTCCTGATAAGTGGTTTCAGACATAGTTTTCTGTTTTTTTCTTCTTCTTTTCAGAGGATGCTAGTGAATTGTGTTCAGTTAATTCTTGCCCTTGCCATTACTCGCGACTCGCGAGAGAGCAAAAAAAAAAGTTACTGCTGCCAAACAGCGATGCCGTCAATTTTTTCCGTTATTACACCAGTATTTTGATGACGAAAATGCCATGGTTAAGCCATAATTATCTCCAAAGTCGGAACCCGTTTCCGCCACTTGGAGACGGAAAGTAGGAAGTGATGCGCTCGTGTGGTCTGAAAGCGGAAAGCCGATTCATGCGCCGCCGTCACTCCCTCTACTTCTTCCCTTCCACTCGGACCAGAACCAGACCGAGCCGAGCCGAGCTGATTTTGCGGCGGCTAGGGTTTAGCAGCCTCTGACTCACAGTAAGCCAAACCCTAGCTAGAGAGCTGCCGCGCCCATCCCGTCGCGGGTAGTCGTCGCGTGCTAGGTTTGTTACCGGGATTTCGAGACTGGAGTGCTAGTGTATCTGTCCGCGGCGTGGGGAAATGGCGTCCAGGAACCAGTTCGATCTCCTTGGCGACCTCGACAATGATGACCCGTCGCAACTCATCGCCGCCGCCGCCGAGAGGAAGGCGGCCGCGTCTCCGAAGCCTGCGGCTCCCGCGCCCGCCAAGCTGCCCACCAAGCCTCCGCCGCCCGCACAAGCTGGTGAGTTGATAGTGATGCTTTCGAATGCTCTGATCGATTTTTGTTAGGAATCATCGAAGTCTGGGATCCACGGTTACCATATCAGTCCGAGACTTGATTTTTATGTGGAGTTTCATTTTCGCCTGTCCTGCATCTTAGATTCAATCAATCCCTAATGCCGTTGCCTCCTTTGCGATTGCAGTGAGGGAAGCAAGGAACCATAGTGATGGACCTGGGCGTGGTGGCCCAGCACGCGGTAGGGGCGGTCGTGGAGGCAGGTTTGCTCCAAGGCGAGATCATCGCGATGCTGATGCTAACGCCTTTGACGGAGGGTATGGTGGGGTGGCTCGCGGTGAAAATGGCGAGGCGAGGCAGGCAGAGAGGGCCCGTGGCCCGCGCCAGCCTTACCGTGGAGGCGGCCGTCACGGTGGATATACTGATGGACAGGACGGGGATGAGTCTGGGCGTCCACGCCGGGCATACGAGCGCCACAGTGGCACTGGCCGTGGCTACCAGATGAAGCGTGAGGGGGCTGGGCGTGGCAACTGGGGAACTGCGACTGATGAAGGCCTTGCGCAGTTAAGACGGTTTATTGACTCTTTAATTTTGTGTCTGATGATTTGTTTCTAAGTTATGATGAATTGATAGGCTCTGGAATTTTGACCGTTTCTGTGTGTCGCTAACTAGGGACATTGCGGATGCTGTTCATACTGAAGAAACTGCTGCCGTGGTGGAGGATGAGAATAAGCCTGAAGATACTCCACAGTCTGAGGTTGAGAAGGGCAAGGAGGGTGCAGAGAATGAAAAGGAAGAACAAGAACCTGAAGATACGGTATACTTCTTATTTATACTATGACGCCACCACTTTATAATGCGTCAGTGTAGCGTGGTTCTCTGTAGATGTTGTGCGAGCGCTGAATTCTGGGCATGGTAAACATCACTTTTTCATGTTTTTTGATGCTATACTATTCTTAAGTTCCACTTCTTATGCCCATTCAGATGCTTTTGTTGGGTTATTTATGTTTTTGTGTTCGTTCTATTTTATTTTGTTTTCCTATCTCTTGCCTGCATATTGAATGGTGTTGCAAATAGGATGCCATTTTACTATCAAAATACGCCAGTTAATGAAACTAGATCCCATTCTCTAGGAGATGACGTTGGAGGAGTATGAGAAAGTACTGGAGGAGAAACGCAAAGCTTTACTTGCCCTTAAGACTGAGGAGAGAAAAGTTGACATTGACGAGGAGCTGCGGTCCATGCAACAACTGTCGGTTAAAAGGGATGCTGAAGAAGTTTTCATCAAGCTGGTGCGTAGTCCACATGCTGTTTTTTCCTCTCACTGTGGTCGATTTGTGTTGATTTTCGCCCAACGCCTACACGTCATTTCAGGGCTCGGACAAGGACCTGAAAAAGAAAGGAAATGCTGAAAGAGATGAGCGTGCAAACAAGGTACCCGGTTTAGTTTCACCCTTGGTGTGCTTCAATGTAACAGCTCCAGTTGCTGTTCTGTTTCCTAACCTTCCTTAATGTTTGTTTCCTGTTTCTGTGGTTCCCTCCCCCTCTCTGAAGTCCCTGAGCATCAATGAGTTCTTGAAGCCGGCTGAAGGTGAGAGGTACTATGGTGGCCGAGGCCGTGGTAGGGGACGTGGGGGATTCCGCGGCGGCTACAACAGTGGTGGTCGTGGAGCAGCTGCTCCTCCAGTGATCGAAGACCCGTCTCAGTTCCCTTCACTAGGTGGGAAATGAAGGGGGCAGGCGACTCAAGGTGCTGCTGGATCTCTTTCTCTTCCAGCCGAATGTGGCCGTGTCTTGTATCCCATGTATGTCCGAGACACGTGAAGTGTTGTGTCGTGTTATCAGATGTGTAGCTAGCTGCTTCTCTATCTGTTTTTTTTTTGAGGCCCTCATGTTTGTGTTGTTCAACGATTTTGCTCTGATGGTATGGTAATGAAATCGTGTTTTTTATTCAAGGGGATGTCTGCACCTGTTTCTTTGACCATAAATCTCACGTATGCTTTTGCGATGTCGGGTGGCAAATGACAGGCAGTCGCCTAGAAGAATTAAGAATGTGGCCTTGCACACCGGCGTTCATAAGCTTCAGCGTGGGGGGTAGTCGGGGACTCGGAGGCGGCGCGTCCAGGTTTCGTCGTCCTCCAGCGCCCAGAGGTCCAGCCATGGAGAGTGGCCGGCCATCATCCCGTCCGTCATCTCTACCAGGGAGCAATAATGTGGCCGGCCGGCCGGCCGGAGCCGCTGGTCCCAGTCGCCGGGTTCCTGCATCTTGCAGTGAGCGAACGTCGTGCGACGGCGATCTGCCCAACCCGCCACTCTCGACCTGATCGCTGGTGAGGAAGGAGGATGCGGTGTTGGCCTCATGGCAAGTCGCAGGGGCAGAGTCATCAGTCTGGTGCAGCTCCAAGCCTCCAAGGTGGTGGCACAGCAACCCACCGCCGGGTCACCGGGTTGCAGATTAATAACCAAACATAACGAATCAGCTCCCCAAACAACGAGATTGATACACAGATCAGGAGCTTACTGCCACAATTAACGATCCAATGCACGACTCAAAAGAGAAGAAAAGAAAAAGAAAAAGAAAACCAGCATCATTGGTTGTGAAGAAGATGAGGGTAGGATACATCATACATACAGAAACAAAGACTAGTACACTACAAAATGATGGTTGGTATCTACTCCCTCGGTTCTGAATTAAATGACATTGAAGACAGCTAATTTAGTTCAAATTGAACTATTTTTTTGTCCTAAACGTCATTAATTTCAGAACCGAGAGAGTATGAGACTATCGAGTCCTGCCTGTCCCGATCCCAGGCACTTGCTGTCGTCTCGTCAGAGTGCTTTCCCTCGTCCAAGATCGTGTAGCAGCCGCCAGCTCCTGCTACCAGCATCACTGCTCCGAGTAGAACTGCCGCCAGCTCCTGCTACCAGCATCGCTGCTCGGAGTAGAAACGCCGCCGGCATCCACAACCATGTCGCCTTCTAGTATGCGGAGAACCTTTTGGGGAACGTCAAAGAAGGAAAAAGAAAAGGTTAAAAGCGTCAAGCTTCCCGCTACGCGATTCAAACACAAGCTGGTCAAGGTTTTGTGGAGAACGACTAACATGGGACATGCGTGGCCTTGAATGGGGGTCACGCCTGATGCACAGGTTTGCTGCGTGCAGCATGCAGTACACCTCATTTTCAGAAAATTGTCGTCCTAGGCGTGGGTCAATGAGCTTGTCGATTGCATAATCTTCCAGCAAAGGTCGAGCCTGTTACAAATGTATAATACAAACATAGTGAGTATCATAAGATGCAGCACCAATGGTTCAACAATAACAAGAAAAAAAAAGAGAGAGAGGAGTTATTCAGGTTTCAGTCTACATTGATGGCTGATGAACAAGTACAAAAATAGCAGCCAGTCTCAAAATGGTTGATTGCTCAAAATATTTTTCACTAGCAAATTAGCTGTACCACTACGATGACTTCTCATCATTAACCAGGAAAATGGGAAATCCAAGATAGTGCATAAACTGCTGAACTCACCCATTCAGTTAGGAACTGCTGGCCCTTTGGTCTGTTAATGTCAACAGCTTTTCGTCCAGTCACAAGTTCAACCAATACAACCCCAAATGAGTAGACATCAGCCTTCTCTGTTATTTGCCCAGTCTGTGCATATTCAGGTGCCAGATAACTGCACATAATAATCAAAAAGGAAGTTCATTAGCAGAATTCAGGTCACCTGACCAAGTAGGAAAAGCAAAATGTGTAGCTGGAGAAGCTACCCAAATGTCCCGATAACTCTTGTTTCAACACCCATGTCTCCATCAGGTTGCCACCTAGCCAAGCCAAAGTCTCCGACCTGTCACAAAATTATGAAGGCACTTCAATCCGATCATACAATGATAGTCAAAGGCTTGCAGTAATTCCAACGGGGAATGATACAAATTATGATACCATACATGTATAGTATGACCAATTGACGAAACTGTACTCCATGAATAACGAAAAAGGAAACAAATTAAAGCTTAAGCTAATCAATGAAAGTCAGATGCTTGTTTATGATGCAGCTCAATGCAGTTATTCAGACAGAACAAAATCTAGGCTAGTACTACTAAGATTTACTAAGCTTTATTGTCTAGTTGCAAAAAAGTTAAAATCAGAGCAACGAAAATGGCAATGACATCAATATATTACCAGTGGCTCGTAATCATGTGTGACAAGGATATTGTTTGGCCTCATATCACGGTGTATTATGCAGCCAACCCTGCATTCTTCATGGAGGTATCGCAGCCCTCGTGCAGCACCAACAGCAATATTTTGGCGGGCAGCCCACTGTAGAGTTTCATTGTTACGACCTAAAAGCAGTGCAGAGAATAATTTAGAAAGGATATAGTTGAAGAAATGTCAATCTCTTTAGGGCCGGACCGCCGGTGTGGCCATGAAAATTCAGGAAATACCACTGAAGAAGCTGGCACATGTTTCTCTAAGATGCTTGTTAGATGCCACGTTTAGTATTTGGAACGGGACGATACTTACCGTAAAGATGTGAATCCAGGGATCCATTGCAGATGTACTCATAAACTAGTAAACGCCTCTTATCTTGAACACAAAAACCGATCAGCATTACAACATTCCGATGTTGAGCACAGCTCAGAACCTCCACCTCTGAGCAAAACTCGACATCCCCTTGGGAGCTGGCAAGCTTATGCTGCTTGACAGCAATTGCCTGGCCATCAGGTAGCACACCTCTATGGACAGACCCATACCCGCCTTCAGCCAGGAAATTCGCTTGTGAGAAGCCAGCGGTTGCAAGTTGTAGTTCCGCATAGCTGAACCACCGAGGAGGTTTACCAAATGCAGGAGTTTTATGCTGACATATTGAACAGAGCGGTGGCGGTCCAGGAGGTGCGCTCCTTGACAATGAGATAACATCTCTTACATTTCCTCTGAAGTTTAAGTCAGACCTGCTTCTGATTGCACTAATTTCAGTCAACAGATCCAGTTTGGAGATCTTCTCGAGCAAAGCATCTGCTGTAGGAGTCCTTCTAGGTCGGTTTGCTACTAATCTGGCCGGTGCAGGTCCCTCTAAAATGTCAGCCATCCATGGCTGGAGCGATGAGGCTACTGCAGCTGCAGGAGTTGAAGTTTCACTCTCAGAGTCAGATATGTTAATATCTGGACGCTGAGTGTTATCCTCGGCAGCATCTTTCTTCAAAGAGCTATTCGTGTCTGAAGCACAAAACGGAGAAGTAGCAGGATCGGAGCTTGAGACGGAGGAGGAGGAGGAGGAGGCTCCACCATCAGTACTTTCAAAAGCTGTTTCCGGCTCCGGGCTGCTATTCGGTGTCACGGCTGGGCCTTGAATCGAGGCTCGCCCCCCCTGTGCATCACCAGTTGCTTCCCCAACCGAAGCGCTTGGATCAGGTGGTTCCTGTAGGGTTGGTTTTGACTCCTTTTGAGGCGATCCAAGCAGATTCAGCCGAAGCACTTTGGGCCGTGAGCGCCTCATAACGACGATGTTGCACTGCAGCTCTTCCATGCAACGCTTCTCCTCATGCTTCAGCTCCCTAATTAGCAGGATGCCGGTATAGCTGTAAGAAAGTGGCGGGCTCCAAAATGGGCAGGACAAATAAATCGAAAGGTATTGTTCGTGTCACATTACTTGTCTAGCACAACCCAGCTCGCCTGCGCTCGCTTTGACTCAGTGGCCACGCAGCCAGAAGGTGGTCCTGATAGAACCTTCACCTTCAGATTGACCTGCACAACAAGCTGTGGTTCAGTTTGAGTTGGGGGGAAAAAAGAGAGAAAGAAAGGAAGGAAGAGGAAACTACAGGTGCAATCCAAACCTTGCTGGGATGATACACTACATCACGAAGCTTCAGCATCATTTGAGAACAGAGGTCAGAGACGTCCGACGTCTGATTCAACACCGCGTTATGGCCGCTCGCACAGCTCCCCGCGAAGAAGGGAAAGCCCCAGAACTTGCTGCGGTTACCTTTTTTGTTTTGTTTTTTGTTTTTTTGAAAAAAAAAACAGAGAGAGTAAGAGGAGAATGCAAAATGTTGAGACCATACGGCGTCGGCGGCGACCAGAAACAAAAAATACCTGAGGCCTGTGGCAAAAAATTGTTGAGGGCGAGCAGCAGGACGGTGTCGCCGCGCTGCACGACGTGCGTGAGCGCCCACGCGACGGCCGCGTCGGAGATCCCCCTCGCCGCGGCGGCGGCGGCGCGCACGGCCACTACCACCACCGCCCCCGTCCCTCCCCGCGTCTCCACCACCTCCTCCTCCGCCCTCTGCGGCCGCGGCGGGCCGGTGCCCGCCGCCGCCTTCCTCCTCCTCCTCCTCATCATCATCCGGGGGCGGAAGAGTCGCCTCGCCCCCCTCGACGCACGCTACGCTGCGCTGGCGGCGTCGGAGGCCCGCAAAGCACAGGAACGCGAAGAAAGCTAGTAGCTTGTTGGAAATTTGAAAAGCATAGCCGCCGCCGCCGCCGCCGCTCGACGAGCTAGCTTCGAACTCAGTAGGAGTGTGGCTCGGAAGTGGAGGCGGCTAGGCGGCAGCCTTGACTGCGGCTGCTGCGTTTCCGCGCGCGTCGTCGTGTCGCAAAACCAACCAACCAACCACCACCTCGACTGGACTGGACTGGACTGGACTGCTGCCGCTGCCCTGCGGCCTGTCCTCCCCTTCTCCTCTATATCGAATTCAGTGCTCCTTTTGCACGGCACGGGAACCGGAGAAGAGGAGACGAGAGGAGAGTACTGAGTACAGCTTACTCCTACTTACCTCAGTGGCAGAGACGTAAAATAAGTGCGACACAAGTGGTCGGGTTGCTTTATCGCCTCCGCGCGCCTCGGACATCGCGTCGCTTCTCGCTGCCCCAACCGTTTTCGTGATTTCAAACGTCACCTGCAAAATTTCGCGTGTGAAGCGAAGAGAAGAGGCCAAATCATGAACTAGGACTCTCGATTCGTCAACCCGTTTTCCATGGATGACTCGATTCGTTCCTCGTACATAGCTTTGCTGTTCAAATTAAAGATGGGAGTACCGGACGGTGGGGTTGCTAATCAACATGCATCTACTTTGGCTCTGGCCGTCGTTCGCTTTAAAATTTATGCGCCTGGTGCTTTTTTACCATTCTGTTTTTGAACTTGTACCGAGAGAGAGAGAGAGAGAGAGAGGGGCGGCAACTGACCTGAAACGAACCTTCTGTTTCTGGTCGTGGCAGCAGCACAGAGGCCTGCTGCTTCTGCTTGCACATCTCAATCTCATTCTCACGGCAACGACTCTGTGTAGTAGCAGTAGCAGTACTAGAGCAGAGACAACGGCCGGCCGGGACGACCATCCTGCAACGGTTCGTGCATGCAATGCGTGTCTGGTGTTCGTCTCAGTTTTGATCAGTTGCATGTGAGTAGTAAGAGCAGGAGTACGTACCAGTAGCTAGCTCCGTTCTGACCAGCCGCATGCATGTGCGCTTGGAAGAAGCTTTAGCAACAGAGTTTTGAAGATAGAATCGCAATCCTCCATCCCCGAGAGGCCGTTCACGGAGTAGCCGTCGGATCATACGATGTGGCCACGAGGCAATGTTGCGGTCGGTCAGGCATACTGTCGAACGTCCTGCGGGCGTGGGGGCAGCATGGGCTTCGCGGTTGGCGCACTACAACGTCTGGAGCAGCTCGCTGTTGACCTGGACTGTGGAGGTCTCGGTCGCCACGGAACCCGCGAGCGGAGGAGGAGGAGGAAGTCGTGGGTGGGGGCCTTCCTGAGTTCCTCGAGCAGCTTGGGAGCTGGATGGAGCAGGCGCGCGGCGCCCCCCTTGCCCCTTGGTGAGCAGCTCCACCGCGTCCTTGACACGCCGCCACGCCCCTCCCGGCAGAGGGCCGTCAGCTCCCCGGGCTCGCGAACGGGGGCTTTTCCGGTGATTCTTTTCGGCCCACGTCAATTGTATCCTGCAATGCCGACTCTGCAACAGCTTACATCTACAGCTCAGCAACACAGACCACCGAAATGGCAATAAGAAAAAATCAGCGCCACCTCAGGCACTGCAAAATACAACCGGCAGTCAAATATGGCACGACAGTCCAAGGAGCTAGACGGGGATGGAAGAAGCGGGGGGATGCTCCTCTCCTCGGGAGAGAGATGTTCTTTTTTTTTTGGGGGGGGGGGGGGAGGGCATGAACATGATGCTCTGCTCTGGGAAGATGAATGACTAGGTGTGAGGCTGACCGCGTGGGGCCGTGTAGAAAGAGAGGCGGCTGTTCGTTTTGGCGGTTCAAAAATACTTAACGTTTTAGACGAATTTCGTTCAAACTAAAGGTGTTCAAACCAAACAAGCCGCCACAGTACCCGAGTCGACCCGGCCGCCGCACATCATCAGACTTGTGGACTCGTCTAGGGTTGCGTCGGCGGCGGCGGCGATGGCGCCGAAGCGGAAGACGGTGGCGGCTCCCCGGCTGGACGAGGCCGACCGCACGCTCTAGCTACTCCACCTTGTGCAGCCGCGCCAACTCCCTGTCCCAGCTCTACTCCCAGGCCGGCCATGCATGGCCCAGCAGAAGCAATCCTTCCACGCCGGTATATAGAGACTAGTCCACGTACTGATTATAACGAGTGAGCGATTAGCTATATTAGCTCGTGCTGATTATGCTATGCTACACGTCTTATCAAACCGAGATAGCTACGGCCGGCGGCGCGAGCAAACAACGTGCGTGCGTGCGTGCGTGCTTCCTGTCACGCCCGGTTTTACAAAGAGCAAATCGGCCGCAATCTACGTGTATGCCAGGATCGGTTTAGTTCATACACGTAGGACATTTAGTGATAAACAGTTATATATCGAATGTAAACAACGTACATACCTTAAAATGAGTTTTGGATTAGCAGCGGAAGTGGAAAAACATGTAGGGCCGTCCACAGGCGAATCGACTGGCAGCTACGTGACCTTCTTCACACCGTCTTCATTTGATCTTCTTTTCACTGAGCAACAAATAATAGAGGAAAAAGACAAACGCCTGAGTACATAACGTACTCAGCAAGTGTGGGAAGTAGATGACATGCAGGCATTTAACAAGAAAGGCTAGACACGGGTTAAGCACTAAGCAACCTATTCCTTAGCTTTATTAAGCGTCCTATTTGTTTAGTGACATTCCCCCGCCCAACCCAAACACATCTCCAGGTGATCTCCACTATCACCGTAATCTCGATCCAAATCACCAATTCCCAAACCATACCAAACCAACCCACGCTAATCATGAGAGAGTTACCAGCCCGCTCTTGACCGTGAGCACGGCTGTCTAGACAGTTTTGACTCTGCAGAGTTTGTACCTTTTACCCACAAGTCGTGTTTTCATCACCCGTCGGCGACTCAAGAAACTCCTTTCCGCCCTCTCACACTCCCTATGGTGTGGGGCCAGGAGTACACGACAAGGCCTTTACATTGCACTACCCAACCCGTGCACACCCGCTAAGGATTCACCGCTGCGGCACTCTGAAACCTCTGCCGCAGAAGCCCCCTCTTGCGCCACTTACACATCTCTCTGGTGTACACAAGGAAAGATAGGAACAACTTAATTGGCCACACTGCCCCATAACAGTTCTTGTGGTGGCACTGTATAAGCCAGTTGACAGGTCTCACGAACCGGTCCTTAGGATCTACACAGGCTAACTAACCACAAACCCGAGTCTCGTGCACTCAGCACCCACCGTAACCCACCAGCCTGCTAGATCCCTACACTACCCACCTCATACACCACGTACATCACCACATATATATATATATACCATATATATGTATATGCACACAACTTCTCAATGATCATGAATATATAACATTAATGTAAATTACTCCCATCCCATCTACTAAGCAAGGCTAAGCATGGAAATAATGACATAAAAGTAAACCCTATACTACCCATCCCGGCTACAAGGCAAATATTGGAAATACTAGTAAACAACCAACACATGAGATTCAATTTAAGACCTAAGCATGCAATTCTATCTAAAATCCTAAAAAGGTGCAAAATGGTCAAGGGCACTTGCCTTTTTCCTTGTATCGTTTTTCGGTCAACAGATTGAACTCTTAATCTTCAAAGCCTTGGGCTTTGCAGGTCGAACGTCATCGTGGGGCTAATTGTTATCCGCAACATGACATGTGCAAAGAAAATATAATCAATGTCATTCTCTAGCAATCATGGTGACTACCTTGATTACAAGCAAAAATCTACATGTATACACCATCGTGTGTCTATTCATTACTCCATCCTAGGATTACAAGTTTTCTTTAATATGCAACGATCCATCGTATTATGTATTTGAAGTGTTAACCTACCTAGTGTATATATTTCATGAGAGTGTTTCATGAAAATCAACCACTATTAGAATCTAAATATAATTACAACACGTTGTAGGGCTGTTCATGTGAATTTAGTGACTAACTAGGGGTTATAAGCTGCTTGCATCAACTATTTATGTGCTAGGATATATTATTAGTGCTTGCAGGGGCTGAAATGTAATTGCAGCAGGTTGTGGGGTAATTTTAGTGACTTCAACCCTAACCAGGGTCTTTTGTGTTAAATTACAGCAGGGTATACATATTTTAAAATATATATATATATATAAAATCAGCATGTCCTAGTATGTTGAGTGTAAATTCAGCACTAAAACAGGGCTAATAATGGGAAATCAGCATGAACTGGGGCCTTCTTGCTAAATGGCAGCAAGGTGCAGGGGTTAAAATATAAATCCAGATTTTCCTAGGGGGGGTTTTGTACAAATACAGCAGGTCTAGGGGGTGGGAAATGTGAATCAAAGCCATTTTGGGGTGTGTGTGTGAATTCAGCCTAGTCATGAGGGGTTCATTTTCAGTTTCCAGCCCTGTACAGGGTTCAAAATTGGAATACAACATTTCCCAGGGTGTTTGGTGGCATTGCAGCACTGCCCAGAGGGGTTATATGCTATATTTCAACATGTTTTAGGGTTACAATGTTATTTCAAAATTTACAAGTGTTTTCATGGGATCTTAGCAAGGTCCAGGGGCAATTTGCATTGGCCACGTCATCATTTTGTTTCATTTCACCACATGGCTGGGCTAACCTACCATTTCAGCATCTCATAGGGGTGTTTTCATGAATTCAGAACTGTTCAGGGGCCTCAGCCGCCATTTCCATGATTTCCAGGAGGCTGTAATCATTTTTTTGTGGGATTCCTGATTTCCAGGGGGTCGGGGGCCTTGCTACAAAAACCAGGGGCTGTCTGGGTGGTCCCGAGGAACCCGGGGTGCTGGGCGCAAATATCGCCGCGGGAAAAGAGAGGTTCAACGTGGGCTGTTGATCTCTCCCACGACGGCCAGATTTTATGAGGGTGAACTGGTACCCCTAGTCTAATCTCAGCCGTTCAGCTGAGATCGAGTGATGGGGGTCAGTCCCGGTGGCCCGGCTGCCGGCGTCATACTTCTACGGCAGAGCGCCATGGGCGCAGCCTTAGCCGTTGCCGGAGTTCGCCGATCTACACCTACATCGCGTTCTGAGCGTCGCCAAACACATGGAAACAGAGAGGTAGCTCACGGCGGACTCACCTAGGGGATAGACGCTATCCAAGTTGGCGCGGATGTGTGCTCGCGACACGAGGGGCGGGAGGAGTCCTTCGGTCTTTGTGGCGATGATGCCCTGGCGGCGCTTCCCTTGTGATCCTTGTGTCGACAAAGTGCACCAAAACGGAACACCGGCGAAGCTAGGGCCCTGGCGTCAATCCACGTCGAATATCACCCGGAGAAGCTTGTTGACGTCACTGCGGGGCAATCCTTCATGTTAGCATCTCCGGAACAGAGGAACAAGGGTGAGGAAGAAAGGGCGGCGAGGTGCTCACCGATGGGGAGGCAGCGCGACGGCGCAGAGGCTGTGAGAGGCGGCGGAAGGGGACGTCGGCTAGGGCACGAATATACGGGAGAGGCGAGGAGACGCGGCTCGAGCTGAGGGAAGGGAGCAGAGGCGTGCAGGGGGTTCGAGCGCGCTTTGAAGGGGCTGTTGCGGTGACGGCGCGCGCAGTGAGGAGCGCGCGGTGGGGGGCGCTGTGGGGCGGCGCGCCTGCGAGGAGCCCGGGGAGGAGGAGGCGCTCGGGCTGGGGGTAGGCCGGAGGGGCGGCGGAGGGAGCGAGGGCGCGAGGCACGGGCGGGGTAGCGCTCGTGCGCGGGGGCGAGGGAGCTGGAGGCCGAGGACGAGCGGAAGTGGGTGGCGCTGAGGAGATCGGGAGAGCGAAGGCTTGGTCACGGGGTGAATCGGGATGGAGCCGAGGTTGGGGACGGGCGAGGTTCCTAGCGGGCGGCTGTGCGAGGCGCGCGACGCGGCTAGGGAGTGAGGGCGCCGCGAGGGATCCGAGGCGAGCGGCGGCGCTGAGGAGGGAGGCGACGCGGTGTAGACGAGGGCGAGGCGACGCTGGGCGGCGGGGCTAGAGCGTGGGTCGGGAGGAGGCGCCGTGGGGGAGGGGAAGAGCCCTAGGGCCGGCGCGCTAGCTGGGGACTGGAGGAGACAACCCCACTTTCGGTTGGGGATTCTGGCAGATTGGTTGAGGGTGGTTGGAGACCGGGGAAAGAAAAGGAGAAAGAGGTAGCCGGTGGGAGGAAAAGGAAAAGGTGGAGGAAGAAGATGCCCTGACAGGTGGGCCCCACCTGTCGGTGAGTGAAGGGGTATCCTATGGTCCCTGGTGGGCCGGGCTGGTTGGAGGAGAGGGGTGGGTTTCGGCCCATTTATTCATGGTTTCAAATTTGGGTCTTTTCTAGTTTGGTTTTCAGCTTGAATCTTCATTTACCTAACTCAAATTCCAATTAACTCAATTCCTCTGACGTGTTTAGATTTCAAAATTTTATTTTGCACATTTTTTAAAATACAGGGTGTTACACTTCCTAACTTCTTCGTTCCTAGCTAACTTGATACGATGTACTAATAATAAGCTGTTGCTTGTCCTGCATGCATATATGCATGTGATACTAGTTAATTATGATCAGTCGTCGTTGCTGCTGCCTGTGTTGTTCACAAATATAATGCCCAATAATATCGATCATACTACCTACGTCGATACGATGTGAACACGGAGTTGAGTGATGCATGAGGCGTTGACAGACGACGATAACGTACACGTAGGTCGATGCATGACGTGAACACGGACTAGCTAGTGCGTTTCTCACGTTTTCTTCACTAGGGCACACATAGCTCGCGTCGTCGTCTACTACGTACTAGGGCACGTGTTTCTTTTTTGCTAGTTTTCTTTTCTTTTCTTTTCTTCTTCTTTTTGGCTATAGCTGAATGCTACTCCCTCCGTTTCAGATTATTTGACGCTACTTATTAGTTTAAAATTGCATTAACCAACATCGAGTAATTTGAAACAGAGTAAGTACTGCATACCATTAAAGTAGCAACTACGTAAGCTCCTCATTTATTTTCTACTCTCCATTACAGGAATACGGCACACTTACGACGGCCAGAAACCGTTGTAAATAAAATAAAACTGTTGTAAGTTAGTTATTTACGTCAGTTTTCTGTTATTTACTATAGTTTATGGCCGTTTCAAGTTTTTGGTCGTAAATAATATTATATATGACGGTTACCGTCGTAAAGGCCGAGGCGGCGGCGGGCGGGGCGGTGTGGCGGGGTCCGACAGGCTCGGGATGCCCGTGCTGACCCGGGCCCGCGGGGTATATAGAGACTAGTTACGATGGACAGTACCTTAGCCGTCGTAAATAACATGTTATTTACGACGGCTCTAGAGTAGGCCGTCGTAAGTTGAGACTAACTTACGACGGCAGGATTTGGCCGTCGTAAATACCGTTGTTTACGATGGCTAACTCTAAGACCGTCGTAAATTATGTTAGCGGTCGTAAATAGTGCTCTCTTTCTCTGTTCTTTTTATGAGAAATTAGCTGTGAACACCACTATATCTAGGAGCTGGAGACAGGTCAAACAGGTAGATGCAACATCAGGAAGCCGTCGCAAAGTAAAATTAGCTATAGCTAGCTAGGGAATAATAATCTGCACGCGACCATGCAAGACCAACAGCAATAATTAATCGTGTTTCAGCAGGAGAAGCAAATCAACAAGGAGTGATTCAGCTGGGAGATGGGAGGTCTTGACTAACGACCGACGCGCCAAGTATGTACCTAATCAACAAGCACGCGCAGGTTCCTAGCTTGTGCGGCCGGACTTGTTTTTTTTTTTGTTGTTGTTGTTGGCACCTGCCAGTACGTGCCATGCGTGCGTGCGTACGTACGTGTGATACGATGGGTTCGTAACGGATGACGTTCTGTTGGGCCGCGTTCCATCTTAATCACTCGTATATTAATCAATTAATTAATCTTCTCGTGATGATCATCTCCTGATGGAGAATTTGAGGAGGATTGTTGGTCAAGACGACCAACAACCAACCTTCTTCTGGTCGTGCCTTCTAGTAGATAGAGGAGAGGTGTCATGCATGCTAGTATTATTTATTACAGGACTTCCTCTTCCTCTTCCGTTCTTTTTTCTTTTTATTTGATTTGAACTCGGTTAGTCTATTTTTAAATTAATTAACCAACGCACGTTAAATATAAAATAACAGAAAGAATGATAATAAACAAAGAGACAGTTACGTGATTAACGTCAGTGTTAAATTAGTGGCGTAGGCGCCCGTATGATGGTGGAGGTAAGAGACTATACTATATCCTTTGTTTTCGTCTCCACCTATATATTATTCACCTATCAAATTAGTTGTAAATTTTTTATCCAATCTTTAGGATTATTTATATTTTTTAGATAAAATTTGAACATTTATACCCGTATATTTTGAGAGGGCGAGAGAAAGAGAGAGAGAAAGCAAAGATAAAAAGAAGAAGAAGAAGAGAAACCATATAGCGAACTAGCAGCAGAGCAAGTGGTTGGAGGAGCACCAGGGCCCACATGAGGCCTCTATAGTATAAATCAGATGGCCCCGTCCTCTCTCCTCCTCCTCACCATATCTTCTCTCTCTCTCTCCTTCTCGCCTCCACTCCACGACCGCGCATCCATCTCCCGTCGCCATGACCCCGACGACGGCGGTTGCAATGGAGACGTCCGCGGCCGCGTCGACCGCACCCGCCGTCGGGACTTTCGCCAAGCTTCAGGAGCCAGCGGCGGCGACGACCACGGAGGCGGCGCCCGGGGCGGATGATGAGCGGCGTTCGTCACGCTTCCGCCGGATCTGCGTCTACTGCGGCAGCGCCAAGGGAAACAAGTCCGTCTACCAGGACGCCGCCGTCGACCTCGGAAACCTACTGGTATACCGGGCTATCGAACCCTCCTCCCCCCCCCTTCTCTCCTAGAGAGTAGAGACACCTAGCTAGTAGTACAATAATCAGTTGCTTGCACACAATGCTCCTTCGTTTCGAGGGTTTCCATCCTTTTCGGCTCCCATGATGATGACGATCGAGTTCCGCTTGCGCTTACTGCTTACTAGTTGATTGGATCCATCTCCTTGCCGTGACCGGAGTGGGGGGAGGGTTTTGATTGTTTACTAGCTAGCTCTATTGTTGTACCATGGGTGTGCAACAAATACCTAGTGCAGGTGTACTAGTGACCGAGATGGTGACCTTCCTGCATCAGAGGTGGGTTCGATGGAATGGGTTCGCGCATCACGTATGCATCCCCTGCTGCGAGAACCACCTTGATGACTCATGCGCCCGCGTATTCGCAGTTCTCCATTGGCACCGAGCCATCATCGATCATGGCCTCTGGCATCACCTGCTTGCCCGAACGCACAAACAAGCATCTCCTCCCCCTTGCTTGCATATGTTTCCTCTCGCCGGCCTGATCGATGATGTGATTCGACTTCACTAGCTAGTTTTATCACTTCTCTGATGAGTTTTTTGGTTGCGTATCTATGGCCGTGCTGTGCATCAGGTGGAGAGGGGCATAGACCTGGTCTACGGAGGTGGCTCAATCGGCCTCATGGGCTCGGTCTCACATGCAGTTCACGCCGGAGGCCGCCATGTCATCGGGTCAGTATCCGTCTCAATCCCTCTCTCCCTCTCTCTCTTCCATGCTTCCACTCCTATCTACCCCTGCCTGCATAGGTTGGTGTTCTTGCTCTGGGTGCTTTGTTTCCAGCATCTCCCTCCACCAAAACCGCAGCCTTATTAGGTGCAGAAAATGGCAGCCTTGTCCTGCATGCCTGTTGCCCACCACTGGGAGAGAGAAGGGAGGCAACCCATGCCGTTGGCGTTCTCTTTCACCGAAATGGAAGCAACTTTCCTGTCTTCTTTTCGAAAGATAGCCTAGTTGTTTCCGTGCCCGCAATGGGACCTGCTGCGAGCTGGGGGAGCGCGCTACTCTTGCGCACCGCTAGCTAATCCAGGATTACGTACTACTCCAGCTTGCTGTCGTTGTCACTATTCTACACTCCAGTTCTTCAAAGGCCTAGCTGTCTTTGTCAGTTTCTTTACACGGGAAAAGATCAGCTTGTTGCCCTGGTACTTGTTTGACTGCTTTAGCCTCGAATTTATTGTGCTTTCCCCTCCACTTTTTTTTTTCCCACAGGATCATTCCAAAACCGCTCATGCCAAGAGAGGTGAGTGAGTCAAAGGCTGTGTGACGTGTTCTGTTGCCACTCCGTATGGTACTTTACCTTGTTAGACTTCATGTACAATGAAATGACTTCATCAATATAGAGTTAATCACTTCTTCATACAGATAATTTTACATATATTATCATAATGTAACCTTATGTGTCTTTGTCCAAACAGATTGTGGTTGTGTAAGTTAGCTTGAACTTTGTTGGATGGAGTATATATGTACTCCTTTTATTTCTCCGTTGTATAAGGTTTTTTCTGCATATTCTCCATACCTGTGCATGAATATAATTAAGACTAGTGATCTCAAGTACAACTGCTATTTCATAAAATAACTTTTTAGCGTTAAGTAGTTATATGCAAACGTCCACCCCCCATTAAATATACCACTAGCTTATGTACATTGTCTAGCAGATGTTCTTCATTCCATGTGTAGCATTTCTACATCTACATCATGAAGAAATAAGTTCATTAGTTCGTAGTTGTCGGGTCCATGGACTCTGGAGCACATGCCATTATTTCTTTCAGATCTAGTACATGCTTCTATATTAGATAAGCAAGGAGTACTGAGTAGCTTTTAAAACTCAAATAACTGGTACCGCCGTGAGTACAAAACTAGCTAGGTGTCACGTGTTTAAAGAGAGAGTCCGATTTTACATGCAATAATCAAACTTCAAACCTTCAGCCCTAGTACACTGTTAGTGTAATCTTAATTAGTCCATGCTTCTGTAGGTAACCGGAGAGACTGTCGGGGAAGTTAGAGCTGTTTCTGGTATGCATGAGAGGAAGGCCGAGATGGCTCGGTTTGCTGATGCTTTTATTGCTTTACCAGGTGTACTAGCGTACTCAGTTTTATTTGGTTAGACATCAGAAACAAATTATTAATATGTGTGTGTGTGTAATATTGTGCCCTTTATCAAACCGGCAGGTGGCTATGGAACTCTGGAGGAATTGCTTGAGGTCATTACTTGGGCACAGCTGGGAATCCATAAGAAGCCGGTAAAAACAATTATCTTATTTCATCTGCTCTAGTTGCTTAAGTAGATGTATAATTGCAGTGATTTATTTATTACAATGTCGTTAGAGCCATCGTGATCTGATGCTACCGTCTTGCCTGTGTTCACATGCATGTGGCTAAAAAATTCACCTTCACGGCAAAGTTATATTGAAAGGGAGGTTTTTAGTCAACATGTTGTCGACATCACTGCATTAGAATATATAACGTTGCGACCGTAGGACACGCGCACTGCGTTGTGTCTATCTTTTATATCTGGCGCCAGTAAGATATACTTCATACCCTATGAATATTCCCACACAGCTAATAGAGAATGATGGTTGGAGGATCTTAGACTGCATGACGTGTTGCGTGCACAAGGAACTGCAGTGTTCTTTAAATTTGTATGCTAAACAATTTTGTAGGTTGAGGTATAATATAGTGAAGGAAGATGTGAAGGATTAGACCCGAAGAGTCGAGTCGATGTTTCTCTTCTTCTTCTCTCCCTTATCTGTCAATATTACGTGTTTGATGGCCCCACCAATTGCTATTTATTTCCGAGAGGTGATACCAGATACGATTATGTTGGCGTAAACAGAGGGATGATTCAGTAATCATATTCATGTCGATCCTCATCATGCATGTAACTGCTTGGGAATCTATTTGCCAGGTTGGCCTTCTGAACGTTGACGGATTCTATGATCCCCTTCTATCTTTCATCGACCTGGCTGTTAATGAAGGATTCATCACGGAAGAGGCGAGGCGCATCATCATTTCAGCCCCAACAGCCAAGGAGCTAGTTATGAAACTGGAGGTTAGAGTCCTACTATGCTTTCTATTTTAGAAATTAAAGCTCGATCGGCTGGAGGCTAAAAGCTGCGGTTTTTAATTATGTGTGCTGCAGGAGTACGTCCCCGAGTACGACGTCGGGCTTGTCTGGGAGGACCAGAAGCAGAATAACCTTGTCGTCCCTGCAGAGCTGGAGTCTACTAGCTAGCAGGATCGCCTTCCTCATCCTGAGATGATCTGATTGGAGGTAGCCAACATATCTAACCAATCCATGACGTGTCGCAAACAGTAAGGGAGTCTCGTTCTGTAATGGCTGTTTTGGTGGCATATATAGCATGATTGATTAGCAGTCCAGTGGTAGATCCTGGCCGGATAATATGATTAGCAGGCCAAGTCCAAGTCCAGTCCAGTCCAGTGCTGTAGAGGTCTTCCTTTTCTAAAAAAAAAATTAGTGCTGTAGAGGTCTTGTTGTGACCCTGGAAGAAGGAATATATGGTACATATTAGTACTATCCAAGCTCATGTGTTGCTGGTTCTGAACACTGTGATCCTTTTTTTTTACTTTTTTTTTTTGAGAGAGAGAGAGAGAGAGAGAGGAACTGGCCTGTGATCCTTTTACTTCTTATGAACCTATCGGCGGCAAGGCCTTCAAATCTGCTGTCAAAAAGTTGGGCCAGGAGAGATTCCCTTGGGTTTTTGTTACGAAAGCCCAACGGGAAATGTAAGCGGCCCAAACACAGAGCCTATTTGAGTGGGCTGCATGCAGCGATGCGGTTGGCGCGTCGTCCTTCTCCTTCCATTCCATGACCTTCTTCTTCTAGACCCTTGAAGAACCCTTGTGCTCCCGGCGGGTGGGCGGGCGGAGATGAGCGCGTGGAACCACGGCGCACAAGGCGACCAGCGGCACCCACTCCTGCGTCGGCAACTTCACCAGCCCCAACCAGCTCAACCTCATCATCGCGTCGGTAATCGCGCTACACCCCCCCACTCTCCCTTCTCCCCCATTGGTTGGCTTCGTGCCTTGGGACTGGGGTTTACAGCTGGGGTAGGGTACGGGCGCCGCGCCCTAGGGTTTGCTCTAAAAGCTAGGGATGCTGCCGCATTTCCCCTCGATTTCATCTGTGTCCTGTTCCCCCCCTATACCTAAATATTCAGTGCCGCATGAGATGAGACATGGAACGGGATGCTGTCTGTTCCCTTCCTATTTTCAATTGTATTGCGCTGTTCCTTGGGCGTCTTGCTCCTGTTTGATCCTTTTACTAAGGCACGCACACATGTACCTAAGGAAAGGAAATGGTGTTCCTTAGGCATTTTGTTCCTTTTTTAGTGATGGATGAGGTGAAACTAAGGCTATTTACAAGGAGATATTTCTCGCGCACGTCGTGCGTGACGATGAACTGATACGAGGAGGAGCGGCGGGGGCGGGGGGGGGGGGGGGGGGGGGCTGAACAAGAAGATTCGGGTGGTCTCGGGCGGCCCTAGGGTCTCCTTGGGCTGGTGGAAATACCCAAGGACATAGCGCTAGGGTCTCTTCTTGAATAGAATTTGTGAGTATTAGTATAAATGTCTGAAATAACGTGATTAATGATAATTTCGAGACAGAAAAGCGTAGCAGTTATATTTACAACATTTAGGTGTACCCATATCCATCTGAATTAAAGCAACATTTAGGTGCAAATAAAATCAATAAAAGGCTTCAAGATTACAAGATGAAATAAAAAACGATTCCCTCTTTGCAATCCAAAAGTTTTAAGTTTGGGGTGAACGTACCAAAATGCAGGGAGTTACACGAGTGAGGTACTACACTGAGCTGAACGCGCATTTCCAAGACAAGTCTACAGTGTTACACAGATCTCGAGGTCATGATAATTTTTCAGCATGGCTGTCGTAAGACAGAAAAAAATCTGAGCCTGACATAGCCTCGGCAAATTCAGTTGACATTGATAATCAGTCTTGTCGATGTGTAGGCAATCCTGTTGGGCTTTGAGGCTACGACAACAGCTTGTTGGTTGTATTGAGCTCAAAATCTCGTCTTGTTACCCTATGTGTTTGTGACACGAAGGAGCAAAGTATCAAAATTGAATATGGGCCTACCCTGGGTAAGGCGTGGTGCAACACAACAACTCCTTCCTGGATCATAATATCCCGGCTGTACTGCGTCACAAGTACCAAACACATGCTCTGCAAAGATTCCCGATTCCCACAAACATTTGTTCCCTGGAGGCGCCCAGCTGATCTTGTGACCTCATTGTATGTTCAAGATGCTCTTCAACTTCTTAACAAGTATCCATTGATCCATGGTCAAATCATCCTGCAGTAGTTTTTTTAAGAAGAAAAAAAAGAAGAGGTTCAGTGACTGTTAGTCATGTATCCCATTGTGTACATGGGACAAGAAACATAAATTTAGGACTTGCCCTGTAGTTTTCTTTCAGAATATCAATAGACCGCCTTGAGATGCGGCTGACAAGCTCATCTTCCATATCAAAGTGTCTGCCAAAACTCCTCTGCTGCTCATCATTGTTGCTCGCAATGATCTGTTCGCAACACAACAAACGTATAAAAACAATGTCCAAAAAAAAGAACTAATAATAACATGTACAACTACAGATGATGGTACTAACCTTAATAGCCACCTTTTGCCCTTTGGTGGCCACGTCAACTTGCTTGTGATTAATTTCAATGGATGCTATCTTCCCAATGTCAATAAGTTCTTTGGAGGGTATGCAGAGAGGAGTTCCTACCTATATGGACACGGTAAAACAAGAAATCATAACAAAATACAGATCGGAATGAAGATGGTCAGAAGACATAACTCAATGCAGGAAAACCATAAAACAGTTTTTTTTCAAAAAAAGAACAAAAGAGTAATAAACGCTAGATAGTGTGCCATGTGGAGACTAATCGGTGATTACTAAGATTTGGCAGCCACACCTATGTCGTCTATGCATATGGTTTAATTTAAACAATCAACATCAAACTCAAGCCTCTGAATCTATATACGATAGTTCCTTGATGAGTCAAGGGTTTTTTATCATGTTGATCTGCTAGTAAGGTCCATAAGTACTGAATGAAGCAGCATTCAAACACACAGCAGAGATCAAAATGCCAGTGATAAAATACCTTGGCTATTCCTTCAAGGACATCGACACCCAAAACAATAGGATCCTTCTTGTTGAAGACACAGTTAGGCATGATCTTGAGAACACAAGGGAACACAGCTTCTTCAGCGCTCTCCTTCTTCTTTTCTTCCTTGAGATTCTTAATGTATGCTGTAAATTGGTCAAACAGGTGGTATATTATATCTGCCACAAATATCCTCACACCAGACTCTTCGGCAAGATCGCGAGCATCAGGCATCACTTTGACATCAAAGGCCAAGATAGTTGCATATTCCTTCTTTCTCTCAAGCATAACACTAGCTTTCATAACATCCTTCTTGTGGACTGGCCCTATACTGAAGTCACAGAAGGGAATATTTACAGCAGGGCTCTTCAAGAACTCTGTGAGGGCTTCCAAAGACCCCAGGGTAGATGCCTGTACATAGACACCCTCGCCACTCTTATCAATCCGGCTCCTAACCCGTGTCATCTCTTCCATAACAGCGTCCTTCAGTTTGTCTAGATCACCATCAGGTCCTAACACATAGAGAGCAGTCCCCGCAATTGCGTGTTCAAGACCCTGGAGAAAGAAATCATCAATACACTGCCAAAGAGCTCTGAATTGTGAAGTTGAAATTGCACTCACCTGTGCTGATATTTTAACTCCTTGAGCAGCCTTGATCTCCTTATGATGTAGGTAGGTACCCTGAAAATATAATTGTTTTGGTGTTAACACTTCAGCTTGAACAAAGAACAATTTAATGCTGGTAACAGAAATCCAAATGACATTCAACTGGCATAATCTTGAACCATAACCATCTAGTGTAAAAGAAAATTTTAAATAACGGAATGACAGTAGGGAAAATTGCAAGTGTTTAAACTTCTTTGTAGGATCAAACAGGACAACGGTAAATGGGACACAAACATTAATCCTGCCGTAGGAACTGTTAATTAGGTAAATAATATCATGCTGCTGAAAGGAATGGGATTGAGTGAGATGATGCAACAACAACAAAGCATTTTTGTCTCAAGCTAGTTGGGGTAGGTTAGAGATGGAACTCACAACAAAGAGACAATAAAAAAAAAAGAGAAAACAGAAAGAGATGAAAACAAAGGACAAAAAGAGAAAAAAAGGAGGAAAAAGCAAAGACCCAAAAGTTAAAATAAAAAGGGGGAAGCTGAAAATCAAGGTTCTGGAATGTGGAATATAATTGTTATTTTCTGAAGACGGTAACATCTGAACAACTTCACCCCAACATGCTCGGGACAAAGGCTTGGTTGTTGTTGTCGTTGTTGATAACATCTGAATTTCTGAACAACTATACCTAAATCTATTTACCAAAGTATAACCATTTGCAGCAATCCACATCAACTACAGCAATCCAGATTGCTTAGATTACTTCTTAATCCAATAACATCTTGCTGAGTGTGAATTAAGCAATTGAAACAAAACCACAACACAATCAGCTACTCACCTTAACTCGAAGCTCTCTCATTGGGTGTGGTGTTAACAGAGCTCTGATAGTTGTTACAATGGGTCCCTATATGAATAACACAACAAGAACATTAAGCATCTTAAACATGCTACACTTTATTGTAGCAATTGAAATATAAAGCAAACTGATTTACCTGCATGCCACAAACAACAATTTGATCTCCTTCATGAAGTATACCGTTGACCAACACAACATCAACTGTAGTACCATGACCTTCTACGACCTTGACTTCCAGCACAGTACACTGAACACAAGATAATGAGATAATTTATAAGAATACCTTTTCTGTAACGGCATGATAATCAGTGCACAATTGCACAGTACCTGGACTTCATCAACAAAGGTAAGTTTGTCTTCCATTGTCTTCTGTGCCCATTGAACTAGTAGTAGGAGCAAATCAGGAATGCCTTCACCACTGTTAAAAGCAATGCATTACTTGTCAAGGAAGAGATAACATATAATTGGTTGTGTTACAAATCTAAACGAATCAGCGGTACATTAAACACTATTATTAAACCTTATTGCACTTGTAGGGACTATGTTAAAGGTATCTTCCATCTCCTTGTTCTTGTAGTACAGAGCAGTATTCACTCCTTGCATCTTGAATTGTGTCACAATCTGTTGACCAAAGCAAGCACAATTTTTATCGCATACAATAGCTTCTTGGGAAAATAAAGAGAAGCAAGACATGATGCCCACTCACATCAGTAACTCTCATATTGAACTCCCTCTTGACATCTTCATTTTGTTGTTTTAAAGCCTTCACAATAGGAGCATTCAGACATCTCTTCCAACCATAAAGACGATCAACCTTCACAGAGTGAAAAAAAGAACAAATTGAATTCATGATAATAATAGAAAGGTAAGGAATCCAAATGTCAAAGGACACAATTCTAGAACATATACCTTATTTAAAGCAACAATAAACACTGCATCTCTACTCTTCAGAAGATTCAGAGACTCAATTGTCTGAGGTTCGAGTCCATGCATGATGTCAACCACCAAAATAGCAATATCACACAAACTTGAACCTCTAGAACGCAGATTACTGAAGGACTCGTGCCCTGGCGTATCGATGACAAGCAGGCCTGGAACCTTAAGTGTAGCATCAGCTTTCAACTCCTTAGTTCTCTCTCTAATGTTTTCAGTAGGGAAGTATGTTGCTCCAATCTGTTGTGTAATACCCCCAGCTTCTCCTTCTTGTACGTTAGTTCGCCTAATACAATCTAGCAGTTTTGTCTTGCCAGTATCGACATGGCCAAGGATGCAACAAATTGGTGATCTGAGGTCACTTCCATTCTTAGTGCTATCCTCTTTAACAGGTCCTTTCTTGGCACCTCTATTCTTAACATTTCCATTATTGACAACACCAGTAATCATCTCATTCTTTTTAGAGTTTGCATCAGGAGGAACGACCTTTTTGACAGAAGTTTGTACTTGAGAGATTTCCTGTTTCTGAACAGGTTCAGCAACCTTCTTGATAACAGGCTTTGCTTCTTCCTCATCAAAAGCGCTAGTCTTAGGCAAGTTCACATCAATATCATCCCAGCTCTTTGCATCCCATTCGTCCTCATCTTCCTCTTCTTCTTCTTGTTCTGGTTTTGGCTCTTCAATCTCTTGGTCAGGTTCAGTTTTCTCCTCAGATTCCTCAACCTGAGACTGAGATTCCTGGTCCACCAGCACATATTCTTCCTCGTCATTGTTAGCCTCACTGGCCTCCTGCTGTTGTTCTTCAACTACCTTTGCAGTCTCTATAGTCTTTGGTTGACCTTTCTTCTTCTTTGAATCATATATAGGCTTCTTCTTTGTGTCAGGGGCGGTACCCTCAGCCTTTTGTTGTTCACTCTGCTCAAGAAACTGTCTCCTCATGGCCTCTAACCTCTTTGCTTCCTCCTTCTGCTTCC
Organism: Neostapfia colusana; assembly: GCA_030760725.1. NCBI lineage: Eukaryota > Viridiplantae > Streptophyta > Magnoliopsida > Poales > Poaceae > Neostapfia > Neostapfia colusana. The sequence goes on from JASWHV010000007.1 coordinate 2,150,856, forward strand.
CCGTCAAGAGCTTACCCTCTTGCTTCTTCTTCAGCAGCTTCTCCTTTTCCCTTAACTTCTTCAACCTCTTTGCTTCCTCTGCTTTCCTCTCTTCCTCCTCCCTCCGCAACCGCTCTTCTTCCTCCTTCCTCAAGCGCTCTTCCTCCTCACGCTTCTGACGCTCCTCAGCTTCCTTCCGCCTCGCAAGCGCCTCCTGCATCTCTCGAACATGCTTTGGGAGCTTCTTCATGTCGCCCTTCCCTTTAGGTGCCTCTTGCTCCTTCTCTTTCTTAGCCTCAGCCTCCTTCGCTGCAGCCTTCTTCTCCTTCTCTTTTTCCTTCTTCTTCTTCTTTTTCTTGGCCGCAGCAGATTCCACCTCTCCTTCCCCAACCTTATCCGCTGCATTACCATCTTCTGCGGCTTCAACGTTGTCCTTAGACAGTGGAGCAGATTGTGTTGCCTGCGCTGGCTTATCCTTCTCCTTTTCTATGGGAGGGGCTTCACCAAGCTCAGCCAGAAGCTTATCCAACTCATCTTCTTCCTGTGCTGTTCTTCCACTCTTCTTCTTTTTCTTCTTTGATTTCTTCCCTTCAGCATCATCAACAATGGCTGCAGCAGCCACAGATGCCTCGTCCTTTGCCACCTCCGGCACCGGCTCCTCAGCAGGTTGTGGCTGGCCTTCAAGTTCCGCAAGGAGCTTGTCAATATCCTCATCGTCCACAGTAAACCCTCCCTTCTTTTTCTTCTTCTTTGATTTCTTTCCGGCGGCGTCATCCACATCAGGGGCAGGCACAAGATCCTCACTCTTCACCGCCCCTGGCTCACCAGCCTCATCGGCGGGCTGAGGAGGCTCCTCCATCTCTGCGAGGAGCTTGTCGATGTCCTCGTCGTCCACAGTAAAGGCACCCTTCTTTTTCTTCTTCTTCTGCGACTTGTTTGCAGCAGTGGCGGCAGGGGGGTCCTCTCCCTCCTCGGCCACGTCTGGAGGTGGCGGAGCAGGCTCATGGAGGTCGAGGTCGTCGTCTTTGTCACGAGATCCCTTGTCCTTCTTCTTATTCTTCTTCTTTTTGGCCTTGCTGAAGTCCAGATCAAGGTCGTCGTCCACGGCCGGGTCGTTGGCGGGCTCACCGTCGTCCTGGTCCTCGTCGCCGTCGCCGAGGGCACTGAAGGCGCTGAAGGAGCTCGCGGGGGCGCCTCCCTTCTTCTTCTTCTTCTTGCCCGTGAATACGAGGTTGATCGGCTCTTCGTCGAGGTCCTCGTCCGCGGCGGGCGGAGGGGGCTCGTAGTCGTTGTCGTCGGGCAGGGTGGCCTTGCCTCCCTTCTTGCCTTTCTTGCCGCCGCCCTTCTTGGGCTTCTCCTTCTCCGGCGGCGGCGCAGGGTCGGCGGCGTCCTGCGGGAAGGAGTACTCGTCGTCGTCGATGGTGACGTTCTTCTTGCGCCCCATCGGTGGAGGCTAGGGTTTGGGAGGGGGAGTAGTGCGGCGGCCGGAGATCGAGACGAAGGTGGAACGAAGAAACCCTATTCGGGAGGGGATGGGATGCGATGCGATGCGATGCGATGCGAGACCAAGAGAGAGAATCGGGTTTATTTATGGATTTTTTTTCCCCAATGATAGAGTCTTTTTCATCAACGTAATGTAATCTTATCATACGTCAATATGGACTTCTCTATTTCTCCATTCTTTTTTATTTCAACTAGCCATCGTAGAAGAGAAAAAGAATGTTTTTTATTTGAACTAATAAGCGCCAAATAAAAAATCAGTTTTTTATTTCAACTAATCGGAACCAAATTTAAAAAAACGAGAGAGTAAGATAACTCGATTATTTTGCTGGTTAACAGTGATTTAGCGAGTTGGACTTTTTTCCCAGAGGGAGATGTAGTAAGTTGATTTGCTACTACAATGAAGAGAATTTCACTCAGCTTGGATTATTCTCATTGTTATGTTTCAACAACAGTTTCCAGGCTACACACCTCTACCAATCAAACCTGTAATAGCTACACACCACTACAGCCGACATGTGTTCAGATCTGGACCTCAGAATTACTGGGTCAGACCAACCCTATTACAGGATGATTTCGGAATCTGAACGCTGTAGATGAGTACATCCCCTTTGAAATATCAATGGTAAGGAAGAGAGGAGGAAGAAAGTGCTGCGCGCTGATGAATGTACCTGCGCAGCAGCCTAAACAGACCATGCCTGGACTTTCCACGTTTGATCTAGTTTCCTAGTGACTATTGTCACTGCCCGTGTCTTTCCTTAAACCATGCTCAAGTTCTGCTGCTCTTCAACTTCCTATGTGGCTCGAGGCCAACTACAAACAACGGTTGTATTGTCCTTGCTCCCCTTGTGGAAAGCCAGCTTCGACAGATATTCAGCTGCTGCTTCATTCTGTGCATCATCGATCGCTTCTTTGGGATGGCGATGAGGCGTCCACGTTCTCTGAACCAAATCAACGTTTGTCCAAGAATGGGAAGGCCGATCCAAATGATCCCATCGGTGTGTGGAGGAGCCACAGGCTGGGGATGAGGTTGCTGCACTGCATTGCCCTCCACCGACCTCTGAATCAACACGAGTGAAGCAATCCTGTGCTGCTGGTCGGCTGTGTCAGCGACGGCGACGAGAGAGGCCGTCGAGCACGAGCGCGAGCGGCGGAGCCAGCCTCGGCGAACTCTGCTGAATGGGTGCGTGGGCGTGGGGGCCCTCCTCCTCCTCCTCCTCCTCCTCCTCCTCCTGCTACCGGTCATGATCCAGGGCAGAGCAGAGGGAGGCAGATCTAGGTGAAGAGCTAGGGATCGAATCCAGGGGTAGGTCCGGCCGGGGAGATCACGGCTCACGGGCGCTACCTGCCCCTCGTCAGCACGGCTCCTCGACGCAAGCTAAAGCCGCAGCCAGGAACTGAAACGAGCGAGCTCGGCTGACGCCTGCCTCTGCCTCTGCCGGACGGGAAAGACGACAGGTCTCCTCCACTCTTCTCCAGATGGAGACGATCGAAGAAGGGTGCATGGCGTCGTCGCACCTGGCAGCTAGTATCGGAAGTACGGATTCTATTGATGATTGTTCCTTCACTAGCATGTAAGAGAACAGTTTCATTTGGTTCATCTTTTTACTAATCACATGTGTTTCTTCTTCTCCTCGCAGCAGCAGCAGCAGCAGCAAAAAAAAAAGTGTTTCTTCTTCTCCTCGCAGCAGCAGCAGCAGCAGCAGCAAAAAAGAATCCATTTTTGATCGATGATTCCGATGTCGGAGGGACGTGAACATATAGTCATGAATGAGGAGGACGAGGAGAGCAGCAACTTGATGGATTCAGAAGAACTTGGTGCCGCCGCGGCCGCTGTGGAGGAGGTTGTGCGCGATGTCGTCCCTGGCCTTGGTGGCGCTGTCGGACCGCACGGGGTTCTCCGGCACCGTCTCGTCGTCGGCGAGGGCGTACCGGAGGCCCGGGTTCATCTCCTCCCCGCGGGACTCGCAGATGTTGTGCAGCACGCAGCAGGCGCCGAGCACCACGGGGAGGTCCTGCAGCTTCACCTCCGTGCGCTTCTGCAGGCTCGCCCACCGCCCCTTGAGCCGCGCGAAGGCGTCCTCCGCGACGCGCCGGACCTCCGCCACCTTCTCGTTGAAGGCGTGCTGCGCCCACGTCAGGTTCTGGTGGGTGTACGGCACCAGCACCCAGTCGGTCAGCGGGAAGCTGGCGCCGCCGACCACCCAGGACCCGGCCATCACGCCGGCGGCGGCGCGCTGCTGCAGCGCGGAGCGGTCGAGGACCTGGTCGTCGGGCATGGACCCCGGCCAGCCGATGCAGACGTCGGTGAAGGCGCCGTCGGGGGCGACGACGCCCTGGAGGGTGATGGAGTAGGAGGTCTTGTGGTTGCGCTCCGTGTGCCGGCGGTTGAAGTAGGCGGCGACGGAGACCTTGGGCGCGATGATGGGCACGTGGGTGGTGTAGATGGCGCCGACCACGGCGGGGATGCCGGTGTCGGCCTGGAACCGGGCCTTGAAGGCGTCGGCGGCGTCGGCGTCGGGCCAGCGGAGGAAGCGCGGCATGAGGAGGTTGCGGATGGCGGAGCAGACCTCGAGGACGAGCTTGTGGCAGGTGGAGATGCCGAGGCCGAATCGCTTGGAGACGAGGCGGAGCGGCTCCCCCGTGGCGAGGCGCCAGACGCAGACGGCCACCCGCTGGCGGACGGGGATGGCGGCGCGGAGGGCGGTGTCCTCCTTGGCGACGGCGGCGCCGAGCGCGTCGCAGAGCATGGCGAAGGTGGCGCGGCTCATGCGGAAGGCGGCGCGGAACTCGGCCTCCGGGAAGTCGGCGCCGCTGCACCGGTCCCACCAGTCGCGGGAGCGGTCCTTGACCCAGAGCCGGCGCTGCCCCGCACCTCCTCCTCCACCAGTCACCTCCTCCTCATCCTCCTCCAAGTTCCCGAGCTGGAACAGGGGAAGCGGGGGAGCGTCCAGGGAGGTGAGGACGCTGGCGGCGGACCTCTTGCTGCTGCCGCCGCAGTCGGCGGACCTCTTGCTGCTGCTGCCACGGTCGGCGTCGCCATCGTCACCTCGCTTCCGGCGAAGGTTCTGCTTGGGCATCCTTCGTCTTCCTCCCCCTCTTCCACTTGGTGGAAAAAAAAAGGATGGTATGGTCTGGTGATGAGCTGGGAAGAGGTCAGGTGTGGGTAAGTAGGAGGGTTGGGTTAGGTTAGGTGGGTGTGAATAGCGCAGAAGAAGAGGAAGAAGAGGAGGAGGAGATGCACGGAGACATCGCTGTCTGCTCCAGTGTGTGGAAGCAAGCCAAGGCCGGCGGCGGAGGAAGAAGACGGCGCCGCCACCGGAGGATGATAAGCTGTTGCTCTTCGGACAACAACAAATGCTTGCCGGAATTTCGATGGTCATCACTCCCCTATCTCCAGTAACGAATGCATTAACTCCCATTTCGATCCTCTACTTGCATTGCCAGCTCCTGGTACATTATGACCAAAATTATTGACAAAACAAACGGGAACGTTTTGATTCGGTCGGCTAGTGACTCACAAGATTTTGTGCTCGACGCATGCTAAATTATCGCAAAATTATGTTTACCTTCGTTTCAAGAGCGTGATTACGTTTACTTTCATGTGGCTCATTTCGAGCAAAACATGCAAGCTTTCATGTGTCATTTGGTACACAAAAAGCAAAGCAGACTCCAGGGATGTGGCTGTAATTTCAAGGCTACTTCACTTAAAAGACTAAGAAGATGGGTGCACGGCTCCCCAGCCACATCAAACAAACAAGTGACCCAAACTGCCACCAACCACCATCATTCTGAATTTCAAATGGGCAATCGGAGTATTTCACAGGCGATTGATCTGAATTATTCAACATGGCTTTATTGTAAAAACAAGTAGCCCAATGTTACAAAAGAACAGGTATCCACATAACCTTACAATCTTGTCCCACAGAGTCCCCATCTTTTGCCACAAAATATTCCCAAAATCTACATTATTGATCGGCTCATCTCTAGGAGGATATCATAAATTACAGGATCAGGTAAGAGCGACAAATCAAGAAAGAATTGGTGTTTCACAGGTAGAGTAATATACACGAGCCATTCACTGGTCTGGATAACTCAACATAATAACTGCGTGAAAATATTGCCTGCCCCTGGACAGCAAGCACCATACTGGGCTCAGGCAAAATTTATGGTGAAGGAGACGTAAGGATGGGCCTCTGTTTCACCTCCCAAACCAGCCACGCTTACGTCCTCTTCTGATTTCCAATAAATACTGCATCCCCAAGCGTTAAATTAGTGAAATCCAAGAAAAAACTGTGGCTAAAAGTATCATCGACGGCTGCACAAACGTCAATTACCTGTGGGTATTGCCACAAAGTTCCTCCAGGATGCTCCTTACTTTCTTCTCACTCTTTGTCGGTGGGGCAAGAACAGCAGACTGATGAAACAGAGGCACGCACATCTTTGGATTAGGCATGAAGATACTACAGAAATGAACACCATAAAGAGCAATAGATGATATTTACCAGGAATGATGGCGGCAGACCGTATCTAAGGATGCTCTCTACAAAGCCACGCACAGCACATAAATGCATCCAGGAACTGAATACCTATAACACACAACTTCCTGAGGATTAGAGTTCTATATTTCGCAGAGCATTATGTTAGAACAATACCTACTCATAGCTTAAATTAACAAATGGTCATGCATCCCAATTTGAATAGATATTGTGCTCAATGAGCTACCGCTGTATTGATTGTCCCTTAAATAACCAACCAAACCAATTCATAGTTTCGAAGGAAATAATGACAACAACAACAACAGTAGCAATATAGTTGTTTCTCGAAAAAGCAACCTAACTGATACTCACAACAGGAACATCAAATAATGCATTTTTCAGGAAAAAAACATGCTATTTTGGGTAGCATCACTCAGATATGCTGCAAAAGACGAATACCTCGCTGTAGCTGGCATAGCACCATTGCAGAAGAGATGTCCTCATGGTTTCCTGATCTTGCAGTAGCTTTTCCATCTCTTGCTTTCGACTTTCCTGTGCTTCAGGGCTATACTCAAAATCACGGATCTGAAATTCAAATGAAGTTGAAGTTAAAGGACAACAAAAGAGTACTAAAAACTACAGATAAACAAGGTTAAGCATTGTTCAGACTACTTGCAGCAAAACCAAAGCCAGCCAAGGAAACCTTACCTGGAAACCTCTCTCACGAGCACGGACCTTAAAGTTGTCGACAACCTTAGCAAATAATGTTACAGTGTAGAGAGCATACTCATTGTCCTCGTAAAGTTTTTTAGTTGATCTTGGCACCTATACAATAATCAATTAGCTAAAAAGGAAGGAGAAGCTAAACACAACTGTACAACACTAAATAGATACAAGTTAGACCAACTTGCAGCTTGTAGTATAAGGAAAATACAGTCCTCACAAGGACAATAAAACAACACCAAATTATTCTGTCTTTTATGAGAAAGTTAGGGGGGCAAACATATTGATTTGTGAGGTTCTAACATGCTGGGAAGCATTGTAAATGAAGGTATACAGTAACAGCTCATTAGTAATAATACCACTAATGGTTTGTACAATCAAAATTTTGAACTTACCACAAAGGTGTCGAATGACTCGTAACTTGTCAACCAGTCCTTTTGGGAGTATTTTGGAACAATAGCAAGAAGTGTTACCAGATGTTCTGAGGCGACCATATCCTCAGGTTTCACCAGATTGGAAAGGTCACGAACTGCTAAGCTGCCATGAGGAAAAACAAACTAGTTACTAGTTAGTGTAGGAAAATCAATTCATATGAAACGAGTACCACCGTTGTGCTCTCCAATTTCTTATACATGAGACAAAGGAGTTTTGAACAACCGTTTTAGCACCAAGCACTTCTTCTAGAGTCTAGAGTCTAGACAGACAAGCATGACAATGCAATTTACCTTCCGCTTTGCTTCCTGTTGATTGCACTAAGCTGACTCCTTACATTATTATATTCTGCTGCACGAACCTGGGGACAGAAGCATTTGTTTAGTTCATCAGTTCAACACTGAATTAAAACACAGGGTGTAGTTGATCGAATCGATTGGTAGGCCGAGGGAAAAGAGGGCGAAGCATAGCAGATTCAACAACCTTCATGTCGTCCTCCATCCTGGCGACCTGCGACTGGATGGTGCTCGCGACCTCCTTGAGCGGCGACATTGTGGGGTACTTGCCCTCGTCCCACACGAACCTGGGCACAACCGAAAGGCAATGAGCCGGGACGTGACGACGGTCAGGTAGCGGCAGGGAAAGGAGGGCGGAACCTGGTGAGGTAGGTGTCGACGGGGACGCCGTCGACGGTGAGCGCCCCGGTGTCGACCCCTCCGGCGCGCTCGAGGTCCTCGATCTGCCTCCGGATCTTGTGCGACACGGCCTCCACGAAGACGTTGGACTGCCCGCATAACACGTAGCAAAGGGCGTCCGCGGATAGCAGCGGCGTCAGGAGAGATCGGGGACGGGGATTGGGGGGAGAGGAGAGGAGAGGAAGAGGAGCAGAAGGAGGAGGAGGAGGAGGACCTTGACGAGATCGTCGCTGAGAGCGAGGAGCGAGTCGAGGGTGCCGACGCGGAGATCTGGGACGTTGAACTGCGCGGGGGCGGCGAGATCCGTCGGGATTCGGGGTGGAACGAAAAGGCAGCCGGGGATGGGATGGAAGAAGACTTACGCGGTAGAGCGGGGTGTCGAACGAGTGGCGCGAGATGGAGTCTTGCAGGCGCGACCACAGCGAGCCGGCGGTGGTGCCGCCCTGCACGGGCAGCGAGATGATCCAGTAACGAGTAGCCATGGATGACAATCTCCCTTCCTCTCTGTCTGTCTGCTGTCTTGACGTCGAGATCCTTCTCCTCCCTCCTGCTCCTCCTCTCCTCCTATTGGGAATTTTGAGAGAGAGAGAGATAGAGAGAGAGAGAGAGGGGAATTTGGGAGACGACGACGACGAGACGGGTTCATTGAGCCCATTAGGCCCACGAAGCGACGCCTTTTGTTTCCTCTTACATAAAACGGGCTCCGCTCCGTCCATCATCAGCATCCTCCTCCTCCTCTTCAGACCAGGCCTGAGCTTCTCGCTGGGAGGGCTGGTTGCCAAGGGTGGTGGTGTTCTCAAGGCAATCGTCTGGCCATACAGAGCCGGCCACTGCTACCTCCCAACAACGGAAGAGGATTTCAACGAGCTCGTTCCGTTCATCAGCTTCCTGCTGCAGGAGACACAAGATCGATCTAACCGGTCCAGTGCATTCCCAGTTCTGAACGAGTACACCCGTCGTGTTCTCTCCTTGCTCACACCAACAGCTTGCAAAAACCCGGCTTAAGAAACTGGACCAGAGCCTAGCTAGAGCTAAAGAAGCACAAGGCGCGGGCAGAACTCAGAGCACACATGCTACCACTAAGGTCAAAGGCTTTTCTTCGGCTTCCTGCTCCTCTAGGCTAAAGGCATCGCAAAGATTTGTCAGAAACAGCAGCAGCAGCATAAACGTCTGGTTACATAGCAGTTTTGCCAAAAGTATGGTTACATGACACAAGGAAGCATAAACGGTCTCTGAATATTTAAAGCGTGTTGTTCCCCCCCCCCCCCCCCAACTTCCCAAAGCGGCGTCAAATCGAAACTGCGGAAATCTCTCGCAAAATACAGCATGGTCCAAACACACTTGTTCTGCCGCAATAAAACAAATGGGGGGGAATCTGTACAACGATCGAGGCAAAGAGCAGCAGTTGACTAGCAGCCATCACCTCTCAGTCTCAGTTCAGGCTCACCCAGCCAAACATCTTATTTTGCCGGTCTTCAGCACTTCCACTCCAGGCAGGCCGTGGTGTGATATACAGGGAGCACCTCACCGATGGATGATGACACACCCTGTCAGGTCCTCCCATGAGATGCTAGTACTGAACCCTGTCGTCACCCGTCGAAATTTAGGCCCTGGATGCCCCTGATAGTGGACTCGTAGTTTCTAGTGTTAGATGAGTGGTGCCTGCCGGAAGACGGACGCCTGCCGTCCGAGGAGTCGGGCATCTGCGGGCTCCTCCACCGTGGGGCTGCTGCTCCGGATCTTTGGAACGCCCCTGGGCTTGCATCAGTTGCGCGACTGCGCACTTGGTCAGCCTCAGTGCTTGGTTCCCGGCTGCTAGAGACAGCAGGTCGCCTTGAGGATCCGCTTGAACGTCCCAAAAATGTCGAACTGGAGAACTACATGTTGTCAATTAAGGGTCAGACGATACACAGCAACTCTATGCAGAGACACGCCAGGGATCCTCCCCTTGTTGTTATTACGTTATTACCAGCATGCAAAACAACATGAACAGATATCAATAACTCACCACAGCATCTTTCGATGTGGATTGCTCGAGCCGGACAGGGGACTTCTGCTTGGCTAGGCTGCCCGCATTTATAGCTGGTGGTGGAACATGACGTCGCGTTGGGTCCATGTCTGACCAGCCACTCCTCCTTCCCTCTTCAGTGGCTGTATAGACTTAACACAGTCAGGCAACAAGAAACGACCAAGCCAACTTGCAAATGACAACAGAAAAAAAAAACATGGAATCAAATGATCTCATAGGTTTATAATAGAATAGAATGGATACCCACCAGCACTTCCTTTCCACCTTCCTACTATTACAGTTATTTCTCTGATTCAAAATATTTTATATTGACCAAGAAATATGTCGAGCTTTCTCAGTAGAACTAGAATCATATATTTAATCTGCCTTCAGACTTAATTCACACCGTATAAAATTTGATGAATCATTGAAAGGCTGCTCAACATATATCTTATCACAAAGTAAGCAATAAGCAAGACAGCATCCACAATGGATGGATGCACAACATTTATGTACAGATGGCACAGACTGCCTTGATAAGAACTATTGAGCATCAGACCTGAATGTCTGTTATTATTTGCCACAGGTGCCATCCCAGAGCTTTGTCCTACAGCTGGTGCCTAAATAAGGGAGCACGAGTAAATAGTCAGAAAAAGAATCCCATGAGTTACTAGAGGAAAGCAGAAAGTTGTGAGTACTGATTGTACTAACAATTGCACGGGGAGGAACACTGGTCATCTGCGACTGTTGATACTTTAGAATGGTCCAGTCAAAAACATAATCAAACTGAAAGCCTATACAACAGAAGACTCAGGTTAGCATTTTTACGATACTATTACGTATGAATATTGTTTCACCATCAAATTAAATCTTAAGCATATTAACTAAACAAGGACAGTAAGTCAACCTTCCCGAATGAAAAGGTCTCTGAACAATCTCTTCAGGTATTGATAGTCTGGTGCATCTTCGAAACGCAGTGAACGGCAGTAGTGGAAGTAAGAAGCAAATTCAGTAGGGTATCCACGACAGAGGGCCTACGATACAGGAAATACAATAAAAAACTATATGACCACGGTGCTATATGCAGTTAACAGAGAACTGTGTTACCTCAGTCGAAGTAGCAATTTTCCTTTCGCTGATTTTCTCGTACTTTTGTTTCTTATTCCCTGCTTTTAGACCCTGCCATGGAAGGCTGGCAGCAGCAAAACCACGTGTTAATCCAGAGAACACCATAAAGTCTGAAACACAACTAATTGGGTTACATTAAACAACCTTCCTCTCAAGAAGTACATCAGTACATATCCAAGAGATTCCATGTCATCCCTCCGGCTTTGTTCTATGAGAGAAGCGAAACACCAATTGTGATATCTAAAGGAGAAGCTAATCGCTAGGAATCCAGAAACTGCATGCATCCACTCTTGGTTCCACCAAATAAAGGAGACCATGTTGAAACTTAAAATAAAACTTACCAATACCAAGATGGGTATTTACACTCGCATATCTTGCTGTTCCAGTCAGGTTTTTATTCTCCCTGCAGATAAACGAAGAAGACTCATATGTTTGGAATGGAAGCACTGTCTGAAATTACAGAGAGGAGATTTTTCCAGTTAGTCATAGAATGTTTACCTATAGGGAATGTGCTGGCGTGTCGATGTATCCCTGTATTTCTTTGCAAGTCCAAAATCTATAATGTAAACCTATACAGAGATTAAAAGAAATGAATAGCTGCTCTGCTCATAGTACTAATCTCATGATAAAGCAGACTGAGGGAACATAACTAATCACCTGATTTGCCCTTTTTCCAAGACCCATGAGAAAATTGTCTGGCTTTATATCTCGATGCAAGAAAGACTTGGAATGAACAAACTCAACTCGATTGATCTACGAAAATACAACAAGTTAATATTTTTGCATCCAAATACAGGGAAGAAGATTGTTATGTTGGACAGAATAATGCTTCATGTAGACTTGAACATGAATATAGAAAGAAAACAAGCAGAATAGTTAATTAGTCCTGCTTTAGTGACACAACATACCATTTGATCAGCAAGCATCAAAACAGTTTTGAGGGACAGCTTCCGGTTACAAAAACTAAAAAGATCTTCAAGGCTCGGTCCCAGCAAGTCCATTACCAGAACATTGTAGTCACCCTCAACACCAAACCACTTAACATTTGGAATTCCAGCTACAGTAGCAAATGAAATGTGAGTAGATCATAGATGCCTCTGACCAAACAAGGAGAGTGAATAAAGTGACAAGAAAAATAGAACAAAACAGTGTGGATTACTTCCTCCTTGAAGTATTCTGTACAGTTTTGACTCGTAGAGCAATTGAGGATGCTTTGTCTTGACATTTTCCTGGTGAAAAATTAGAAACAACAAGGTGTTACCGATCCATTTGTAAAGCCCAGTGATGGAGACAAAGAAAAGATACCAAAGAACGCCTAACACGAATTTCACAGTGTGGCATCACATAAAGTTCATAAATCCAGCATAGGAACAAGGTTACAGTATTTGGAAAACAAGAATTTAACTACGCAGCTAAACAAAAAAAAATCTCCGGCAGCATACCAATGGGCAGAACTCATTCTCAAGTTTGACAGAAACATACATTAACAAGTGAATTAGGCTGGCATAGCTGCCGGGAAGCCCAGAGGGAACAGTTATTTTCACAGAGATGAAACAAGCAACATAACAAGAGAGATAAAACAGCTCTTATCCCCTGCATTACCAGATCCACGAAATATCAAATTTACGCTAGAGGAACAGATAACTCGACCTGCACATCCTAGATCCCTACAAATCTATGATTCTTATTTGCCGAGACGGCCGAGACATCACAAATCCCAACCTAAATCACAATCACATAGTATGGAAGTTAGTGAGCCACTCACGAGCTTAATCGCGACCTCCTCGTTGGTCTGCACGTTGGTACCTGCAAGCACACACGGCGAGGGAGAGACCCCGGCTCTCGTCAAGGCGGTAACTTTCCAATCAAAACGAGAACTTTGAGTAAAATTGCTAACGAACCGAGGTAGATCTCGCCGAAGGAGCCGCTCCCCAGCTTGCGGCCGACACGAAACTTGTTGCCGATGCGTGGCTCCATGGCTGATAAGCCCGCGTAGGACAAGAGGGTCCCTGGAATCAGCGGAAGCAGGCGGACCCTGTCATGCGAGAATCGAATCGATTCAGTTTGCTGCTCCGGGGGGGAATCGGGGCTGGGCTCGAGTGGATCGAAGTGGGGGATTGGGATTTTCTTCCTTGTTTCCCCCTCGACTTTTTTTCCTCTCGTGCTGCTGCTCTTCTTATTTCCCCGAGCACGGCCCGGCTGCTTGGCTAAAAGGGGAAAATACTTAGAAATCGAGGTGTCAGACAGTAAGATGGCGTTGCGGTTTGGTGCCCCTCGTTTTCCATCGCCTTTTTCCCTTCCAGCCAACCTCACCTGACCTGTTTGTTCCCACTTCATGGCCCCCCGTGCTAAATTGAGGAGGACATCTAGCTCGTGATAAACAGATAGTAACTAATCTCGTGATCCTGCTGAGTTGCTTTGCTGTAGCAAGTCTATTGTACTTCAGTATCTTTCTTTTTCTGGGCTCTTTTCATACTCGAGGCTCGCCTCGCCATCTGCTAATGGTGACCACACCACACTTGACCATTCTTCTTCGTCTGAGCAGTGCAATTTGAGCAAGTTGGTCTTTGTTGGCATGTGTCACTGTCCAATTACTCTAGCCTGCAACTGCATTTCCCATTAAAGTACCCATTCATTTGTTTCGTGTTGGTAACTAAAGCGCGTACAACTCAGCAAAAAGCACACCAAGCCCCGCTCCCTTTCCTCCCCCCCCCCTCTCTTTCCCCTTCTCTCTCCAACCTGTTCCGGCCCCAACCAGCTGAGACGAGCCGACCTGCTGTCCGGTGAAGATACTTCTCGTTCCCAATTCGATTCTATCTCCGGCTGTCTCGCTGCGGTTCCACTTTTCGCTCAAAGATCGGATTTTTTTCTTTTTTTTTTGCCGCAAGGCTCGGGGATTTATTGGATTTGTGGTGGATCTTCTCCGTCGGGGCCTGCGAGGATCAGGCCGTCGATTCCTTCGTCTTCCAGACTTGGCCGTGGCCGTGGACTGTTACTAGCCACGGCGGGGAGATGAGGCGGGGAGGCAGCAAGGATGAGGCGCCGGACCAGGGCATGGAGCCTCTCTTCCCCAGGCTCCATGTAAACGACACCGTCAAGGGCGGCCCCCGCGCGCCGCCCAGAAACAAGATGGCGCTCTACGAGCAGTTCAGCGTCCCCTCCCACCGTTTCACCGCCACCGCACCCGAGCCCGCGCCGCCATGGCAACCGTACCGACCCACCGCCGGACCTGGAGGCGGGGGCACATCAGCGATGCCATCCCCTTCGGCGAGCCAGGTGAGCCCGTTGAATTTTCATTTCACTCTGCGTGTATGCTTCGTTAGGTCAGGATCGGATGGCACCAACCACCCTGATGAGTCTGGGAGCATGGTATGGCATGTTTACGATAGCGGTTTCACCAGGTGATGGGGTACATACATATCATGAATCGCGGCAGCTTCTATCAGAGCTTATCTGTTGGACCTTTCTTCGCGGCCCTCGTTCTACTGATAGCTTGCAGTGGGAACCAATTCGCTGGCAAATGGATTCAATAGACTATTTTCTTAATTCTTCTGATGGTTGATAGGACAAAATCATCATTTATCTGCTTCCCATGGTTGTTGCCACCTCCTTTCATACTACTTCTGCATTGAGTACATCACAGCTCGTGAAAAAGGATAGTCAACCATTAGACAATTTTACCTTTACACACTAAAAATACGTATTGCTGAGGCATAGAGCTGGCTAAAATGGTGGTGCTAGACTTTTTTCTTGCTTGGTATAAGTAGCAGAATTACCATTTGACACGTGCCAAAGCTGGATCATGCTTTAAGCACCTAAGAACATGATGAGTGGAAAAGGAAAACTTATACCCACAAAAGAGAGAACATGGAATGAGCTAGAGAAAATCTTTTGAAAGCCAGTTATCATGTTTAGCTTCTCCTGGAATGTGACCCAGTGTAGAACTTGGAGATGGCTAACCGGTGCTTGCATGGAGGGGGTTCTTGTGACGCATGACTTGGTGAACTTTATGTGTCATTCATATCTTGTCATATATATTACAAAGTGCTGTCCTGAATCTTTGTTTGTAGGTTGGCGGGAACGATAGACCTCTCTTCCCATCATTTTGTGTGCCTTCAACTGAACATGTTCGCTTCTCAGATCATAAAAATACCAACTCTAATGGGAGGGTTGGCAACGCTTCAAGAGCAGAATCTGGTACAAAACCCACACAGCTTAAGAGCAATGATACTTATGCTGCAGGACCAACTGTGGGGTGCACTTCTCAGCATAAAGAGAACAACATACAGAATTCATCAGGGAAGAAGTTGACTAATGCTGATGATTTTACAGTTCCTTCTGTTTTATATTCTGGAATGCCTCCAGATTCTGCTCAAGAAAATGTGAGAATCCAAGGAAAGTTTGTACCCTGCCCTAACACAAGTCTATATAAGAGTGGGTCCGTGATGTCTAAATCATCTTCAAAGTGTTCTAATGCTGACAGGAGACACCTGAGAGGAATGATTGTTTCTGATGCAAAATCAAGGGAGTCTCCAAATATCAAGGAGAAAGAACCAGCAAAAGCGATGAGAGAATTGGAAATTGAAGAGAGAACTTCATCATCTCAAATATCCAAAGAGAAGTTGGGGAGACCGGATACAAATGTATCTTTATACAGGGATAGCTTGAGTAATTTGAACTATGCTGATAAGAACCATTCTGATATTGAGGGTTATCAGGCAAAAAGAAGGAACAAAAATGCTGTGAAGACCCAGAAGAACCCTCCAAAAAATGGAACTCTGCCATCCTCTAGACCTTATACAGATATGGAACATAATGGTAGTTCTAATTTTGTAGAGCATGGATCAAGAGAGGCAGGTGAGAAGAGGAAAAGGTCACATCAGGATGTGGAACAAAAGAATGATTTATCTGATTCCTCGGTGGAATCTGTTCCTGAATTGGAGATTTCTCCAGATGATGTTGTCAGTGCTATTGGTCCAAAACATTTCTGGAAAGCCAGAAGAGCTATTGTCAAGTAAGTATCCGAAACTTGAGTCCTTGTTCTTACTGCTTTAGTATTCTTGAAAAATCCATGAGGTCGTACTACGTTGATCACCTGGACTAGTTTTTGTTTTGCTAACTGGGCCAAATAGTTTATTTCTATCATGTCTTCTCCGAGAAAATTGCTATTATAGGATCCTTATGGCTTCGACAAAATAGCACTCGGCTTCGATAAAATAGGACTCTTAACGTTGGCACACTGTTAAAATAGGATTGTAACATATTTTAACTCGTTTTTATTTCTCTTCTCATCTTTTTCTATTTTTAGACCAGCTAAAATGACCGAAATACCCTTAATTTATTTTTCATTTTCTTCTTTCTCCAGTTTTCCTGCCCTACAATTAATCCCTTCCTGATGCTGGGCATGCACCTGCTCCTTGCTGCTGGCCACGCGCTCACAGTCGGCCACACCTCTTTTTCCCGCCTGCCGCGCCTCTGCTTCTCCCGCCGGTCGTACCCTTACTGAAACAGAGTACCATGTGTGGTGTCTCCAACCGGTCAGCTGAAGCTAATCCCAAGAAAACTGTAATTAACAACCGTTCCGTGGGCAGTTGATCAGTCGTAAGAAGTAAGAAGGGTATTTTGGTCATTTTATGTGGTCTAAAAATAAAAAAATATGAGAAAAGAAATTAAAATGAGCTAAAATATGACATAATCCTATTTTACCGGTGTGCCAACATTAAGAGTACTATTTTATCGAAGCCCATTGTAAGAGTGTTATTTTGTCGAAGCCGCTCGATAAGAATGCTATAATAGCAATTTTCTCTTCTTCTCCGATGTCTAAATCTGAATCTTTGCACAATGTATCACTGTTCCAAGCTGTGCTCTTGTAACCATTCATGAAGCTGTGCATTTTAGACCTTCTCTTCTCCTAATAATTCTTCTTCCATTTCAAGTCACATTCATGAACAGAAGAAAGGGTAGACGACCAGAAAAAATATACAAGAAAATATTATGCCCATTAGTCTACATTATGTAATGCCATATAACGAATCCCTCTCTCGCATTCCTTTTCAGATAGGTTCCTGAAATATTAATTTCTGAATCCCTGTATAAATTCCTTTTCATGTTGTTTACACTGTTTTTTTTTTCTTTTAACTCATACAGTCAACAGAGGGTTTTTGCTGTCCAAGTATTCGAGCTTCATAGGTTGATCAAAGTGAGTCAACGGCAATTGAATTAATTTCTTCTGGTCAGGTTAACTTATGGATACCATTATGCGCTGGAATTTGATATAATTTCTGTTTAAATTTTCTTGCAATCAGGTGCAGAAGTCGATCGCAGCATCTCCACATTTACTTATTGAAGGGGATCCGTGCCTTGGCAAAGCCTTTGTGGCTAGCAAGAAGAAGCTGGCTGGGGGAGACATGGAAAAACAGCTTCCATCTTCTAAAAACATGGATGATGTGCAACCAACTTTGCAGCAACAAGAGTACTCAAAGGATAACACCGATGAGAACCAGCCTTCTCCATCTGGAGATGATGTAGCTGGAGTTCAACATGACGGTCAAGGTACTACAAATGTTGCTGTTAGCAGTAACCCCCCTGCTATGCCTACTACTTCAGAGAACAAGCTGAGCAGTTGGTGCGTTCCTCCGCCTGTAAATCAGTGGCTCGTTCCTGTCATGTCTCCATCTGAAGGACTTGTCTACAAACCTTACACCGGGCCGTGTCCTCCAGCAGGAAGCTTCTTGGCCCCGTTTTATGCCGGCTGCGCTCCTGTAAGCCTCCCATCGACAGCAGGAGATTTCATGAATTCGGCATATGGTATTCCTATGCATCATCAGCCACAGCACATGGGTGTTCCTGGTCCTCCACACATGCCGCCGATGTACTTCCCGCCTTTTAGCATGCCAGTGAACCCCACAGCAACAGCATCTGCAGTTGAGCAATTGCGCCATGTTGCTGCATGGCCTAATGGATACCGAGAGCAGCATTCACCAAGCTCCTGTAACATGTCACACTTGAGGAGCGAAGCACCGTCAGCCGGCATCAGGAGACTCCATGCGTCAAGAGACAGCGAGCTCCAAGGCAGTAGCGCTAGCAGTCCTGTTGACAGGCAGCAAGGTGATGGGAGGGGTCCAGCACTGCTCCTTGCTGGACCTTCAGGTGGAAATGGACAGCCTCAACCCTTGTCTGGGAGTAGGGACAATACCGGTGACATTATTAGGGTTGTTCCACACACTGCTCGAACTGCTTCAGAATCAGCAGCGCGGATCTTCCAGTCCATACAGATGGAGAGGCAACAAAGTGACTTGTAACTCGGAATTGTGTGATGCATGTTATTACTTGATTGGCTAAAGTTATATACATGTTCAGCGGAGAGCCGAGACAGTTCGTGGTAGCCTCCGTATTATTTTTGACCAGTGACAAGGATTTTGTTGTTGCTAGCAGCTACTCCTACGTTATCGCCAATCTGGTGTGTGTTTTGTGCACTGTAAATATGCGCATGGAGGTGTATGATTGCCTTGTGTGTGCAGCTATGTTGGTTATATGCTGTATACACTAGGCAGGAGCTGGACTTTTGTATCCTTGAATGTCCTCTCTGCGTGCTGCTACCTTTATAACAGGATCATATTTTACAGTAAAGGTGAAGACCCGTATCGGGCATCTTCCTTGGCAGTGCAGTGCGATTGGGGCAGTAGCTGAACTTCTTAGACGCTGCCCAAGGAGGCGTGGGTGTTGGAATAGTGGGGGACGGCGGCGCAAGCCTGGGCGGCGACCTTGGCCATGGCCTCCGCCGCGACGCCGGCGTTGCAGATGTTGGCCAAGGAGCGCATGTGCCTCATCCCGTACTGCCCGAGCGAACCGCATTGCTCCTCGTACGTGCGCACCTGCAATATCATTCATCTTACTGTATATAATATCATTGCTAATGATCCGAGCTGATAATAAGCAGAGAGTAGCTAGTATATAGATTGAGAACCATGGACTTGAGGCAGTCCCAGTCGTCGGCCAGAGGCTGCCCCGCCGGCCGGACGGCGTCGAGGACCTTGGAGCCCTCGTCGGAGCCGAAGAGGAGGCCGCCGATGACCTCCACGCTGCTGTCCACTTGGGATCGACGGAGCATCACCTGGAGCAGCCGCTCCCGGGCGTCACGCTTCTCTGCCGTGCCCTCAGCCGACTTCCGAAACTGTTGTCGAGTATTTTTTATTTTATTTTTACGTTTCTGATGAGTCGCGAGAACAAGGATCGGAGGAGGAACCGAAATAAAAACGGACCTTCTGCCAGAAGTAGACGAGGTCGGCGTCACGCTGGTTGACGGCGCCGGAGGAGAAGCGCCGCCGCAACAGCGAGTCGGAGTTGAAGGTGGCGTTGTCGTTGGCAGGGTTGGTGCCCATGAACATGTAGAGGCTCTGGACGCTCTGCTTCAGGTCGCCGTACTGCATGACGTGGGAGCCCAGGCTGTGGGCGGCGGCGCCGTCTTTGGGCGACGTCCTCTCCTTCACCACCTCGTACTGCTGCTTCAGAGACTCGGCGCGCAGGTTGTGCTCGTCGCTGTCCTCCATCCACGCGACGCTGTAGAGGTCGCCGAGGCAGGTGTCGAACCCGCGGGGAGGGGGCGCCCCCCCCTGCTGCTCGTCGCCGGGGCAGTAGGTGCCCCAGCTGCTCTCCTCCGCGTTGGACGCCGTGGTGGCGTAGACGTTGATGTCCGGCGGCAGGAGGCCCTCGAAGATGCTGCCGGACTCGCACGCCTCGAGGTAGAAGACGAGGCTTTTGTAGGCGCCAGCAGCATGCTTCCTCTCGAGGGTTTGCACCAGGTCCTTGGCGTAGAGGTAGTCATCGGAGGAAGGCATCCCGAGGACCCCCGGCCCGCCGTGGTCGCTGTAGTAGACGAAGATGTGGTCGTCTGGGCCGCTGTCGACGACCTTCCCGCTGCCGCCGGTGACGGCCGACCTGTCGCCCAGCAGGACGCCAAGGAAGTTGTTCACGTTCACGTCCTTTCCCGTGTAATCCTTGGATTTTGTTTTGTTTTGTGCCCAATAATAATATAACACACACAGAAGCCATCAGATCATGTCTGTCGTCGTCGGTCGTCGAAGCCATCAGATCAAGCAGAGAGAGAGAGAGAGAGAGAGAGAGAGACCTTGGGAACTCCGGCGTAGACGTCGGCGCCGTTGGGATGGTTGATGATGACGCCGGGCATGGGGTTGTCCGGGTTGCTGGCGATGTCGTCGTACATGAACACGACGATGTTCTCGTCCTTGAGGCCGCCCTTCTTCACGACCTGGTACGCGTGGCACACGTCCGCCTGATGCCTGTAGTTGTAGTAGCCGTTTGAGCCGGCGATGAGGACCGCCCACCTTGTCCCGACGACGACGACGTCGTCGTCCTCGCCAACTGAGGAGCTGGAGGACTGCTGCTGCTGCTGCTCCGACGACGACGGCAGGCGAAGGAAGTCCTGCCACCGCGCGCAGGCGACGACTGCAACAAGGAGCTGCGCGAGGAAGAAGAGGGCGAGACGCCGGAGGCGGCCAGCCGCCGCCATGGATGTGGCTTAATTTGTCTGAACCAAGGCAGCGCTGGCAGTAGTGCTCCTTTCCTTTTATACGCCCCTTCTTCTTGTTGTTGCTTTTGGTGCATAGATGACCTGACGTGTAATCTTGAGCGACAGTGCCATGGCCAACCACAACAATGCTTAGACGGAACACTCAATCGGACAGAGCGTCCATGTCACTGAAATCTACTCCTTATCTTTGCAGTCTGACGACTGATGACGACGACGACGACGACTCCAGCGGTCCAGCCTGCTCTTTTCTTGGGCCCATAATTTCCTTCATGGGCCGTTCCTACAGGCCCACTTATCAAGAACCAGCTTGCAAACGAAGGCCGGCCCATTACAAGCCACGGACGGGAGGGCGTATAAATCGGGCTGCTCGGGCGGGCGGGGTGCGTCTTCGTCTCGGCGGAAACCCTAGCCCCCCAAATCCCAGCAGCCGCGCGCAGCATCTGGCATCTGGCTGGTTGGTCGCCGCTCGACCCTATCCTCGCCGACGACAGCCGCGGCCTCCGCTCCCCTCGCCCGCCGCAAAGCCCACAAGAACCTCTAATCGATTGTTTCTTTGCAGCCGCCCGCCCCCCGCTCCAATCCCCTACTACTAGCTACCCCACTCGTCCGCTCGCCAGATCTAGTGACTCATGTGGGTTCCCTCAATTTGAATTCCGTCGCGGGATCTGTTCCGCGGGTTCTAGGGTTTCTGACGCTCTTCTTCGCCGGTCTTCACTCGCACAGGATGGGAGAGGCCAAGGAGAACGACGTCTACGAGGAGGACCTCCTGGACTACGAGGAGGACGACGACAAGGCCGTCGATGGCTCCGCCGCCAAGCCCACCGGAGAGGTCGCCAAGAAGTACGTGTCCTTTTTTCTCCCGCTTTTCTAGACTCGTTCGTTCACAGCTCCTCCGATCTGATTCCCATCCGCTCCAACCAAATCAACAGGGGCTACGTCGGGATCCACAGCTCCGGGTTCAGAGACTTCTTGCTCAAGCCCGAGCTGCTTCGTGCTATCCAGGACTGCGGTTTTGAGCATCCTTCCGAAGGCAAGTTTTATGCTACGCCCTTCTCTTCTGCTTTGCTCTTAATCCATCAAAAAAGTCAAAATGCCTCTGCCTTGATGTCATGGTGCTCAGTATGATTGATTGTGACGCGTGGATTTATAGTGTCCGAAAGAAGAGAATATGCTAGTCGTTTGAAGATCACAATTAGCAATTTCCCGCTATGCCTCACCTCCTGCGTAGGCAAGCGTTGTGAATATGTGAATAGCATACTGTAGTTTTGGTAACCCTGATGTGTACTGTTCAGACAAGCATGCTATTTACAATCAACCCGTAGTCTTATGCCTGTTGTGTAGTCAGGTGCTCCGTTCTACAAATCTGGAATAATACTCTTGCCATTCCGGTATTGCAGGTATAACTTCTTCTGACACTCCCTGTTGAACGGGAATATGGTAACACTTTCCATTAACGCGGACCCAGAAGGTTAACTTTTTACTCACTGGGGTGCTGCTCCAATTTCTTTTGGTCCCACATCAGTGCAACATGAGTGCATCCCTCAAGCAATTCTTGGAATGGATGTCATCTGCCAAGCAAAATCTGGCATGGGAAAGACTGCTGTTTTTGTCCTATCATCCCTCCAGCAAATTGACCCAGTTGCTGGTCAGGTCGCAGCACTTGTATTGTGCCACACAAGGGAACTGGCATACCAGGTTTGTATGCACCAAAATTTGCATTTGCTTGTTTTGGATCATTTTGTATTAGTTTTCTTATTGTATCCTGCCCTTCTTTCTCTGTAGATATGCCATGAATTTGAGAGATTCAGCAAATATTTGTCTGAAGTAAAAGTTGCAGTCTTCTATGGAGGTGTTCACATCCGAAAGCATCAAGATTTGTTGAAGAATGAATGCCCTCATATTGTGGTTGGCACACCTGGAAGGATTCTTGCTCTTGCAAGAGACAAGGATCTCTCATTGAAGAATGTGAGGCATTTCATCCTTGATGAATGCGATAAGATGCTTGAGTCACTTGGTAATTCATGTTCCTTGATATCATCCTATTAATCACATTTCAGTATTATAAAAGACCATTTCTGTGCCTGTGATTTTCCTAACGATGTGTTGTAACATGCAGATATGCGAAGAGATGTCCAAGAGATCTTCAAAATGACACCTCATGACAAGCAGGTCATGATGTTTTCAGCCACACTCAGCAAGGAGATCCGCCCTGTATGCAAGAAATTTATGCAAGATGTAATGTCCTGCAGCCTTCTCCAGCCCTCCTTTCAACATGTTTAAATCTCGCATGTTCATGTGATGGTGTTAGTAGCTGTACTCAGATGCCAACATGAGTTATAGCTGTTTTCCGGTATCCCTTGGGTCAAGGGATTCCTATTCAGTGTCTTGCATGTAGTATATAGTGGCCTTCCCCTTTTCTTTTTCCACGCCAGTACCATATATGGTGGAGAGGGAAAGTGGACCCTGCTGACTGCAATGTGAACATTTTGGTATTGTGTTGGCGACTGGGGACAGTACAGGAGGGTGTCTGTTCTGAAGATGCAATCACATGCTCCTGGACAATATTCTCCAGTTTGCTGCACACTCCATGTTCACTTGGTTTTGCGTCATTGGAGTTGGCTACTTCTGGTTCTCTATTTGTCTTGGGCCGGCGGACAAAGCAGCTTTCATTTATCTGGATTTGGGAGGCACTGTTGCAAACATGAAGCATACTTGGTGAAACTACATTGTGCAACAGTTCATAACTCGACTTCCATATGAAGGCTGCGCATTCTGGCCGAGGAATTTTTTGGTATATAGCAAGGTTGATGCTGGAGTGCTAATTTCTTTCATCTATCGTTTGTTCCCTTACAGCCAATGGAAATTTATGTTGATGATGAGGCAAAGTTGACCCTCCATGGTCTTGTACAGGTAATATTTGATTTAGTAATATCTGTTAGGCACCCCTTTGTTTGTAGCTCACAATCAATACGTGTTGCAGCACTACATAAAACTGAGCGAGGCGGAGAAGAACCGGAAATTGAATGATCTCTTGGATGCTCTTGATTTTAACCAAGTTGTGATATTTGTCAAGAGTGTCAGTAGAGCTGCTGAATTGAATAAGTTGCTTTGTGAGTGCAACTTCCCTTCAATCTGCATCCACTCTGGAATGACCCAGGAAGAAAGGTATTTCCTCTCATTCCTTTGATTCATTTATTTGTCTTATAGTGCATCATATAGTGTCTTGCTTAAATGCACACATGACTTTGGTGTTTTGATGATCTACGTGTTCCAGTTTGTTTAGTTTTTCTTTTCGTTCTGAATTACCAATGCAATAATGGCTGGGGTTTTCTGGCATGTAACTGGTGTGCTTGATGGGCCAATAACTGTTTCCTGCTTATCTCCTTGCTGTACTGCGTACTTGTATATATTTCTGAGCAGTTGTATTCTCTCCTGGGTGATGGTTACTTTTGATTTTTATTTTATTATCATGGTATAATCAGTTAGTTTACTTGCATATGCCTGTTTCTGTTCTGAACTGTTTTTGTTTTGCAATATTGGATTTTTTTCTTGATCAATCTTAGAAGGGCGGACCTAGCTCAGTGGTAGTGTGTCTCCACTTGTGTCCTTAGGTCTTGGGTTCGAACCAGCCTCTCTCTCTGCAAAAGCAGGGGTAAGGCTGTATAGAAATAACCCTTCCGCAGATCCCTAATGTGTGGGAGCCTTCGGCACTGGATACACCTTTTTTCTTGATCAATCTTACCCATGACGCCTCAGTTATGGAAGAGACGTCGAAGGAGGATATATTCCTCGATGTATGTTCTTTGATAATGATGATGTGGTGCAAACTAGCGATATGGTCAATAAGAAATTAGATACATGGAGGCAGACCTTAAAATCTAAGGGGTTTAGATTTAGTAGGACCAAGACTGAGTATATGACGTGTGACTTTAGTGGTGTTTGGTGCGAATAGTGAAATGTTAGTATACAAGGACAAATAGTATAGTACCTAAGAGGAACCCCTTTCGATACTTGGGATCAATGATGCAAAACAATGATGATATCTATGACTATGTTTGCCACATAATCTAGGCAGGGTGGATGAAGTGTTTAATTCCTATGTGAGAATGTCCAACAAAAGCTAAAAGACAAGTTCTATTATACGTTATTCAGACCTGCGATGCTATATAGGATAAGATGTAAAACAACTAAAATACACCATTCCCTTCAAATGTATGTTGCAGCACATGCTATAGTGGATGTGCGGTCACAGAATAAGACTGTATTAGGAATGAGGTAATAGTGATAGGGTAGGGGTGACACTGATTGAAGAGAAGCTAGTCTAACATCGGCTAAGGTGGTTTGGACATATCCAACGAGACCTTTACAAGCACCGGTTAGCAGTAAGGCCTTAAATGGTAGCAAAAATGTTAGGAGGGACTGAGTGTGACCAAGGTTGACATGGGAGGAGGCAGCAAAATGTGACTAGGGATTATAATGTAATTAGAGATTTGGCTCATGGTTGGATTGCATGGAATTCAGCAGTTCATTTGCCGGAATCTTAGTTTACTCTTCTTTCTCTGTTGCTTCCATTTTTTAAAGAAAAAAGTTAATTTGTTGGGTTTCATATCTAGCCTACCTGTCGTGCTTGGTACAAAGGTTTTGTTGTTGCTGCTGCTGCTTTAATTTTACACTTGACATGGCTTTCTATATAGGATGGAACTAGTTGTTTATTGTGCAATTTTTGGTTGTCAGGTTGACCCGATACAAGAATTTCAAGGAAGGCCACAAGAGAATTCTTGTGGCTACGGATTTAGTTGGCAGAGGCATTGATATTGAGCGGGTCAACATTGTGATAAACTACGACATGCCAGATTCTGCTGATACATATCTGCACAGGGTATCTTTCAGCTGCAGTAACTTTTTAATGCTTATATATATATATATATAGTTTCTTATGTTGCTCATGTATTTGTACCTGATGTCATTTGCAGGTTGGTAGGGCTGGGCGTTTCGGTACAAAGGGGCTTGCAATTACCTTTGTTTCCTCTGCCTCAGATTCAGATGTTTTAAATTCAGTAAGTACCGTCTTCTCTATTGCCTGTTTGTTTTGTTTCGTTGAAGAAACATGGTCTAACAACAAGACTACGAAATTTATAGGTGCAAGAGAGGTTTGAGGTCGACATAAAGGAACTGCCGGAGCAGATTGACACTTCTACATACAGTAAGTGCCTGTTCGTGTCTCGACTCTTCTTTGGGAGTTTGGGGGACTAGGATCTTACGTGGTTCTTTTGTTGTGATTCCTCAGTGCCGTCTTAATTTCCATGGGCGCATCTAAGAACAGATCTAGAGAGGGGAGCGTGCTGCTTCAACTATACCGTACCGCCGTTTGTGATGTTTAGTGGAATACTTTTGGAACTAATGTTGTATGGAGGATTTATTTTTGCCTCCTTCCTGTACTTTAAATGCAGTCTGTATGGTCTGTACTGTGATGTATCCGTTCAAGTGTTTGTATGCCGATATATTCGATGCCGATCTGTTAGGATTTTGCTTTGTTTCAGGTGATTTGTCATTGTGTTAACAGGAGTGCCCCCCCCCATGTGTGTTTATAATGTTTGTGATGTTTGTTCGACCGTCTGTGTACGTCGATGGTGCAGGTGGGGTTCTCGTTATCTTTCTTGAATTTGACGATCTGTAGTGTAAAATTTGTTTACTTATAGAAGTTCACGTTGATAGATGAACCGCTTTTACTCCTGTTTGCATAACGTCTGATTCGTCGTAAGTGGATAAAATGCAGAGCAAAATTTTAACGAAGTCTATACTTCGATATAGATAGGTGAAGTCTACGGCGTTGTCTTGTCGCTGCTGCCGCTGCTGTTCTTGTTGCCGGAGCCGATCAGCTTTCACTACCCACCCCAGTGACCCAATAAACACCGACCTCATCGATTCACAACACTGATCTATTTTGTTAAATCTCCATCAACTGAACCAGCGTAACATGTCAGGGATGTGTCCTAGATTAAGCCTAAACATTAAGTGACGCCATCATATCAGGGATGTATCTCAGCATAACAAAAAAAAAAGAAGGGTCCACAAACAACGATACAGCCCGTTTTGGATCTTTTGTACACACAACATTTTCCTGCATTTCTACAAGAGATAACTCGGACCTCGTGGTCATGAAAAGAGCACCAAGATTGATTGTAAAATACTAGCACAAGGTTAGATACGTATGCATAGGATGCCTTTTTTTTTTTTTGACCAAGTGCAGCGCACACCTTACACAGCATGCATGCCCAAACTTCCAAGCCTTAGAGTTTCACTCTGCGTGACTGCATCCACGATCTGCACTCCGATTTTTGTCAGTGTCAGGCAGCCTGCTAGATCCTCCACGCGTTGTTTGCTTCACCCAGATGGACACCGTCGTCGTCGTCGTTGCCACCTATCATCGCAACATACCATTTCAAAAAACACTAGTTCTATGAAAAAAAAATCAAGCAATAAGGCATCAGAATTTTGCAAATGCATACTTCCACGCCGCCTCAAAACGAAAAAGCATATGCCAGTGACAACGTAGCAGAAGAGAAGCAACAGCCCCTTCAGATAATGCGATGACCCGTCCTGCAAAAAAAAAAAACACTGACAGCAATGTTCTGCTTCTGCGAACTGAAAATTCCCCGCACCATCGAGATCAAGGAAGGGCGCCGCAAAGGAGAAGTCTTTACCTGAAGGACGAAGGTCGTCACCAGTATCGCAAGAAACAAGGAACCGGTCTCAAGCAAGTGGAAATCAAGGTCCATCGGGACGCCCATGATCCAAGCTACGAGGACACTGAACGGCACCTGCAACGCCCTCAGTTCTATCACGACAAGATCAATAATAAGAGAGTGTGTACAGGGACTAGTAGTATGTCCGTCCGTAGGTTTCAGTTGATACCCACCACAAACATGGAAATCTGTGTGGCGGACCCCAAAGATATCCCAATGGTGATGTCCTGTTACGACCGACAAGTCTCGGTTAGCAGATTGGGCACCTCAACGTTTCAACAAGGTACGCGAGGAATCCTGAAGGGGGGGGGGGGCGTACCAGCTTGTTCTTATAGGCGAATATGATTGCCCCAGCATGCTCTGCCGCGTTACCGACTATCGGGATCAAGATTATACTAATGAAGCTCACAGACAGTTCCCATGATTTTGATGCTGCCTGATCAGACGGCGCACACGGTCAGCAAATTGCTAGCTAGCTAGCTGTACAATAGCTTACCACATGATTCTAGAACCGCGACATACCTCGATTGTACTCACGACAAACTCTGATAACAGCGCGGTCATCAGAGTCATGATCCCCAGCCAAATCAGCGCAGTTGAAAATCCCAGAACTGCCTCGTCTTGAGCAACTGAATCATCACCATCATCTTCATCCTGTTCAAACGGTACATCCCGTATACTTGGTAATCAGTTAGTCTTATGTTAGCAGCTTCAGCTGGTTTCTAATTAGCAATAGCATACAGTACACACCTCTTGGGGCTCAAAGAGCTGGCGATGGGTCTTCAGTTGGAAGAAAAGGTAGGCTACATACGCCAGGAGCATGACAATGCTGCATGCTCGGGACAGTCCCAATCCTGCATCCCAAGAGTTTACTGCATGTTCCCCGTTGCTCACAGCATACCTCAGCATCAGCGGAAGAGAGTGGCATAGTACAGCAAGAATCAGAAGTCCTGTGCTGACATCTGCTTGCATCTACAGTACACACAACAAAATCACACTGTTTTCATAAGACTTCATACATTTCATTTTTTTTCAAAAAAAAAACAACAACAACAAAACTAGTAGCCACAAAATATTTGAGTCGATTACTCTGTCAAATGGCTGCTCCGTTCCAAGGTTGGCCAGACCACCGAAGAAAAGGGAGGTTCCAAGAACAAGCAGCAGGTTGGATAATATGGAACCGAGGAGGGAGCATTTCACCACCACAACCTTGCCTTCATGAAGTGCAAAGAGTGCAATGATGACCTCCGTCACATTTCCAAATGTTGCATTCAGCAGTCCACCCACTGCAACAGACTCAGGTATGTTTAACTAAAGAATTCAAGTGCTACAGACTGGATATCAAGATTGAGCTCAGCAACATTTACCACTAGGCCCCGTGTAAAATGCAACCTGCCTGCACCCAATCAACAGACAATGGAAAAAATAACTAGCAGCATGCAGGTAACATGGAAAGAAATGTGAAATGAAATGAAAGAAACAACACTTACTCAGTTAGGAAGCTGAGTCGCTCAGCAAGAGGAATGAGACCAATTAAGCTGAGCACAAAGATCCACTCCTGTTTGGGTTTTGAAAAGGAAGCGCACATCAGAAAACTAGAAAGGCATAATCAAACATTGGCCACAAGTAATATAATGTTCCTACTTTGCTTCAGCTGTTAGTCTTATTGGAATATATTTTTTTCTCAAATACACAGGAGAGTTGTGAAGGTGGGCCCTGGCACATCGGTAAAGCTCGTGCCTTGTGACCATGAGGTCACAGATTCGAGTCCTGAAAACAGGCTCTTACAGAAATGTAGGGAAAGGCTGCGTATAGAAGACCCAAGTGGGTCGGACTCTTCACCGGAGAGTTGTGAAGGAGGGCTTTGGCGCAGCGGTAAAGCTGTTGTATTATGACCATGAGGTCACGGGTTCGAGTCCTGGAAACGGCCTCTTACAGTAGTGAAAAGCTGCGTATAAAAGACCCAAGAGTCGGACCCTTCCCCGGACCCTGTGCAAAAGGGAGCTACATGCACCGGGCTGTCCTTTTTTATATACACGGGAGAGTTGTGTATCTTTGTATCAAACAGAGGAATAGACTGGTCCCTTGCAAGCAACGCCACCTCACTTGGACCGAGCTGTGAGGGGCTGAAATTTTACATTGTAAGTGTGATCCTATGAGAAACACAATGGGGTGAGAGGTGACCAGGAAGACCTAAAGACTAGCGTTTTCCTACACTGTGACCTAAGGCTCGCAGAACCTGAGCTCCATCAAAAACACAAGAGCTGTGATGCTTCCAGAGAACCCAAGCACCCAAAACTATCAATATGTTAAAAACCTTTCTTTTATCCTTCCGAACGCGCTTGCTAGCTTTCCTCCACCGATCTGCGAACACATGCTCATGATGACCAGTAACACATATTGAAAAGCCCTATGGTGCCAAGATCTTGAACCAGTACTCACGATCAAAACACATGAAGTGAGGAGGTGTTGGATGTTCTGATCTGCTTGATCATAAAGAACACATTGAGTAGGATGGTGGCAGACCGCTCTTTGCCAATCGATCCGCCGTCCAACATCTGTTCCAAATGGCCAACCAAAGGAATACCTTGCACTTTGCCTTAGCTCATGTTTTCCAAAGACGGCACCATGGCTCAAAGGTGACTGATGTCTTGGAGGGCATCCCCTAACTGAAAATACTCGAACAAACCGATCAATGACAGTCCGCTCTGTATGTCTGAGGTCCATCTTTGATCCAGGAATGCTTCAGCTACCGTGCGGTGATTGCGAGTTTTCAGTGGAACAGCAGCCACTACGGATGGTGCGATATCGCCAAGAAAACTCCCAAACAGCCACCTATCTAACCAGAAAAGCGTGGTGTTGCCATGACCAGCATGCAAACCAAAAGCAATGGTGAACAAAGGATAGCGTTGGGGTGCACTGGAATCTCAAGCCCCTTCCAAGGACGGTTCATATCCATCTTCTTAAACCACAACCACTGAATTTGCAATGCCTGTTAGAGTTAATCTTGATTTTTGAAATATTAGCTAGTTTACAGCATGCATGTACCCTTATAACCATGGGTTAAGTACTAGTAGGACTACACATGTACCCATATATAAGCAATAAGCAAAGAAATAGTATACATGAGAACCAACCCGGATTTCCAACAAGGCCCAGCTCATATATTCAAGATTTAAAACTCCCAAGCCACTAAAATCGAAAGATCTTTATACATTTTCGCATGCCACTAAACGAACCACCATTCACATTATCCTGACCCTTCCAAGGAAAAGCTGGTGGGATTTATTGTTGAGGCGGATGTCTTGGAGTTATCACTCGTGTCATGTGAAAATCAGACCCATCTTGACGAGTAGTGCAGGTTTGCTGCCAACGCAACAAACAAGCGGGCCCACATCCTGGAGCAATATATCATCCACTGTTTCTGGCAGCGCAACTTGTCCTTTGTATTGTATGACACGTGTTTGCGACAAGACGACAACTGAGAACACCGTAGGCGTGGCTAGTTCACATGTGGAACAGGACCGAGCTAAAATCCAAGAAGAACAAAAGGCCCCTGCAAGATTCTAGTTATGGCAGATAATTAGGAATATGACTGTAGGGCTTAGTGGTCGACATGCTACATGTTAGTACATGGTCAATGTGGTGGCCATTAGACCAGTGCTAACCATGTCATTTGTGTGGTCTCGAAGGTGAGGCATATCTGCACGGTGGATGGAATAGTAAGCAGGTTGGCAGTCATGGGCAGCAGTAGACCAGGACCGACAGGTTGTGTGCATGTGATTGGCTGAGTTTTTAGTTGCGGCCATTTCATCCCATGATCCCATTTCCCAGATTTAATATAATTTGACACCTCAGGCTAGCCACATGGTCACATGTAAATACAATCATTAGCGGAAGTCTCCTCCCGGCTGCATGAATTTTTTCTTTTCTAGTTGAAACTCGTCCGGCGTTGTTATGTTTTCTTCGAGTGGGACGGTTGGTTTGTTGAACGGGAGAGCAAGATCTTGAGAGAAATGGCATGCAATTTAATGTGTGTGTTTCGATTGAAACCTAGCCGCAATGCTCCTGTTTGTGTTGATGCCGACAGAGAGAGAGAGAGAGAGAGAGAGAGAGAGAGAGGGGAAAAATGGTTACGAATGAAAGGAGGTTACTTTTAGGGTTAATAAAATGCTCATTATCGGAAAAAAATGGCGAAAGGAGATGGCGACTCTTGAAATCAACCAAGCAATGCACGGTGAGCATGAGAGGCGAGGTACACGGGTACCTGTCCGAAGTTGAAGAGGCGAGCGGCGAGCGCGAGGACGACGGCGGGGAAGAGGAGCACGAGCTTGGTGCCGAGGAGGACCTCCTGGAGGTTGACGAGGAAGCGGCGGAGGGCGGCGCAGGGGACCTTGCGGACGAGGGCGACGTCGGACTTCTTGCGGAGGGAGGAGGAGGACAGGTTGTGGGCGGTGCGGCCGAGGTGGCGGACGGCCATCTCCTTGGCGCCGGCGCCGGACTCGAGGAGGGGGTCCATGAGGTGACCTCTCCCCTCTTCTCCGGCGACAGCAACTCCGCCCCAGTAAGGCAGGGGGAAGGGTGGAGGGCGTGGGATTCGCTGCCAGTGCCAATGAAAGGAAGGGGTGTGCTTGGCTCTGGGGACCTGGTTCACTCAGCGCGGTCCTCTTCTCTCTCTCTCTCGTCGTCTCGTCTGCTGCTCTCTTGTCTGGAACAACAGAGTGAACGTAACAGAGAGAGCAAACACTTTTAGGCTGATGAGTGATGAAGAATGGAGGAGAGATCCCAGCCCAACGCGGCGGCGTTCCCGGTGATGATGATGCCTTTTTTCCTTTTTTTTTTTCTGGTTTGCCTTATAAAAAAGGAATTTTATTCTCTGATTTATTAGAAAGAAAGTCATTGCCACGTTGCTCTGACGGTGATGACGTTTCTGCAGTTCCTTTGCCAAAAAAAATAAATAGAACGAGTACGACGACGCAGGCAGGTGATGATTCGTCATCGCCTGTTGGATTTGGAGAAGATGGCCTCCAGGTCACTGTAAAGGGCCCTAGTCTTGGTCGACGACGACGCCTCCGCCTCCGCCTCGGCCGGTTCCTCCTCCTTGCTGAAGCTCGCCTTGGCCATCTCCCGCAGCTGCCGGAGCCACCACCGTTCGTTGGAACCCCTCTCCTCCCGCTGCCGTGCCCTCTCCGTCTCGCCGCCGGGACCCGAACCGGCGTAGTCCGTGGTACGGTCACCCATCATCATCACCACGGAAGACGGCAGCACCAGCAGCAGCAGCCCGGCGGCCGCCGTCCTGGCGCCTCCCACGAACGAGCCGCGGTCCGCGCTCAGCAGCCGCACCTGCCGGAACAGCGCGTCCCACTCGTTGCACGTCTGCGCCGCGAGCCCCAGCAGGAACACGCCCAGCATCGCCAGCCCCACCACGCCCTGATCGCCGTCGCTAACGACCACCAGGCAGCACGCGAAAACGAACACCTCGCTGCCCACCGACACGGTCTCCACCAGCTGCACCCGCTTCTTGATGAAGGGCCTCGCGAGCAGCATGAACAGGAGCTGCAGCGACGCGACGGACAGCACCGCCACCACCACCGCGTACGACGACGACGACGCGTGCGCCCCGGCCACGAAGCCCACCGCCACGCGCTTCACCCACTCCAGGAACGTGAAGCAGACGCGGAGCACGCCGAGCACCTTCTGCCTCTGCAGGGCCGCCTCCGCGTCCTCGCCTGAAGTAGCCGCGGCGCCGCGCTTGGTCCGCGTCGCCCCCGTGCGTTCGGGCGGGCCGCGCAGGTCCTCGAACAGAGGCCCCAGCTTGGCCAGGCAGCCGCCGCGACGCCGGTCGTCCTTCCACGTCCCGCGCTTGCCGGGGCCCAGCGCGCGACGGATCAGCTCCTGGTACCAGCGGCGCTCGACCTCGCCCTCCTGGTCCTCCTCCCAGTACTGCAGCAGCCTGCCCATGGCGACGCCCAGCGCCAGGAACAGCAGCAGGCCCACCAGGAGGCACGCCAGGATGCCCGTGAGCACGATCCCCACTGCCAGGCCTGCAGCCGTCCCGCCTCTGATGAGCGCCGCTGCCGCTTGGGAGATGCACGGCGTTGCGAGGACGAGGACCATGATCTCCAACCTGGGGACCACCAGGGCGCCGTACCCTTTGCCTTGCCCCGTCGCCTCGGCGCCTCGGTACCTCAGCTTGAGGTACGAAAGCGTCAGAGCATGGGCAAGGATCAGGCCGACGCCCATCACGCCCAGCCAGAACATGTTCCTGCCAAAGTATTTCCACCTGCATGCGTATCCATATCCATATCGCAAGACTGACTTAATTCTCCAGTTCCACAAGATGGACTGCAAAAGTGATTGTTGTGATTTTTACCCGTCCAGATCTTGCAGCTTCATGATAATCTGTGCTTCAGGCTTCATGTCCGGGTTCTGCAACAAGGTCACGTTTTACTAGCTCATTCAGCAGCAGCAGCAGCAGCAGCATCAAGAGAGCCACTAGTATAGTAGTAGCAGCAGGAAGAAGAGAATGACCTGAAAGAACGACCGGTACTCCATCGCAGTGAGCGGCTTCCCATCCAGCGGTGGCATCACGTCTCCTCCTGTCGGAATTGCTGCTGGCATCACCGGCCTCCCATCGCCCGGGATCTCTGTTGTTGGCATCATCGGCCCTACTAGAGCACGCCTGTCCAGTAGCTCCGTCGACTCCGAGATCGCAATAGCAGCAGGCATCGTGGAGTAGCCCAGCTGCTGCTGCTGCAGCAGGAATGGGTCTGCAGCTGGACCTTCCCATGGAAGGTGCATGTACGGGATTGTCCACTCTATCCCCTTCGCGAACTCGTAGTACTCGATGGGCAGGTGAACGGACAGCCATCTCGACAGAGCAAACATCTGGATGTGGCATGCCATTCTCTGATCGATCGATTGGAATTCACAACACATCAATTGGTTGCTCCATTCATCTGAAACCACCGATGAGTAACTACTACTAGTAGTAGCAGCAGCAGCAGTAGTAGTATTACGCACCAGGAGATTTCGTGATGGCTCTGAGATCATGTAAGAAGAGGGCCTTGCCGAGGTTGCTGCTCCAGACGCGAGGAGTGATGATGTTGAGACCGTGAGCAGCGTCGCGACGACAGCGGTGACGGCAAGTATGACAGTGGTGAGGGTCGCGATCGATGATGACGATGCCGGAACAGAATCTGCGCAAAAAAGTTACTGGTAACGAGCCTCGTAATCACATGTGTAATAATACTCACGAGGAGAAAGAAGAAGAGAGTGTTCGTCATACAGTGTGTCACTTGAAGGCGGTCCGATGCAAAGTTTGGGTTCCCAGCCACGTCCTGGGCTGCGTTTTCAGCGACCTGAACCGAAACCAGCTTGCCAACCGCCTGTACCTGCAGAGTGTAGATGCTCTTACTAGCTTGGTGAAAGCTGCAAGGCAAAACGAACACATGAGACAATGACCTAGCTAAAGGTTTATGCAGGTATGTATGGAAGCATAATGCATATGCTCTACAGGATGTGTTCTTGCCTCAACAGGTTGCCCCCAGAAAGTCGCACTGCTGAGGAACTGAAGTTGAAGACAGGCTTTGCAAACTTTACCAGAACCTGGATGCCACGAGAACTGGTCCTCCGAGTCGATGATGTCCCGAGTTTAACCGAGGGCCTTTTTGTGTCTGTTGTAAGGGCGAAAGTTTAGCATGCTTTTTCCATTCCATTCTTGGTTCTTGCAAACACAGGTTCAGTAAGAATTATGTATGTATGGATGGGTAGTGGTGGCTAACCATAAAGAAACGTGAACGGCTCTGCTGAACCAACAGGAGTCCCCTGTCTGCTGATTATAGAACTCGTGTCACAGGAAACAGTCACAATACTGCTGTCTGATACTACCTTGTTCACCTATAATAGACACCAAATCAAAAAAAACAAAAAAACAAAAGAGAGTTTGATTGTCCACTTGAAAATATAGATCAAGTTTTTGCTTCAAAAGAAAATAATACTTTTAGATCAAATTCAGGTACTGGACGAATTAAGTTGATCTGAACATACGACATAGCCAAACCGTCGATTTCCAAGGGTGCTTCTGTTGGTGGGTGTGAGCTCGGCATCAGTTGTCTTGAGGACGCTTAGGATTTCTGCAGAGGAGTTGAGCACCGGCTGAGCGAAGGAGAGGTATACCCTCAGGTCCTTGGCATCATTGGTAGCTTCAACCAGCCTTGCGACGCCCTGTATCTGAAGCAGCTTCTGAGGAACGCTGCTGGTGATGTTCATCGAATCACTCCTTGTATCTGAAATGTTTTTTTTTTCATTTACAGTATTAATTTAGCCGGCAGACAGGTCGAACAATCTAGTGGAGGATATCTATCTATCTATCTATCACATGATGTCGACGTGTGGTAATACCGAACCGCAGTGTGAAGCTGGAGTTGGAGGTCCTCGTGAAGCGGTGTCCGGCAGCGTCGGTGCAGAAGCCCCTGCCCATCACCAGAACCAAGCGCCCGTACCGCTCACCGGCGGCGGGCGAGATGGTGACCGCGACGGAGTAGCGGAGGCCAGGCCGGAGAACCTTGAGGGTGGAAGGATCCACACGGCCGGGGCCGTACACGATGAGCTGCTGCCACCATGATGAACACAGCAGAGCAGAGCACTGAGGCCGCCGGCCGTGGTATTTGCATGGACAGTGAAAGCTAAGGACAGAGGAGGAGGAGGAGGAGTACGAACGTCGCAGTAAGTCTGGTTGCAGGTGAACCCACACGGCTCGCTGAAGGAGATGAGCGCCGACACATTGGACGCGCTCGTGAACGCCGGCCCCTCCGCCGTGACGGATGCCGTGGGGGGGATAGTGTCTGCAAGGCGTGGACACGACATGAGCCACTCTTTCATACGACATGCAGTAGTACCTTGGATTCCATGTCCTTGGAGATGCAGTGGTGCTGTTACTCAACCAACATCCCAGGCGTAGGTGGCGCAGGTGGCGGCGGCCCCTCGTCCTCGTCCTCGGCTGGCGCACACGGCGAAGGCGTGGCCGCCGTCGCTGAGTCCGTCATAGCGCACCGTCCCCGTCGTTCCATTCCCGTTTCCGGGGCTCCCGCAGTCCGACGCCCTTCCACCGTCCAACTGCATGCCATGCCATCGGTGGTTGGAAGGGAGATCACTTCACAAACAAACTGTGGAAGAGAAGAAGCGATGGATGGGGCACGAAGAGGAGGGAGAGCGAGGGACTGCCAACCTTGCAGGTGACGGCCCAGCCCACGCCGCCGCCGCTCTGCGGAACCCGGAAGGCGAAGACGGCGGAGGGCGACCCGGAGACGCGCCGCGGGGCCTCGGACAAGCTGACCGCGACATCATCGGCGCCGGAGCAGAGACGAGACGGCGACGCCGCGAGGAGCACAGAAACGACGCCGAGCAGGCAGCCGCCCCAGCTCTTCCACACCGTCTTCGCCATTCTCCTACCCTCCCTCATCCGAGCTTGTCGCAGCCGGAAGGGAAGTAAGTGATGAATGAGTTCTCGTTTCACACATACCCCTGGGACAGGGAACTGAATGCTCTGCTGCAAGTCTGCATATGGTATCAAGGCGCGGCTCCTGAGCAGTGGCAGTGCCCACGTTTGCTGTAAACCTGTGTGTGTGTGTGGGGGGGGGGGGGTAGTTGGCTGTGTTGAGAGTCGTGCTGGAGATGATGATGCGTGTGAAGTAGTATGAGCATCAGCTCCGTACGTGCAGCCAAACTGTCACCTGTCTCTCTTCTGGTTTCCTCTTTCCTGATCCACGTTTTTTTTTTGTAATCGCTCCTCCTTTCACCGTCAACCTTGAGCAGCCGAGATGTACCTATGTTTCAGTTATGAGCTAGTGTACTACTAGCTAGCTTGGACAGATCTGCAGGCGTCACTCGAATCTGTTGGAATTCTGTCTGAAAGAAAAGAAGCCGGGAATCCTGTCTGAATTCAGCAGGGAATCGGGATAACATACACGACGGTGGATTTTGCAGATGCATGAATCTTATGCCCAGCATAACCATTCCAACCTTATTAAGAGGTAGTAGTACTGTACTCCTTCCGTTTCGTAATATTTGACGCTCGTTAGTTCAAATTTAAACTAATAAGCGTCAAATATTTTAAAACGGAGGGAGTAGTAGTTTGTGTGGGGAGGAGTTACAGTTACCTCAGCTGCCTGTTTTTTTTGGTCTCGGTCCCCCTCCCCCATGCATCGCATCGCATCGCATCGCTGGGGCCTGGCAAGAAGGAATCAAACCAGCAGCAGTACAAGTACAAACCTCAACTCTGTAATTTTGATTTCACCAGAGCTCCCACCACAACCCCCTTGTCCTTTCAAAAAGCACACGCTTTTTTTTTTCTGAAACAGATGGGGGATCAACTGCATCTGCCTCTGAACAATTCAGTGATATATCACATGAGTAATGCACATGCATGCAGAAAACCGCCACCACATTGCAGGTGACCCAAATTTTCAATTTTTAATTTCTTCAGTCGTACGTCACCTCCCTGGAGTATTCACCTACTGTATATTTTTTGTCAATCCAAACAGTACCGCTGTTGCTGCAGCGAAAATAATATATAGTATCGGCGGCGGGATGTTGGAAACCAAACACAAGGATGCTGCTTAATTGGCATAGTCCAGATCTTGCCGTGAACGTGATTAGATAACTACTCCCTCCACTCTGTTTTGAAATAAATAACATTTAGAACAGTTAATTTAGTTCAATTTAAACTAAAATTTTTATCCTAAACATCATATAAATCAGAACGGAGGGAGTAGTAAATACTGCCATATCCAGTCAGATGCGGCGCCTGGTCTCTGACAAAAAGGATTCATGTATCAATCGGAGGAGGAGGAGGATGGTAATGCTACGGTCGCAGGCAATGGGCTAGGCCGCGTACCGGTAGCGGGCCGTAACAAAAACTAATGGGCCGTAATAAAATTAATGGGCCATCCAAGTGTCGGGGCCCCACCAGCAACCGTTTTTTTTCTTTTCTTTTCTTTTCTTTGATCCTCTCACAGTCAGATCAGAGGAGGTAGGTGCCTTGCGTGCGAGTGCGAGGCAGGCGTGGATGGGAGGTGACCGTTGCGCTCCCCGGATCCAGCCAGGTGTTCCCTTTCCCCAGGCCACGCCACGCCACGCCACGCCACAGCACAGCACAGAAGATCGATCCCTTCCCCTTCCGCCCGCACGACTCCCTCAGCGGCACCAGAGGAAGAAGCTACCACAGTCACACACACACACACACGCGCGCAGAGACGGCAGATTGCAACGACGAAACCCCCCTCCCTCCCTCCCTCGTCCCATCCCATTCCCACCAAGCAAGTAGATCAGGTAATCCATCGCTTCTTCTCT
Source organism: Neostapfia colusana (assembly GCA_030760725.1). NCBI lineage: Eukaryota > Viridiplantae > Streptophyta > Magnoliopsida > Poales > Poaceae > Neostapfia > Neostapfia colusana. Next base: position 2,189,447 of record JASWHV010000007.1, read on the forward strand.
CCCCCCCTCCCTCCCTCCCTCCTCTCCGCCCGTACTCCGTTTCATCTCTCTCGATCCTTACTCAGCCTATCAGATTCGTTCATCCGCCACATTCTTTACCCTGTTGGGATCGATTAGGCCCGGCGCTGCTGGCTGCAGCTTAATCCCAAGTTATTTTGATGCGCGCACAAATAAAGGTTTAGTGCGAGTTGTTGCTTTAGCTACTCCCCCCAACCACCATCCAATCCTTGTTTTCTTTTTTCGCTGATCTCATGCCGTAGCTGTTAAGCACTTGACAAGTTCACCATTCTTAGCTGTTAAGTCATCATCCTGCTTGTGCACATCGACACCGTACTAGTAGCGCAACAGGAGTTCAAAAAAAAAACAAAATGTTCTTTTACATTCCGCTACTGCTCGAATGAGCACAACCTACTTTTTTTCTCCCCCGAGATAATTTCAAGCTTCCTTTTCTTTCTTTTTTTTTCCATGAAAAAAATAGTTACTACATTTCTAATGTCGGCGAGCAACTCCTCTTTGGTCAGATCTGCGCGCCGCCCCCCCCAAGTTTCGGGATGTCCGGAACATGTGCAGGGTTACCCACTTATCGAGTATTCACGTCTCTTGTTCCGCGTCCGGAAAGCCACCGATCTGGCCTTTGCCTTCTGTTACATATTCCTTCCACCCTACTGTTCCATGGGGTTGGATTGCAGCCGCCATCTCCATCACCGCTTCGTTGTTTGCTGCCACGTTATCCCTTGTGGTGCTCTCAGAGTCGTGTCAATGCCGACCAGCACATTGGTCTATTATCAAGTTTTAATGCGTAATAATAACGTTATAAAATTCGGATAACAGATTCTCTTGCGCATGCTCACAGATTTGATATCGGTCCTCGTAATGGAGATCATTCCAGCTGAATCTAGGCATCTAATAAGCAGATCATGTGATCTTTCGTCCTTGGAGGACTGTGTTGTTTTCGCAAGTCATACAGTTCCTGTCATGCTTACATTTTACTATCTACACGCGCAGGACTTCTCTGGCAAGTTGTTTAGCGGGCAAACATGGCTACCATCGCTGACATTGGCGTCTCCGCAGGCTTCAACGTATTGACAGCTATTGTGTTCTTGCTGGCATTCGCATTCCTCCGCTTGCAGCCGATCAACGACAGGGTCTACTTTCCAAAATGGTATCTTAGGGGCATGAGAGACAGCCCGGTTTTCTCTGGCGCAGCTGTGCAGAAATTTGTCAATTTAGACGCAAGATCGTATTTGAAATTCTTGAACTGGATGCCAGCGGCTCTCAAGATGCCCCAGGACGAGTTGATCAACCATGCGGGACTCGATTCTGTTGTCTATCTAAGGATATACCTGACAGGGTATGTAAGGCACCGTTCTTATGTGCTACATATCCTCAACTGTCTTAGCTCTAAATGTTTATGGAATTGCGTTTTTACATATGCCGATTGAAGGACGCCATGAGTTTATATAGCTTTTTGATCTGCGTGTCAGACTAGAGAGGGGTTGTTATTGGCTCAGTGCTTAGTTTCCAAAACTTCCAATGGATTATTTGATAATTTTGAACCCCTAGGAATAAATCAGGGGCACCACCAATTTAGTTCGTTAGACATACACATGTGGTTGATATGTTCCGTAGCCAAGATTTGCTTATTGAGGAGTCTGTAAATAAATTACGCCATATTATTTTCAAATAACAATATATGGGCTTTGGCGCAGCGGTAAAGCTGTCGCCTTGTGACCATGAGGTCACGGGTTCAAGTCCTGGAAACAGCCTCTTGCAGAAATGTAGGGAAAGGCTGCGTACAAAAGACCTAAGTGGGTCGGACCCTTCCCCGGACCCTGCGCAAGCGGGAGCTACATGCACCGGGCTGCCCTTTCTTTTCTTTAATATATGGGCTTTAGTACTGTATGTGGTACAGGAAGTTGAGCAACTTATACTTGGTTAACGTCCTTCATTACCATTCCTCCTGTCTTCTAATGTGTCTGGCTGATAAAATTTTTACTGATTGCTACAGGCTCAAGATATTTGTCCCAATTACAATTTTGGCTTTTGCTGTCCTGGTCCCAGTGAACTGGACGAATGACACCCTAGAAAGCATGAAAGTAGTCCACAGTGATATCGACAAACTTTCAATATCCAATATACCTAATGGGTCAAAGAGGTGTGCACATCCTTTGTTCTTTGCACTTTACTCCAACTACAGAGGCGCGGCACACATTTCATTCGCTCCATGTTTTGTACAGGTTTATAGCCCACTTGATCATGGCTTATGCCATCACATTTTGGACCTGCTATGTATTGTTACGGGAGTATGAAATTGTTGCAAACATGAGATTGCAATTTCTTGCTTCAGAGAAACGCCGGCCAGACCAGTTCACTGTATGATCTTGACTCAGCTATATTTTGTTCCTATTTGTCAGTCTGGATTAATATGTTCCATTTGTGTTGCATGCTACATCTAATAATTGGATATGTTGAAAGTAAAGAAATTTGCTAACTTTGTGCAGTAAAAATATTGCCTTTGTCATCTTGTAACAAACCAATCAGGTCCAACTGTCACTTAATCTAAACTTTTGTATTTTTACAAATAATTAGCAACCTCTGTTAATATTCCTTTTGTGCCGACCCCAACAGGCTTGGGATAAAGGCTTGGTTGTTGTTGTTGTTGCATTCTAGATATATAACATATGACCATGTGACATCGAATTTCAAATTGGTCTAGTTTAAGCACTTACAGAATTTTTTTTTATAAATTGATGTGCCTTTGATGAGTTTGTTTGATTGTGAATTTCTAAATTTGAAACGGATTTTCAGGTTCTCGTGCGGAATATACCCCCAGATCCCGATGAATCTATCAGTGAACTTGTGGAACATTTTTTCCTTGTGAATCATCCTGATCATTATCTTAGACACCAGGTAGTTTTATTAAATTGCTGGCGATCATGCTCAGATGGTTATTGGTCCCTTCATGTCCATGTCTTTTGTTTTTACAATTTATTTTTGATCTGTTATCAACCTACTTAGGTTTCTAATGTTAATTTATCTGTTCTTTTGATAGACCTCTTGATTGTATACAAGTTACGAGTGACTTCAAATTACACTAGTAAAAAGAGCTCATGCTTCATACATGTTGATCATATGATGTAAGAATATAGTTTCATCGAATGGAGATGCGGACCAGTCTAGGACTAACATGTGCATGAAGCCAGTTTCTTTTGCTATCTCATAAGACAATAAAGTTTTTTTGTCTCTTAAACTGCTGCCATTGTGCCTTGTATTCTTGATGGTTTACCCATATTTTTGTCCAGAAGAATACTAGTGAAGGTCTTTATCTAAAGTACTGGTTCTGTGTCGGGGAAAGCATCTTCATGTGTTATGGTTCTCTGTAGGTGGTTTATAATGCAAATAAACTAGCTGATCTGGTTGAGAAGAAGAAGAAGATGCGGAATTGGCTTGATTTTTACCAACTCAAATATGAGAGAAATCCATCAGAGAGGCCTACCACTAAGGTAAGTTTGCAAGAATAGTAGTTAGCTGCCCATGTTTTCTATAATTGTATGTAAATCTTGACTTGCTCATCTTTAAATTGGACTGCTCTATTATTTTTGCACCTGGCTTAATGCCATTTGTTTTAATCCTGCACGCTCCTTGACATTGTTCAGACCGGCTTTCTTGGATGCTTTGGTTCCAAGGTGGATGCTATTGACTACTACAAATCAGAGATTGAGAAGATAGGGAAGGAAGTATGTTGTTGTATATGTACTAATACTATTAGATATTCACATTTGTCTTAATTTTGGTTGTGACTCTTGAAAAGATTATTAACACTTGAAACTACGGTTTTGCTGTATACTTCTGTACATATCTACTTGTTATAATAAGTTCTGTATTTTTCTTTTTGTCAGGCTTTGATTTTTTTTCTGCGCATTAAATCTTGTTTGCCAGCCAGCATGAATAATAACTTTCAAATTAATGTTTCACAATGCACCAGGAAGCTGAAGAGCGTAAAAAGGTGATGAAGGATCCAAAGTCAGTTGTGCCTGCAGCCTTTGTTTCGTTTAGGTCTCGATGGGGTGCAGCAGTCTGTGCGCAGACCCAACAGACCAGAAATCCAACGGTCTGGTTGACAGAGTGGTCTCCAGAACCTCGTGATGTCTACTGGAATAATCTGTCTATCCCATTTGTTTCCCTCACAGTTAGGAGGTTGATAATTGCCGTGGCATTCTTCTTCCTTAACTTCTTTTATGTCATTCCAATAGCAATGGTGCAGTCTCTTGCAAATCTTGAGGGAATAGAGAAGGCACTTCCATTTCTAAAACCTTTGATTGAAATGTAAGTCTACCCGCAGAGGTTGATTACTGTGTTAGTACGTTTATAGCATTTCCATAATATTTCAGCATACTTAGATTGTTGTATTCGCATGATCTATGGCACCCCTGATTTTTGCTTGTCGATTATGCAGACCATTTGTTAAATCGTTCATCCAAGGGTTCCTTCCTGGTATTGCTTTGAAAATCTTCCTTATAGTGCTTCCAACTATACTGATGTTTATGTCCAAGTTTGAAGGACTGATATCGCAGTCATCACTGGAGCGGCGATCCGCGTCAAAGTATTACATATTCTTGTTCTTCAATGTATTTCTGGGGAGTGTTGTCACAGGATCTGCTCTGGAACAGCTTAAAACCTACATTAATATGTCAGCAAATGAGTAAGTTATGTGCATCACATGTACTGCATATATATACATACACTGCGTGAGACATACAGTAGCTCAAGGCTCATCACGGTTACTGAGTACAAACCCTCATTTGGCCGGTTCGAGTTGTCCCTTTTCTAATAGAGGTTAGTTGAGCTGTCAGTTAGGGAGATGTTGCGTTTTGCTTTGATGGTAGTTTCACTTTGCTGACTAGTCTTCGGAAACGTTAAAAACCTAGTCCTTTTCAGGTACAGCAGGTTCACTCTGCGGTTTCAACAAACAGTAGTAGTACTAGTACAGTAGTGTACTGGTGTGGTGTCCAACAATATTAATTTAACAAATTTGACCTCCAAGTAAAATAGCACAGTACATACTTAAGAGCAACAAAAAATCTTCCTACAACAAAAATATCAGGTCCAACAAGTAGCTTCTTCACTAAATCGTACTCAGCGAGATGCTTTAAATTGATGGCTCTATTAAAAATTAACAAAGAAGGTGGTTCTGATGTTTGGTACTACATTAAACTTGGCACTAAGCCTGTTCTCCTGAACTAGAACTTAATATCATTGCACTGTGTGCCTAACCTTTAAAATCAAGTTAATGCCAGCTCATGTTTGTTCTTGTTTTTTCATACCTGTTATCTATGTTTATCGTTCTACTTAGTGCATTCTCTCACTGAAACCAAATGGCGGCATGACTTATAGACTCTAAATTTGCGTCTCTTGCAGGATACCAAAGATCATTGGTGTATCGGTTCCAATGAAGGCAACTTTTTTCATAACATATGTAATGGTTGATGGATGGTCTGGTGTAGCTGGTGAAATATTGAGATTGAAGCCACTGATATTCTTCCATTTGAGGAATTTTTTCCTGGTCAAAACTGAAAAGGACAGAGAAGAAGCAATGGATCCTGGTAGTATCTGCTTTGACTCAAGTGAACCTCGAATACAGCTATACTTCTTGCTCGGTCTTGTTTATGCTGCAGTGACACCATTCTTGCTTCCTTTCATACTGGTGTTCTTTGGGTTCGCATTTGTTGTCTACCGCCACCAGGTACAGGCCCTTCTTAAGAGTTTATAGTTTGTCAAAGTTTCTATACACTGATTGATTTTGTCTCAAGATATTGCTATTTATATAAACAATTTTGGATCTAAAATGTACTGTTTATATTTTAAACGTGCCTATTATTATTTCCTCTCAAATAACTACCGCAAAAAAAGAAACAAGTTTCATGCTAGCAATATTAGGTTCATGAGCGCATCATCGATTACCATTGTTTGTCATCTCTGTTATGTTTGTGCAAGATGTGTGTTACGAATATGATAAAATTGTTGGTTCTTAAAAAAAGAATATGATTGTCTGTCATAAGCATAAGAAAAGTTCAGTTTTCTTGCCTGTGTTGTGGTTGAGGAACAGTTGTCTCCTACTATTCAAACGTTCTCTGTTAAATTCAGTACAATGAATAAGCAGCAATGAAATCTAGACAGTCGGTGTTACTGTTACCTGGCATAAGAGATATGTTGCTTGTTATTCTGATTTCGTGTGCTTTTGTTTGTTTTTGATTCTACAATGCGTGTAGATAATAAATGTGTACAATCAGCAATATGAGAGCGGCGCCCAGTTTTGGCCGAGCGTTCATGGGCGCATTATCATAGCACTGATGGTATCACAACTCCTCCTCCTTGGATTATTAAGCACAAAAGATTTCGAGGAGTCGACACCAGCGCTGCTTGTTCTTCCAGTGCTAACGTTTTGGTTTTACAAGTACTGCAAGCACCGGTACGAGCCTGCTTTCGTGAGGAACCCGCTGCAGGTATTATCATTATTATTATTTGTTGATGATCCGCAGGCCTTGTTTGGAGGAAGCTGGCGCCGTTTGATCCTTATCACGTCCGTCTGTTCATGCAGGAGGCGATGCGGAAGGACACCCTCGAACGTGCGCGGGAACCCAACTTCGATCTGAAGGCGTACCTGGCGAACGCGTATCTGCACCCTGTGTTCAAGGGCGACGGCGCGGACGACGACAGGTACTCGGTCGCGGACGACGATGCTTGGATGGAGGAGGAGGTGATCGTGCCCACGAAGCGGCATCATTCCCGGCGAACCACGCCGGCGCAGAGTAAGCAGGACGCGTCGGAGACGCTGTCTCTGCCGGAGCATGAGCAACGGTAGAAGCTGAGCTGAATGTCTGCCGGGGACGGTGCATGAGCTCTTCTAGGCTATAGTAGGCTGTACAGAGAGAATTGAGATGATTGTTTTTTTAACCTTAGCATTGCTCTCCGGGGACGGTGCATGAGCTCTACCAAGAAGTGAAGCTCCCAGCAGGAGGAGAGCTGGAGAGAGGGGGTGCCTTGCCTGGTAGAAGGCGACAGAAGGCTGAATAGTTTGGACCATATAGAATATTTGAAAGATATTTTTGAGATTTGGTTCTCTTGCAGCACACAAGCTGGTCTGTTCAGTGGTCACGGGATAAGTGTTTTTTTTCAAAGGCACAAGATGAACAGTTCGTATTTGCAAGTCTACAATTCGTCTTGTTCTTTTTTTTTTTTTGCTCTCCTTTTGGGGAGGTTTTGGTTGGTTCCGGCCTCTGGTGAAGAATTATAATACTTCCTAGTTATCGTGATAATCGTGGGCCGGGCGATCTGATGACGGCCCAGCTCAGCCCAACTAAGTCGGTAGCGGCGGGGAATTGAAGAAAGAGAAAAGCTAGGGTTTTGGCACCCACCGACGCCGCATCCTACAACTCCGGCGACCCATTTATCCAAAAACAAAAACAAACTCCGGCGATTCCTCTCTCCACGGTACAGGATGGCGTCAGGCGGTCCGGCGCTCGAGTCGCTCGTCGACCGTGAGTCTCTCTCCCCTCCCCCCCCCCCCGAAGGTTTCTGCTTCCAAATCCTTGTTTCCTGATGATAATGTTCTCCCCTTATTTATGGTCGGCAGAGGTGATCTCCGTCATCACAAATGATGGCCGCAACATCGTGGTAAGAAGCAGGCCGCCGCTCACCATACCGGCACCCTCCTCCATATGTATCTCTCGTGGCGCTAAGGGATTCTTTTTTTTTTCCTGCAGGGCACGTTGAGAGGATTCGATCAGGCGACCAACATTATCCTCGACGAGTCCCATGAGAGGGTCTATTCCACAAAGGTAACCTTAGCCTCCCCCCCCCCCCCCCCCCCCATCAATTTCCACTCACCTCAATCAGCTTCATAGCCTCTCCTTTATTTGTCGTATCAAACAGTATTCTCAAAATTAACGCTGCTTATATGTGCTGTCTTGAGTTATCATTACGCGACATGCCTTTTAATTTAAAAATGGCATCCTATGCAAAATTTACACCAAACCCACACGTGGTTCTGTAGACGGATATTTTCAAATGTTTTGATCAGTTCCAGGTACTGTCATCTCATCTGCACAAAAGTCTCCTTGTTCATGAACTGTGCCACATATCCTCTGATTAAGCTAACTCGCAATTCAAAGTACTAGTGAACTGTGCCTACGGCACTCCTCATCCTGCTATTTTTTATAGTAAATACAGTAGGGGAGGCTCCTACTGCTCACCTTTTATTAAAGCTGAAGAAGTACAATAACAGAAATATAAACTGTGCAGAACCTAAATAAATAGAAGCTACCTGAAGAAGAAATAAGAAGTTTAGAGGGATGGGGTTGAGCGAATCGACTATACAATCTGTTATTGAAGGACTAATTCTATGCAGCTGTAGGTTGACTTCATTTCCAAAACATTTTCTCCAGTTCTGAGTTGTTGGGGTAACTCATCCTGCTAAGTTACATTGGGCTGTATTCATGCTTCCAGATAGAGTAATTTGTAGCAGTAGTAGCCACTTAATAATTTTCTCTAGTTGTCTCCTTCAATGGCATGAAGGGAGGAGGGCCTGATGCAGTGCTAGAGTCTCTCCACTTGTGTCCTAAAAGTCCTTGGTTTGAATCTATCTCCTTGCTAAGTAAAGGGAAGGCTGACTAGAATTTCCTTTCACTAGACTCCATAATGTGTGGGAGCTTCCAGCATTGGGTACACCCTTTGTCTCTTTTGATAGCATGATAACTATGTCTTGCAATGCAGTTTTTGAAGCAAACTTACACCCTATCTGAATTTTTGGTTTAAATGTTTCAATCACTTCCAAATATTGACATCTCATCTGCTGGTAACTTTCCTTACGTGCTCATGGGTGCACCACATATCCTTTGATGGTCTGTTAAGCCATGTGTCGCTTTGCAAGCTCAGAAGTCATCGCTTTATAGGTTTAAAAACAGCTGGACAAGTTGTTCCTTTTGCCACTATTATATCCAGTACCCTATTCTAGCTAGATGCCTAATAGAGCAACTCTTGTAGCACTATTGACAAGGCACTCAATCATTTACCTTTGCTGTCTCCGTAATTCAGCCGCTCTGTTTTGAATGGTTCTGTTCTGCCATTTCGCGAACTAATTGAACTCTTTGTTAGGATAGCATGAAAATCATGGCTCGTTCAGTGCATACTTTCCATAGCAGAATTTGCCTTTTGTGTGGTTTTGTCCCATCTGCTTTCGTGGTATAAGATGTTCTCATCCTTTGATGGCTGGAAAGTCAAACACTCGACACCGCTCTTGCACTCTACCGCCTTGAATACCTCTAGTTCTTTTTCATGGTGCTGGAACCGGTTTGCTTCATGACACTCGGAGAATTACAAAAAATGACATAAGTTTGTAATCTTGAGGCTGGACACTGATTTCTCACAGAGAACAAGTTAACGTGAACCATGTGTCTTTTGCATCTAAATACTGTGTGAAGTAATTAAATCTACCTTAATATTAGTTTCAAGTACTGTTCAACTACTCTGATCAAGCACTGATGCAATATTTAGTGCAAAGTTAGTTTATACCGTATGATGATTTGATAAGTTATGCCACACTTGTTCATGTTCTAAGTAATTGCCTTTGATATTTTTAAAGCTAACAAGTTCTAAGTAATTTACTTTGGGGGTGACTAGAATGCAAATAACCCATTGGTGCAATTGTGTAAACATCTCTCCTAGCATTGGTCGAGTCTTCTTGTGTATTAGCATATTGGACACATGTCTCTCTCCTCTCGCTGTGTACTCATGAGGAAAACTGTTGTTCTTGCAGGAGGGCGTTCAGCAACTTGTTCTTGGTCTGTACATTATCAGGGGTGACAACATGTAAGTTACCTCCTGCGTGTCCTTTGACTTTTCATTTTCTTTTGGTTCTGTCGTGAAGTGTTTTTGTATATGTTGCCACACTCTTTCCCCGTCCGTCCCGTGTGGTGGTTAGTTTAACTGAACCCAACTCATGATGGCCTCGTGTGACATTTGCAGAAGTGTTGTGGGGGAGGTGGATGAAGACCTTGATGCAAGACTGGACCTGTCAAAGTTACGAGCGCACCCGCTGAAGCCTGTCATCCACTGACCGCCGACCGCGGAGAACATGAGATGTACTTGTAACGTATAGTTTGTGGAGTGGATCAATTAGTTTTTTTTCTTCTGATGGCTGAATCAGTCAGTCAGGAAGTAGCATCTCATCAAGGGTGACTGGCTGAGGTTATGGTTGCTTGTTGTGTGTGGACCGATGAATGCTGTTGGTGTTGCACGCTTCAGTTCTGAGGGATTACTGCAACTTAAGATGCTGGGATCGTTTCTGCTACTACATCATAGGCCAGGGCAAGAGATGTTTTAATCCGTTTTTTTTTGTTGTTGTGGCCTCACGGAGGGAATTTTTAAATTTGTTATCATTAGGTTAACAATTTTAGTTCAAAAAAAAATCTGAAAGCTGTTGCCTTAACAACAACAACAATTTAAGAAGGGAGGGAAAGGAGGAGAAACATTTGGGTGGGCTAGCTTTCTTCTGGTTCACTCTCGGTTTTTTAGGGGTCGCGGTCGCCGAGGTAGTAGTTGCAGGTGATGAAGACGCCGCCTCTGTAGCACTCGGCGCGGCCGCAGCCGATCTTCTGGTTCTCCCGGTCGACCATGAGGCTGAAGTGGCCGCATTCGCTGAAGTGGCGGCCGGCGATGCAGTCGCCGGTGATCTTGTCGTAGAGGGGCTCTTCGCTGCTCCAGCTCTGGAGGGCGTCCTTGGCGGTGGCGTTCCAGCCGGTGCTCTTGGGGCTGGCGAACACGCTCTCGCCGTAGTTGTTGCCGGCCGAGTGCTTGAGCTGGCAGTCCTTGCGCATGGCGTTGGACCACCGGCGGGCGTGGCGCGCCAGCTTGTTGTTCCACTTCATCGCCGGCACGCCGTAGCGCTCGCGCACCTTGTTGTGGCCGTCGACGAACTCGCGGGACATGCCTCTGTAGGACCCCGTGCCGTTGGTGAAGGACACCAGGCCCTTGCCCTCTTGCTTCAGCTTTTCAATCTCCTCCAGCTCCTTCTCCTTCTCCTTCTTCTTCTTCTCCTCCTCCTCGTCCTGCTGCTCCGTCGGCGACGATGATGGAGCTGCTGCAGCTTCAGCCTGGTGGACGGTGGTGGACGACGGAGACGGAGCTACAGCTGCGGCAGGTTGCTGGACGACGACGGCGGTGTCGTTTGCTCTGGCGAACGGGTCGCCGAGAGGGTCGACGTCGAGGGTGGCGGAGGCTGCAGGGAGGTGGGAGAGGGCCAAGCTGACGACGACGACCAGCACCACCGCGGCCATTTTATTTGTTGGGGCGGCTCGTCGCATCCGGTCCTCCTCTCCTGCGACCCGGGGCTTCTTCCATCTTATTATATGCCATGCATGCATGCGTGCTTCGCGCGCGCGCCATTCTTGGCTCCTTTTTATTTCTTCTTTGCTTTGCCGACCAACAGCAATGCATGGCTGGGGACGAGACAAACCAGGACCACCGGACCGGACGCCTTATTTTGGGATGCTCTCTCTCTCTCTCTCTCTCTCTCTCTCTCTCTCTCTCTCTCGTCATGGGTTCTGGCTTGATCAGCATTGCCCAGCTGCTGGTGCCCAGTGCCAGGGATCCCGGTGGTCATGCAGAATATAATCATTAGATCGATGATCTAGCAAACAACTGATGTTGCATGCATGCTGCGTTAAGGGCATAGTGATTAGCATCCATCATCAGATATACTGTAAAGCCTTACCAGTGAATCAATCTAATGATAGATCATCCAACAGCCCTAGCTAGCCGCATATATATATGCATGCAGAATCGTCAGTACGTTTGTGCTCCAGCTGTCTACTGGTGATGACCTACGGAAGTGCCATGCACCGAAGAATTAGCCCCGTCGTGATATACAACAACAACAACAAAGCCTTTGTCCCAAGCATCTTGTCTTCATAGCGATTTTTATCATAAGTACTGTAGCTTACGGCATATGTTAAAGGCAGAACATCTGCCTTTTAACATCGAAAAGAAAAAAATACCGATGGGGACTCTGCTTCCCATCAGGCCTTGTTTGAATACAACTAAATACTCTCCATTTAAAGTGGATTGAGGGAAATTAGAGTAAAAATTATTTCTCTTTAATCCACTCTATTTCTTATTACCCAAACAAGCCCTCAAGGTGCATGTACATCCATGCTTATGGGTAGTTCTGTGCGTTGCTATGAGCATCAGTATGCATATATGTTGGTCTTTTATCAGACGCTTAGATCCTTCATGCATGCTGCATGGGACGGATGGATGGTGCTGATCGACGAGCGGCAAGTTCAGGAGTCCAGCCGGGTGTGTCAGGCATAGTACTAACCGCATGCCTCTTACTTTATTTTGTTGGCTTATAGAACTTTTTACTTGTTGTTGTTTCAATTCCAACGCGACTTCATAACGCCTCTTCTTCTACATTATCTATAGTTCAGTTCCAACGCAAGTGTGTAAAATATGAACCATGAGTACAAGTGCCAACAAGCTAGCTGCATCAGTGGGACACAAATGCCATTAGATAATGCAAATGTTTTGTTCTCTACTTTTTCTGAAGATCTGATATATACTGTCTGCTGTACATCAGAAGAAACTATATATATATTTAATCTGAGTGGAAACATATATTTGATCTATCGAGCATAATGTAATATATGGAAGAGTACACACTAGCTAGGTACGGTGATGACTGATCAGTGGAGGATGCATGATGGATCGGGAGAGATGAATTAATGCAAGAGCGAGGGACAAATAATCAATGAAAAAGACGAAACACGTAGGGATTATCATCCGGCTATCGATTCGGTGCAATGCATGCAATATAATACTATACTACGTACGTAACAACGTATCGATCGATCGATCTTGTAGTTGTAGCTAGCTCAGCTAGGTGAGCGGCACCTCTCCCTTCCAGTTCCCCGGCGGGTCGTAGGAGCAGGTCATGAAGACGCCGCCGGCGAAGCACTCGGCACGGCCGCAGCCGACGAACTCGGTGTCGTTCCAGACGACCTGCGTGAAGTGGCCGCAGACCTGGCCGGGGTGGCACGCCTGAGACCGCCAGTCGAAGTAGGAGGACTCGCTGGCCCAGCTGTAGACGGCGTCGGCGGCTCGCCAGTCCCGTCCGGTGCCCCAGAAGACGTTCTCGCCGTAGGGGGACGCCGGCGAGTGCATCAGGACGCAGTCGAAGCGGCGCATCGACGACCACCGCCGCGCGTAGCGGGCCAGCTTGTTGCTCCAGCGAAGCGGCGGCACGCCGTACTTGGCGCGCACACGGTTGTGCGCCTCGAGAAACTCGTGCGCCACGCCGGGCCCGTCGGCCGTCGGCGTCGTAGGATGGTGGTGCTGCTGCTGCTGATTGTTGTTGTTGTTGTCGGGGAAGATGAGGTCGTCCACCAAGGACTTCGGGTGGAACGACGACGACGACGACGACTTGCCGCCGGCGGCGGTGGAGGCCACCAGCAACGTCGACGACGACGACAACGCCACCAGCACGACGTCGACGACGGCGAGGAAGAGAAGCGCCATATATTCCCTCTCTCTCTCTCTCTGCGCGCCTGCTGCTGGATGGCTCCTCAGCTCTCGTTCAATTCTCGCACCTGCTGCTGCTGCTGATGGCCTGGTCGACCTCTGACAATAGAGATTATTAGGCAACGAATTGACGATGATGATGGTTGCCGGCGGCGGCGGCGCCCGACGATGGCATGCATGTAATTAACGACGCAATTAGCTAGCTAGGACGCTTCTTCTCTCGCCGGCTGGCCGGCCGGAGTACTCGCGCGTTGAAATATTATTACTAACTAGAAGTACGTGTTTATGATTTGTTACTACGTCGTTGGCTTCTCGTTCGTCGCGCCGGCAATTAGGAGTCGTCGTTTTACGTTTTCTAATTCGGGATGACGACTCCATGCATATGCATGCATGCATGCATATAGTATGTGTATCGATCGTCCCATGCATGCAGAGCCATCAGCCACACACACACACACTATGTATAGACAACAGCTAGCCTAACTAAAATTACTTGACCACCATGCAAGCTGTTTTTGTGCCAAACTCTATATAGTCGTTAATTTGTCCATGCATAAAGAAAGACCAGCTGCTACAGTCACCTGACCAACAACTGTCTGGCTCTGGCTCTGCTGGTGCTGCTAGCTAGTCACTCTGCATGCCTGTCATCTTCTTACATAAGCATCATACCAAAACCCACCTCCGGTCCGGTGCCATGGAATTGTTGAGCTAATAAGGACAAAAGTACAGTGGGAGAGAGTGAAGAACTATTACGGCGCAACAAGGAAGAGGACAAGCTATTAGGTGATGAGGGAGTCGGCCTTGTTGGCTGGCATCAGCATCAGCAGCAGCAGCGCCAGCCCGCTTGCTTCTGGCCTGGGTGCTTGCTTGCTTGCTAGCTAGCAGCATGCAGTTGTAGCCGAGTTACTGTCGGCGGGGCCCACGACCACGGCAGCTGGGGTCCACAGTACTTTTGTCCCATCCTCATTCTTCTTCTTCTTCTTCTTCCTCCTCGGCTCCTCCTCCCCCTTCTCGTTTCACAAAGACAAAGGGCGTGAGAGAGGGGAGCATGGAAGGGGGCCCTATAAAGCCTCAACAAGCAGCGGTACCAACCAACCATACGGCAAGATGCACGCCGCCGCGGCTCCAGCTCGCTCCTCTCTGCAGCCCGCGCCGCCCCTCGACTCCCCCTTCTCCTCCACACCACCGCCTCGTCTGCCCCATGAAGCCTGCAGCATCCCTGCAGTACCTATGCACGACGCCTGCATCCCTGTCCCCATGCACGACGCCTACGCCGCCATGCCGCTCATCGCCGGCTCCCACCTGGTGAGCCCGTCAGTCCTCCGCCCTTATTTCGCTTCAATTTTTAAGGTCCCAGATAAATGCAATCTGGAGAGAATTTCTGTCGAAGTTGCTTACTGTTTATATGCGCCGCCGCCTCCCCCACCTTCCACATCTTCAGTTTTTGGCCTTGATTTCCGATGCTGTCTCTGCTTCGATACTCATCGCCAGTATATGCCCCCGGAGCGTGATAGGGACGTGGAAGTTGACATGTCCATGAACAGAAAACCCATCTACTGACCTCGAGACCAATTTTTTATATACTGAATTGCGCAGTCTGCTGTGCTCGGCTGATGAATACAAACCAACAAAGCATTGACAGTGGTGATCCATTGTACTGACGAAAAGTAATATTTTTGTTGGCTGGACTACAAATGTCAATTTAGCAATAAGTCATTTTCTTTTTTTTTTTGTGAATCATTTGGCAACTAGTCGTTGATGCTTCCATGGGTTCCATTACCATATTGATTATATAATTATACCGCCTGATTTTTACAAAGATAGCCGGTTACAAACTGTGATACTAATATGATGTATTTAGTCGATTGGAAATTGCTCTCATCCCTGTTTTACTGAACAGGGAAACATGGTACAACCATCATTGGTGTCTGAATATGATCTTGGAGGAGAAGGGGATCTATTCAAAGCTCCAGAACCCATCATCGACGAACCGTTGCTTAGCCTTGATCCAGTTGCGGCTGCCATTTCCATGATGTCTGTCAGTGAAATTGCAATGGATGAATCTATCAAGGCTGGCACCATTCAAAACGATCCTCTTTTAAGTGAAGTATTGTATCAGTGTGAGAAGGAACTCATGGAGAAGTCTGTAATCGAAGAGACCATTTCGGAACTGCTGGATGTTAAGGTTCCCATGCTGCAAGTTGAAGATATGCCAAGGCAAGTTGAAGAAGCTCTTATACAGGTTGAACCCTCAACCATGGTTGAAGAGAAACCATTCGTTCCTGAATGTTCACTCCAGAAAAGTGTTAGTTCTGGGTGCCTGAACTCAGCAGATTGGACCAATGGAGCTATCATGCCAAACTTTCTGGACTTCCAGGGACTGGACTTTGAGGCAGCATTCGGGATGAGGAGAGCATACAGTGAAGGAGACATTCAGGTTTTATAAACCCCTCCTTTTTTTTCTTGTAGTATGCACATAAAGATTTTTAAGTAATAATAGTTTGAGGATTATTATAGGAAAAGAAAACATTGATTTTAAATCTGTGGAAGAAAGGAACCATCGAGATAGAAGTCAAAATCATAAGCATTGCCGTTTTTCCTTGCATTGGGCATGCTTACAGAAATATTCTGATAAAAGTCTGTTAAAGCTATGACATTGATTCTGTTTCTGCCCAAAGCTGCCTTTTCTTGCTGATTTGATTATTAATTTAGCTGATCCAAGGCATGCCTCTTCTGCATTGTATTCTGTTTTCTTTGAAGCTATTTTGATTATCATTCTATGATAAAAGAGTGCACAAATAGAAAATGCATTAAATGCTTATGTGGTGAATTCATTTTCCTAGGTATGTATGACAAACTGAAATATGAACTTATTGTGTCCATATTTATAAATGAGAAACAGTGCAAACGTTATGGATGGTTTTTGAGCTCAGTGGTTGCGCTATTTGAACTTTTGACAGAATCTTGGAGCCTACACCCCTCGACCAGCAAATATAGCAAATGTTCAGTCATCTTGTGACAGGCTTGTGACCATCAGTGACCTGAAGACCGAAGAAAGAAAACAAAAGCTTTCAAGGTACCGAAAGAAGAAGACTAAGCGAAACTTTGGCAGAAAGATCAAGGTACAAGCCCCAATTCTCAATTTCTGGCTCAACGAAAAATTTGAGTACAGGATAACCGACAATTTTATTTTTCTCTTTTTGCTTTGCAGTATGCTTGTAGGAAAGCTTTGGCAGACAGCCAGCCAAGAGTGCGAGGGAGATTTGCGAAGATTGAAGAGTGCGACCCGCTCAAGTCAAATAAGTAGATGGCAAGGTGGCGAAGCTGCAAGGGATCCACTCAAGAGCTCGATGGAGCTTGAGCTTCTAGAAGCTTCTGGAGGTTATGGTGCACCGCGTTCTGGGACCAAGGTGGAATTAGTTCAGTTGTTGGATCACTCTCCTCTCTCCGGGCTGCATTCTATTTCCTCTGTGTAATAATATCCTTTGCCACAAGGGAGTCAAGAGCCGAAGTCTCTTGTACAAAGGCTTGAAGCCGACAATAAAATTCCGCTCCTCTCTTGTATGGCATGCAACCTTTTTTTTTCTGAATCATAATGGCATGCAACCTTAATCTAACTGTTACCAGCATTGCACTCTCGTGGCGATCGTTGATGCTTCTGAGCCATGAAACTATCAGAATGGAGCTAAGAATTTTCCAACCATTTCAAAGGAAGGACATGTCCAAACCATTTCAAATGATGTGTAAGATTTTTCTCAATTGGTGTCACCCCTAGCCGCTACACTGAACAATTGATAAGGTGCGAAGAGAACCTTCTCACGATTACTACATTGTGCTATCATCATCTTCTCAACTGCCTTGAGGTCAATCATCAAGTTCTCCTTCACTTGGGAGAATGTGGACGCACAAGGTTGAAGAGGGTGTAAGACGATGGTAAAGAGAGACGTAAGAGACCCCATCTATATGTATCAAGGTATGATAGAATAGAACTAACGTTCACTCAGTAAATAAACGAAAAGATCGATGAAATGGTGAACAAGGTACCAAAGCGTCACACCACAGCTCCCGGAGGCGGTTAGCGCCGGAGCAGAGATGCGACGAGTGGAGCGTAGATCGTAGGCTAAGAGAAGAGCGCTGACAGAATTAAGACGACCAAACCATCAGAATCATGAACCAGAAAAAAAATCATAGGAATAGTAACCCAATTACTTCACCAAAGTGTCTTACTACAGTTGCTTCATCAAATTCCATTCAGGTATATCTAACACATCAAATAACCACCACTAGATAACAAAGTCTGCTACACGCATGAATTCTTCTCTTTTCCAAGACTATAGAAAGCATATGCTAGCTGTAGCTGAGAGGTCCCTCAATGCCTCTTCGCCTTAGCGTGAGCTTGCAGAGCCATTTCACTTCTGAATGTCCTAAAGAAAACCAACGGAGCCAGTAACCTGACGTTAGATTTCAGCAAACCATTACGAATCTCTTTCTTCTATTCGCCGAGAGCAGCCTGCAGAAATCAAGTATCATAAGATAGGCAAAAAAAAGCGGTGAGCAACTAAAAAGCATGGATTTCCGGAGAAAGATGGGAAAGATGCAGGATGTAGTCATCTCCAGGTTCACAGTTCACAGTCGTTCCAGGCTTGATTTGTAAACCTGTACAATAGCCAGTCCCTCAATTAGAGAATCCAATATTACATAAGCGTAAAGTATGAAAAAAAATTGTAGTAAAACACGCAGAACAAAACAGAGCATGGTACATGTCGAGCAATGGTAGAAAAGACTCGGTCGATTCGCATCCAATATTATAGGACACACCGCAACCACAGGAAAGATAGATAACCTAGCATACTAGAGGAGAAGGGGGCGTGATGAAAACGTATGGTACTCTAAGCTCTAAGGGAGCGCGTCAGATCGTATGCTCTTGCAGCAAGGGGGTACAGGAATAGGGAGAGAGGGACGGTGAGAGAGTTTACCCCAGAACTCCGTCGCCGGGGGATGAGAGGCGTCGACGGAGAGTCCAGTCGGCTAGGATTTACGACCAAGGTGGAAGGGGAATCGACTGTGTCGAATCAGCTAGGATTTTAAAAGACGCAGGGACACAGCTAAATTGGGCTGCAAGCCCGGATCTCTCTCTCTCTCTCTCTCTCTCTCTCTCTCTCACGCACACATACAAAAATAACACCGGGCCTCGCCGCAAAGAAAGACGAAGATGGTCGTCGCCGCCGCCGTCGATCGGCCGCTCCCACCCGACGTACAAGGAGGCAAGAATACATCCTCGTAAGAAATAAGTCTCCTTTACTACCTTGTCCCTTGCTGCATATCGCCATGGATGCTCAGATGGTCTCGTGCAGGCGCTGAGGGGGCTGTGGGAGACCGGTCGTTCCAGCCGTCGCCAAATACATAGCCGACCACTTCTCTGGCCTTCCCTCTCGCCACGATGCCCTCCTCTCCGTCCATCTCCGCCGCCTTAGGTCTCAGCGTCTCCTCATGTCTGGCTACTCCTACCCCTCCCCATCGGGCTTGTTTGGGTAGTAAGAAATGACGTGAATTGGAGTGGAATGAAGTAGAAAATGAGCTAATTTTTACTCTATTCTCCTTAATCTATTTCAAATGGAGAGTATTTAGTTATATCTAAACAAGCACTCAATGGGCAAGGCAGTGGGAGGCCAGGAAACGATGTGTCCTTTGGAACTGAGCCTGAGGATGCAACAGTTGAGGTGTCTAAAAACTCTGCAGAGAGTAAGCCTAAAAAGAAGGATCCTTTGGTGTGCCAGAAAATAAAACAGATCGAAACTGAAAGTATACTTTCGGGGAGAAGATGGAAGCTAGGCCTACAGACTCTGGAGGGGTGCTAGTGTCAGGAGAGAAGGCATCAACTGCTCATGTGGAGGCTGAAGGTGCAATGTTAGTTGTTGATCCAATTGTCTCTAACCGGGACAACCGGAGTTTGTAGCTCACTGACGGGAGCAACATCAGGCTGACCAGAACCTCCAGTTGAGAAATGTTCATGGATATACTCCCTTCGTTTTATAATATTTGGCGCTCAATTGAACTAACCAACGTCAAATATTACGAACAGAGGGAGTAGTTGATAAGATTTTTCAAAGATCATTATATGTTCCAACTGAGATGAATATGGATATGCAATTCTTTTCAAATTCCAAAACAGGGTATGTGCTTGATTGTATTTAGTTATTTACTTTGGAGATAGATTGAATTTACAATGCTTAAGGTAGCACATCTGCTCCCTTCACCAAATACGATTTCCATTTCGGACATCTGTATTAAACCATGCACATGATATTCATGTTTTATCAAACATTGCCAAGCCATCAATATTTTGCTCCAAGTTCTTTCTACGGAGCTCTGGTGCCGGCTCCTGGATCGTATTTATTAGATGTCTATTAAAGAGCAGTCCGGTGCATGTAGCTCCCGTTTGCACGTAAGTTGGCCATCAACTTGATGATAATGAGATTACCTCGAGTCTAGTTGCTCTATGCTTCAGAAAACAAAGAAACAAATTTAGTTTCTATAAGAACAAAGCATGTGTCCCAAATGAAGTGTAGGACCCTTCCTCCCCACCCAAAAGAAGAAAAAAAACAATCCATGTATAGAAAAGAAGATGGCGAGTATGATAGCTGAAAAAAGAAGAGGAAGAAAGGCATGTGTGGCACGTGTACAAAACGAGAGCTAGTCACGGAGGACAATCCTAGGTTTAGGACGACGGACATGCGGCTATTTTTGTGCAAACACCACAAGAGGTTAGGACCCCACTACTATAAGATCGACCTCTCGTGGATTCTTCATCATTGCACACTGAATCAGATCGATAGATAGAAACCAACCGGATAACTAGCAGGATCGAGAGGAAGATGACACAAGAGAAGGCAACCATGGTGAGCCTGGCCCTGGTGGGGCTCCTCCTCCTTGGGCACCTTGCCACCACCGCCTCTGCCAGGAACACTGTCCACGTCAATAGCACCGCCATGAGCGGTGAGACCTCCAAGTCTGAAGGCCGTGTTGTTTACGCTGACATGAAAATGGTTAAGACCTCCGAGGCATCAGCGCCGACGCCAGCACCGGCACCATCGACCAGCTCAAGCGATGGCGGGGGCGAGAACTGAGGCACCAATAATATATATACTCACATTAATTATTTTGCATATATATTTTGATGTAGTACAACACCTTTAACCGTCTCTACATTTGTTGTATGGTTTCAAACTATTTTTTGAATGTAAAGTTGAACATTACTAATTAATTATTATAATGGAGAGCATTCTGCTAGTTCTGTCATATTGTTTTTTTAGAACCATCAATGTCATTGCTAAGGAAGAAGATCAAGAAAAGTCTAGCTTTCTTCTTGTTAAAAAGAGGAGGCCAACGTGCCCACTTCTTCGACTATGTGGGCGTGTGACCCTCTCACTCCGGCCCCTTTGCCTCCTCCCCTGAAAGTGAAACAGCCACCCCCCTTTCACGCGAATAAAAGGTTTTCTTTGAATGTTTCTTAAATTTTTTCCTATTTTCTAAAACTCTCTAAAAATTAAATACGGGTAGGTAACACATAGCCGATAGATAATACAAGATCTTTCATAAAATCAAGGGGCTATTGTGTTTATACCCTTGGTTGAAACTCCAATTGTGATTGTACCCTCTAAAATTAGAGTTTATGATTTTACCCCTGTGTATTTGAAACGAAGCTAAAGTATACCCCTACTTTGTTATGTATCGCTAACGGTGTTAAATTATGATGAAAAAGATAGAAATGCCCTAATGATTTTACGCTAACTTTTAATATGTGTTTATGATTTTACTCCTATTTTAATATAGTCATAGATTATTTTATCTTCATTCAAAATAGTGGTAAAATCAGAAGCATGGATCAAATTAGGGTAAAATATCAGGGGCATTTTTGTCTTTTTTCATCATATTTAACACCATTAATATTATATAACGGAGTAAGGGTATACTTTGAATTTGTTTTAAAAAAACAGGGGTAAAATCACAAAGTCTAATTTTAGAGGGTAAAATTACAATTGGATTCTTAACCAAGGGTATAAACACAATAAACCCTAAAATCAAAGGCTAACCCTTTTTAATTTTCTTGAAAAATATGGTATTTTCCAAACTCCCAAAAAACTAGGTTGGTTAGTTAACACATAGATGATGAAGAATATCCGCTTGTAAGAAAAATAAACTTATGAATAATTATTTATAGAACAACTTCATTTTTGCTCTCTCGAAAACTTCTAAAAAATTAGGTATGGATACGTAAAACATAATTTTTAATACATACCTCATGGCTAGGTAAAATTAAAGGCTAACCATTTTGAAATTTTCTCAAAAACTTTGATATTTTTTAAAAGCACTCAAAAAATATGTATGTCGAAGTGTTGCGGTTGACACTTCCCCCGGGCCTGCTTCAGGGGAATCCCGCAGAGGTTCTTTTTCGGAGGGGCTAGTTCTCTCGGAAGGTCGTGTAAGTGGTGAGAGGATTGACACCAGGATTTTTACGTGGTTCGCGCCGCCGGAGCGTAAAACACTACGTCCACGGGAGCTGTATTGTTCGGGGCTTAGAACCGGAGTTCTAAGCTTGAAGGTCTGGATGAACTGAGTGTGTAGTCGGGGTCGAAATGAGCCGAACCCCTTGCAACGCTGCCTACCCGAGTCTTTTATACTTCAATACTCGGGCGGCTTACAAGGTGGGCCCCGGAGCCTGACAGGTGGCCCCGGGGTGATTTCCTGCCATCTACCATATCTTGCAGTGAATGCTGGTAGCTGTCTTGGTTGTGGCTTCTTAGTCGTCGACCTGCCGTCCTGCCCGTGCCGCAAGCTAGGCATAGTGGTTGATGATGGCAGCGACGGTAGGGCATGTCTTGTCGCTGTGTTTATTGGTCTACAGCCTCTGACACGGCGTGCCTGTCTTCACTATGACGCGACTGGCCATAGCGCCACCTGACGGGGGCGCGCGTCACGTCTCCGCGTCTTGGGAAGGCGCAGGTCTTGAATGCCTTGATCGGACAAGGCATGGCGTGCCTTTAGTCCTGCTGCCTACCGAACCGGGGTGGGCAGCGCGGCTCTGCTGGCCACGTGGTGGGCCCGGGGCTCGCCTCTGAGGAGAGGGGAGGCCTGGCCCCGCTGGACACATGGCGCCTTCGGAGCTCACCCCTGCGGAGGGGGCGAGGTCCGGCTCTTCTGGCCACGTGGCAGGCCCGTAGCTCCCCTCTGAGGAGAGAGGAGGCCCGACCCTGCTGGACACGTGGCGCCCTCGGAGCTCACCCCTGCGGAGGGGGCGAGGTCCTTAGGCGGTCTTCTCCTGTGCGCGGGGGTACCCGGTATTGAGGGTACCAACAGTGGCCCCCGGGCCCACTTCGGGGGAGATAACGATCCCGGGGTGGGGCTTTCTCCTTTCTACCCCGCGCACTTTCTTGGAAACTCCTTTAGGCCGTTGCACGCCGGTGTTGGAGCCTTCGGAGCTCACCCCTGCGGAGAGGGTGATGATGTCCGGCATCAGAGCTCACCACTGCGGAGGGGGTGACGAGGTTCGACATCGGAGATCACCTCTAAGGAGAGGCTGAGGTCCGACATCGGTGCTCGCCTCTGAGGAGAGGGTGAGGGCTGGTATCGGAGCTCAGCCCTGCAGAGGGGGTAAGGTCCGACATCGGTGCTCGCCTCTGAGGAGAGGGCGAGGGCCGACATCGGAGCTCAGCCCTGCGGAGGGGGTGAGGTCCGGCATCGAAGCTCAACCCAGAGGAGCGTGTGAGGTCCGGCATCGGAGCTCGCCTCTGAGGAGAGGGCGAGGGCCGGCATCGAAGCTCAGCCCTGCGGAGGGGGTGAGGTTCGGCATCGGAGCTCGCCTCCGAGGAGGGGGCGAGGACCGGCATCGGAGCTCACCTCTGAGGAGAGGTGAGGTCTGGCTTCGGAGTTCACCCCTGCGGAGGGGGTGAAGTCTGGCACCGGAGCTCAGCCCTAAGGAGTGTGTGAGGTCCGACATCGGAGCTCGCCTCTGAGGAGAGGGCGAGAGCCGGCATCGAAGCTCGCCTCTAAGGAGAGGGCGAGGGCCGGCATCGGAGCTCAGCCCTGTAGAGGGGGTGAGGTCCGGCATCGGAGCTCGCCTCTGAGGAGAAGGGTGAGGTCCGGCATCAGAGCTCGCTTCTGAGGAGGGGGCGAGGTCCGGCATCGGAGCTCGCCTCTGAGGAGGGGTGAGGTCCGGCTTCGGAGTTCACCCCTGAGGAGGGGGTGAAGTCCGGCACTGTCGGCCACATGGAAGGCCCGGGGCTTGCCTCTGAGGAGAGGGGAGGCCCGGCCCTGCTGGACACGTGGCGCCTTCAGAGCTCACCCCTGCGGAGGGGGTGAGGTCCGGCTTTAGAGTTAACCCCTGCGGAGGGGGTGAAGTCCGGCACTGCTGACCACGTGGCACGCTTGGGGCTCGCCTCTGAGGAGAGGGGAGGCCCGTTCCTGCTGGACACGTGGCGCCTTCGGAGCTCACTCCTGTGGAGGGGGTGAGGTCCAGCTTCGGAGTTCACCCCTATGGAGGGGGTGAAGTCCAGCACTGCTGACCACGTGGCAGGCCCGGGGCTCGCCTGTGAGGAGAGGGAAGGCCCGGCCCTGCTGGACACGTGGCGCCTTCGCAGCCCGCCTATGAGGAGAGGGTGAGGTCCGACATCGGAGCTCGCCTCTGAGGAGAGGGCGAGGTCCGGCTTAGGAGCTCACCTCTTTGGATAGGGTGAGGTCCGGCATCGGAGCTCGCCTCTGAGGAGAGGGCGAGATCCGACTTCGGAGCTTGCCTCTGAGGAGAGGGCGAGGTCCGACTTTGGAGCTCACCCGTGCTGAGGGGGTGAGGTCCGGGAGGCCTATCAGGAGGTCCTACACACGAGTAGGGAAACAGTAATTCTGCTCAGAGGTCCTCCCTTCCCTGTCTCTTAGTCTTATTTGGCTTACAGTCTTGGGCTGGTATATGGGGCTTGGGCAATCCAGTGCACTCGGTACCGGAGGCCCGGATCCCTTCTTGCTCAGGGTGTAACTGTCCGGCCCCTAGTACTCAGACCGTAGCGCTGGGGAGGCAGAGTGCACACACTTTGGGTACAGGACCAGGCAAAGCAGGCTGCACACCCTAGACCTCCCGGGAGGCAGAGTGCGCACGCTTTGGGTACAGGACCAGGCAAAGCAGGCTACACACTCTGGACCTCCCACTCTAGCGTAGGTCTTTTCCTGGAGGAGACCAACTGGCGTCACAGTACCCTAACAGGGGGAGGTCCGAGAGACCCCCGAGCCTTTGATAGGTACCTCAAGCACAACCACCTTCGGATGGCAAATGCTGACTAGGCATGAGAGTGGGAAAGGAGAACCGAGTATACGATGGACGTACACTGTCTTAAGCATGGGGAGGTGATCATAAAAATTAATGTGTAATTCAAATGAACACATAAGTATGCGTGGTAGGACAATGTTCTTTTTATTCATGTAAGTTCATAGGAGGAAAACAGGTCGTACATGGAGGCAACGACCCGCCCCATTGTGAAGGGGGACAGAGCCTACGCGCTTAGGGTACAGGACCAGGCTAAGCCGGACATAGTCCTGGACCACCCCTTGGGGCTTCATGGCTCCGAGCGCTGCTCCTAGACTCTATGGGATCTATTACAGAAAGAATAAACCTATCCTACCACTATTCTAAGAGTAGAACTTACGGAGGTAGCGTCAGAGCGCCTGCCTTGAGCTCCCATGCACGAACCTCTGGTGGTAGCGTAGGAGCGCCTGCCGGTACCGTGCGATTCGGAGCGTTGCTTGCCATCTTGCCTCGTCGATGAGGTCAATGTCCTCACCCAGGAGCTAGTCTTGCGTGGCTTCGTCGTACGCTCGGACACGGGGGGACACCCATGGTGATCTCCGGGGGAAGCACAACTTTGTCCCCTGCATACCATGAAGAAGAGTAATTCCCATGACCCGGCCCTGGGATGTCCGGCTGACCCCTGACGTAGAGGTGCCGGTATGCCCCGACGGGTCTGGGGCAGGGCCCCCAGGATGTGCAGCGTCTGCACTGGTGTGTGGATATGCTCGACATGGATCTGGCACGCCTTGCATCTCTTAACCGGCTTGACGGTGTCCAAGAGGGTGTCGGTCAGTAGAAGCCATGCCGGAAGGCTTTACCGACTAGCGTGCGGGAAGATGCACGTTTCCCGCACTCGCTTCCGTGGATTACTGCGAGCAGGTTGCAACCTTCCTTCTGGGTTATGCACCGCAATAGGATGCCGTTGGCGCCACACCGGTAGAGATACCAGCGTGTATCTCTTAGCCATCCGCACAATCCGTTCAGCAGATGCACGTTCATCAGGAAGGATGTTGTCTTTCAAGAAGTCCCGGACCTCCGTGATCCATGCATCTGGGCTACTTGAGCTTCTGGATCTTGGGCGCTGGGTAGCACGGAGTCCCCGTGGCGCATACGATCCTTGGCGGG
The DNA here is from genome assembly GCA_030760725.1 of Neostapfia colusana. Classification (NCBI taxonomy): domain Eukaryota; kingdom Viridiplantae; phylum Streptophyta; class Magnoliopsida; order Poales; family Poaceae; genus Neostapfia; species Neostapfia colusana. The sequence continues at coordinate 2,215,479 of JASWHV010000007.1, forward strand.
GCTATGGCTGGAGGGCCGCCGGGACCGCCATCTTCGAGGTGCTGGTCTCGCCCCCTTCGCCCGGTTCGGAAGGCCGGGCTATGGGTCGCGGCAACGTCCCTTCAAAGGCTCCTTCGGGCTCCGGTGGAGGCCTTTGTTGACAGGTCGTTGGCGACGGTGTTGTCGTCGTGTGGTACATGGCACAAGTCCAAGGCCATGTTGTTGATTGCCTTAAAGTTGAGGCGCACCATGTACCCGAACTACTCCCCTGTTAGCATGAGGAGCAGTACGCCGGCTCCGGCCCCCTGCTTCCGCGAGGGGCCGTCGAAGTAGAACGTCCAGTGAGGCTCGGTGAAGACCGATGCTCCATTTCTCCACCTTCAGGGCCCTCTAGGTTGCTTGGAGATGGCGTCCACTCGGACACGATGTCAGCCAGTGCTTGGCTGTTGACTGCATGACGTGGTGGGGAGTCCAACTCAATCACCACCGTCGGGTGACTGCCGTGGTCTCTTGTCGGGGCGCGGCCCCCGAGCTCCTCCAACTCCGGACTGCCCTCCTGCTTCGGAGGCTGGCTGTGAGTGCGAGTTACGCCCTTCTGCTACTCTGGCACACTTGTCCGCCAGGCTGAAGAGCTCCGAGGCGTCTCGCACCTCCCTGGTGGCCAACTTCTCGAGCATCTTCTTGTCCCTAACACCCTGTCGGAATGCAACCACAACTGATGCATTCTGGATATGGGGGATGGTGTTCTGTACCTAGGAGAATCGCTGGATGAATGAGCGTAGTGATTCCCCCGGTTGCTGTCGCACGGCATGGAGGTCCAGCTCCGTGTAGGGACGCGTGTAGGAGCTGCTGAAGTTCGCCGTGAACTGTCGGCATAGCTCCCCCCAGGAAGTTATGGAACCCTAGGCAGGTTCATGAACCATGACCATGCTAGGCCGGTCAAGGCAACGGGGAAGTAGTTGGCCATGACGGCCTCATCCCCTCCTGCCGCAAGGATGGCAGTAGAGTAGATCTGCAGGAACTCTGCAGGGTTGATGCTTCCGTCGTACTTCTGTGGCAGGTGTGTTCGGAACTTGTGTGACCACACTGCGAAGCGGAGGTGGAGCGCTAGGGCCGCACACCCTGTCCCTGCTGCTGCAGATCCCGCTGCCGCGAGCCCTTGGTCCGCTGTTGGCACGTTGTACCCCGTCATGGGCAATGGTGCACCATATACCGGGGCGCCGACTATAGGACATATGGCTCCTGCATATGCTGCGTGGCGTACGCCTGGGGCAGAGGTCGCATGGCGAACGTTTGAGGCCCAGGCTGAGTCGAGGGAGTCGACATGCTGTAGTCGGCCTCATGGATGCGACGCCTTTGCCGCTGCCGCTCGATGGTCACACGAGCATCTTCTCCCAAGCGACATCGCTCCATCTCTATCCTCAGGTCTTCCGTTGAGAGCCTGGTAGAACGAGAGTCTGTCGTCTGCCTGTCAACCGTTTGCATGCGCGACAGCGACATATATGGTTGACCGGGGCATCCTCTCCGTCGCAGCGGAGGGTTGAAGCCAGCAGCGATGAGGTGGTCGACGCCGAGGATCCACTGCTGGGTGGCCCCCTGGGGAGCGTCCGCAGCGGGCGGATTGCACAGGAGCGCTCGTGCGGCGGCTAGTGCACTTGCTTGAGTGGCACTCTGCGCCGTAGCAGATCTTGAAGTTGTTGTTTACCGGGAATGATGGCGCGAAGAGCCAGCCGTTGAAGTAAGCTTGGACATCTTCGTTGGCGTAGACCCATCTCGAGAGAGAAAAGCCCCCTACTTGGCGCGCCAAATGTCGAAGTGTTGTGGTCGACACTTCCCCTGGGCCTGCTTTAGGGGCAACCCGCGAAGGTTCTTTTTCGGAGAGGCTAGTTTTCTCGGAAGGTCGCGTAAGTGGTGAGAGGATTGACACCAGGATTTTTACGTGGTTCGGGCCACCGGAGCGTAAAACCCTACGTCCACGAGAGCTGTATTGCTCGGGGCTTAGAACCAGAGTTCTAAGCTTGAAGGTCTGGATGAACTGAGTGTGTAGTCGGGGTCGAAATGAGCCGAACCCCTTGCAACGCTGCCTACCTGAGTCTTTTATACTTCAATACTCGGACGGCTTACAAGGTGGGCCCCGGAGCCCGACAGGTGGCCTCGGGGTGATTTCCTGCCATCTACCATATCTTGCAGTGAATGCTGGTAGCTTTCTTGGCTGTGGCTTCTTAGTCGTCGACCTGCCGTCCTGCCCGCGCCGCAAGCTAGGCGTAGTGGTTGATGATGGCAGGGACGACAGGGCATGTCTGGTCGCTGTGTTTATTGGTCTGCAGCCTCTGACACAGCATGCATGTCTTTACCGTGACGTGACGGGCCACAGCGCCACCTGACGGGGGCGCGCTGCATCTCCGTGTCTTGGGAAGGCGCGGGTCTTGAATGCCTTGATCGGACAAGGCATGGCGTACCTTTACTCCTGCTTCCTACCGAACCGGGGTGGGCAGCACGACTCTGCTTGCCACGTGGCGGGCTCGGGGCTCACCTCTGAGGATAGGGGAGGCCCGACCCCGCTAGACACGTGGCGCCTTCGGATCTCACCCTTGCGGAGGGTGCGAGGTCCGGCTCTGCTGGCCACGTGGCGGGCCCGGGGCTCACCTCTGAGAAGAGGGGAGGCCCGGCTCCGCTAGACACGTGGCACCTTCGGAGCTCACCCCTGCGGAGGGGCCGAGGTCCGGCTCTGCTGGCCACGTGGCGGGCCCTGGGCTCGCCTCTGAGGAGAGGGGAGGCCCGGCCCTGCTGGACATGTGGCGCTTAGGTATGCCAATATAACACATAACTGGCAACGATAAGAAAAATCACGGGCTACAAAAATGAATTTACGACGAGTTTTGCTAGAACTTGTCGTTTTTGGTAAGAAACAAAGGCTAACCCCTTTGCATTTTTTGTGAAATTTTGAATTTTTTCTGAAATGATTCAAAGTTTAGGTATCACAATATAACACGTAACTGACAAAGATAAGAAGCTTCACGGGCGAGAAAAATAAATTTTTGACAAATTTTGATGAAAATTGCCATTTCTCGTAAAAAGCAAAGGCTAACGCCTTTGGATTTTTGTAAAATTTTAATTTTCTCTGAAATGCTTTAAAATTTAGTTATGAAAATATTACGCGTATCAGACAAAGATAAGAATTCACGGGCAAGAAAAATGAATTTACGACGAGTTTTGATTCACAAGCGAGAAAAATGAATTTACGGCGAGTGTTGATGAAAATTGTCGTTTTTTGTAGAAAAGCAAAGGCTAACCCCTTTGGATTTTTTGGTGAAATTTTGATTTTTTTCCGAAATGCTTCAAAATTTAAGTATGACAATATAACACGTATATTACAAAAATAAGAAGCTTCACGGGCGAGAAAAATGAATTTACGACGAATTTTGATGAAAGCTGCCATTTTTTGAGAAAAAACAAAGCCTAACCCTTTGGATTTTTGTGAAATTTTAATTTTTTCCGAAATGCTTCAAAATTTTGGTATGACATATAACGCGTATCTGACAAAGATAAGAAGCGTCACGGATGAGAAAAATAAATTTACTGGTACTTGTTATTTTTGATAAAAACACAAAGGCTAACCCCCTTTGGATTTTTTGTGAAATTTTGATTTTTTCTGAAATGCTTCAAAATTTATGTATGAAAATATAACGTGTATCTAACAAATATAAGAAGCTTCACGGGCAAGAAAAATGAATTTACGGCGAGTTTTGATTCACGAGGGAGAAAAATGAATTTACGGCGAGTGTTGATGAAAATTGTCGTTTTTGGTAGAAAAGCAAAGGCTAACCCCTTTGGATTTTTTTGTGAAATTTTTATTTTTTCTAAAATATTTCAAAATTTAGTTATGACAATATAACACGTAACTGATGAAGATAAGAAGCTTCACGGGCGAGAAAAATGAATTTACGACGAATTTTGATGAAAATTGCCGTTTTTGATAAAAAGCAAAGGCTAACCCCTTTGAATCTTTTGTGAAATTTTGGTATGACAATATAAGCGTATCCGACAAATATAAGAAGCGTCACGGTCGAGAAAAAATGAATTTACAACGAGTTTTGATGGACCTTGTCATTTTTGGTAGAAAAACAAAGGCTAACCCCTTTGGATTTTTTGTGAAATTTTGATTTTTTCCGAAATGCTTCAAAATTTAGGTATGAAAACATAACACGTATCTGACAAAGATAAGAAGCCTAACGGGCAAGAAAAATGAATTTACGGTGAGTTTTGAGTCATGTGCGAGAAAAATGAATTAACGGTGAATTGTCGTTTTTGGTAAAAAAAGCAAAGGTTAACCCCTTTGGATTTTTTTTGTGAAATTTTGATTTTTTCTGAAATGATTCAAAATTTAGGTATGACAATATAACACGTAACCGACAAATATAAGAAGATTCACGGGCGAGAAAAATGAATTTATGACAAATTTCGATGAAAATTGCCATTTTTGAGAAAAAGCAAAGGCTAACCCCTTTGGATTTTTTGTGAAATCTTGATTTTTTCTGAAATGCTTAAAAATTTTGGTATGACAATATAACGCATATGTGACAAAGATAAGAAGCTTCACAGGTTACGACGAGTTTTGATGGAACTTGTCTTTTTTAGTAAAAAAACAAAGGCTAACCCCTTTGGATTTTTTATGAAATTTTGATTTTTTTCCGAAATTCTTCAAAATTTAGATATGACAACATAACGCGTATCTAACAAAGATAAGAAGCCTAACGAGAGAGAAAAATAAATTTACGACGAGTTTTGATTCACGGGCGAGAAAAATGAATTTACAGCGAGTGTTGATGAAAATTGTCGTTTTTGGTAAAAAAAGCAAAGGCTAACCCCTTTGGATTTCTTTGTGAAATTTTGATTTTTTTCTGAAATGATTCAAAATTTAGGTATGACAATATAACACGTAACTGACAAAGATAAGAAGATTCACGGGCGAGAAAAATGAATTTATAATAAATTTCGATGAAAATTACCATTTTTGAGAAAAAGCAAAGGCTAACCCCTTTGGATTTTTTGTGAAATCTTGATTTTTTCTGAAATGCTTAAAAATTTTGGTATGACAATATAAGCGTCTCTGACAAAGATAAGAAGCTTCACAGGTTACGACGAGTTTTGATGGAACTTGTCTTTTTTAGTAAAAAAACAAAGGCTAACCCCTTTAGATTTTTTGTGAAATTTTGATTTTTTTTCGAAATTCTTCAAAATTTAGATATGACAACATAACGCGTATCTGACAAAGATAAGAAGCCTAACGAGAGAGAAAAATGAATTTACGACGAGTTTTGATTCACGGGCGAGAAAAATGAATTTACGGCGAGTGTTGATGAAAATTGTCGTTTTTGGTAAAAAAGCAAAGGCTAACCCCTTTGGATTTCTTTGTGAAATTTTGATTTTTTTCTGAAATGATTCAAAATTTAGGTATGACAACATAACGCGTATCTAACAAAGATAAGAAGCCTAACGAGAGAGAAAAATAAATTTACGACGAGTTTTGATTCACGGGCGAGAAAAATGAATTTACAGCGAGTGTTGATGAAAATTGTCGTTTTTGGTAAAAAAAGCAAAGGCTAACCCCTTTGGATTTCTTTCTGAAATTTTGATTTTTTTCTGAAATGATTCAAAATTTAGGTATGACAATATAACACGTAACTGACAAAGATAAGAAGATTCACGGGCGAGAAAAATGAATTTATGATAAATTTCGATGAAAATTACCATTTTTGAGAAAAAGCAAAGGCTAACCCCTTTGGATTTTTTGTGAAATCTTGATTTTTTCTGAAATGCTTAAAAATTTTGGTATGACAATATAAGCGTATCTGACAAAGATAAGAAGCTTCACGGGTTACGATGAGTTTTGATGGAACTTGTCTTTTTTAGTAAAAAAACAAAGGCTAACCCCTTTAGATTTTTTGTGAAATTTTGATTTTTTTTCGAAATTCTTCAAAATTTAGATATGACAACATAACGCGTATCTGACAAAGATAAGAAGCCTAACGAGAGAGAAAAATGAATTTACGACGAGTTTTGATTCACGGGCGAGAAAAATGAATTTACAGCGAGTGTTGATGAAAATTGTCGTTTTTGGTAAAAAAGCAAAGGCTAACCCCTTTGGATTTCTTTGTGAAATTTTGATTTTTTTCTGAAATGATTCAAAATTTAGGTATGACAATATAACACGTAATTGACAAAGATAAGAAGATTCACGGGCGAGAAAAATGAATTTATGATAAATTTCGATGAAAATTGCCATTTTTGAGAAAAAGCAAAGGCTAACCCCTTTGGATTTTTGTGAAATCTTGATTTTTTCTGAAATGCTTAAAAATTTTAGTATGACAATATAAGCGTATCTGACAAAGATAAGAAGCCTAACCACTTTAAATTTTTTTGGTAGAAAAGCAAAGGCTAACCACTTTAAATTTTTTTGTAAATTTTTGATTTTTTCTGAAATGCTTCAAAATTCAGGTATGCTAATATAACACGTAACTGACGAAGATAAGAAGCTTCACGGGCGAGAAAAAAAATAAATTTATGACGAATTTTGATGGAAATTAATATTTTTGAGAAAAAGCAAATGCTAACCCCTTTGGATTTTTTTTGTGAAATTTTGATTTTTCCGAAATGCTTAAAAATTTTCTGTATGACAATATAACGCGTATCTGACAAAGATAAGAAGCTTCACGGTTGAGAAAAATTAATTTACGACGAGTTTTGATGGAACTTATCGTTTTTGGTAAAAAAACAAAGGCTAACCCCTTTGGATTTTTTGTGAAGTTTTGATTTTTTCCGAAATGCTTCAGAGTTTAGGTATGACAATATAACACGTAACTGACAAAGATAAGAAGCTTCACGGGCGAGAAAAATAAATTTTTTATGAATTTTGATGAAAATTGCCGTTTTTGGTAAAAAGAAAAGGCTAACTCCTTTGTATTTTTTGTGAATATTTGATTTTTTTCCGAAATACTTCAAAATTTAGGTATGAAAATATATCGTGTATCTGAAAAAGATAAGAAGCGTCACGGGCGAGAAAAATGAATTTACGACGAATTTTGATGGAAATTGCCGTTTTTGAGAAAAATCAAAGGCTAACCCCTTTGGATTTTTTTGTGAAATTTTGATTTTTCCAAAATGCTTCAAAATTTCGGTATGACAATATAGCGCGTGTCTTACAAAGATAAGAAGCATCACGGGTGAGAAAATGAATTTACGATGAGTTTTTATGGAACTTGTCGTTTTTGGTAAAAAAACAAAGGCTAACACGTATAAATTTTGATTTTTTTGAAATGCTTCAAAATTTAGGTATGAAAATATAACACGTATATGGCAAAGATAAGAAGCTCCACGGGCAAGAAAAATGAATTTACAGCGGGTTTTGTTTCACGGGTGAGAAAAATAAATTTATGGAGAGTGTTGATGAAAATCACCGTTTTTCGTAAAAAGCAAAGGCTAACCCCTTTGGATTTTTTGTGAAATTTTAATTTTTTTCTGAAATGATTCAAAATTTAGATTTGACAATATAACATGTAACTGACAAAGATAAGAAGCTTCACGGGCGAGAAAAATTAATTCATGAAGAATTTTAATAAAAATTGCAGTTTTTGAGAAAAAGCAAAGGCTAACCCCTTTGGATTTGATGTGAAATTTTGATTTTTTTCCGAAATGCTTCAAAATTAAGGTATGACAATAGAACGCGTATATGAGAAAGATAAGAAGCTTTACGGGCGAGAAAAATGAATTTACGACGAGTTTTGATGGAACTTGTCGTTCTTGGTAAAAAATAGGCTAACCCCTTTGGATTTTTTTGTGAAATTTAGATTTTTTCTGAAATGCTTTAAAATTTAGGTATGACAATATAACACGTAACTAACAAAGATAAGAAGCTTCACAGACGAGAAAAATGAATTTATGACAAATTTTGATGAAAATTGCAGTTTTTGAGAAAAAGCAAAGGCTAACCCCTTTGGATTTTTTGTGATATTTTGATTTTTTCCGAAAGGCTTAAATTTTGGTATGACAATATAATGCATATCTGACAAAGATAAGAAGCTTCACGGGCGAGAAAAATAAATTTACGACGAGTTTTGATTGAACTTATCGTTTTTGTAGAAAAGTAAAAGCTAACCCCTTTGGATTTTTTTGTGAATTTTTTATTTTAACCGAAATGCTTTAAAATTTAGGTATACCTATATAACATGTAACTGAGAAAGATAAGAAGCATCACGGGCGAGAAAAAATTAATTTACGATGAGTTTTGATGGAACTTATCGTTTTTGGTAAGAAACAAAGGCTAACCCCTTTGGATTTTTTGTGAAACTTTGATTTTTTTCTGAAATGCTTAAATGTTTAGGTATGACAATATAACTCGTAACTGACAAAGATAAGAAGCTTCACGGGCGAGAAAAATGAATTTTTGATGAATTTTGATGAAAATTGCCGTTTTTGGTAAAAAGCAAAGGCTAACCCCTTTGGATTTTTTGTGAAACTTTGATTTTTTCCAAAATGCTTAAATGTTTAGGTATGACAATATAATACGTAACTGACAAAGATAAGAAGCTTCACGGGCGAAAAAAATAATTTTTTGACGAATTTTGATGAAAATTGTCGTTTTTGGTAATAAGCAAATGCTACCCCTATGGATTTTTTTGTGAAATTTAGATTTTTCCAAAATGCTTCAAAATTTAGGTATGAAAATATAATGCATATCTGACAAATATAAAAAGCTTCAAGGGTAAGAAAAATGAATTTACGGCGAGTTTTGATTCACGAGCGAGAAAAATGAATTTATGGCGAGTGTTGATGAAAATTGTCGTTTTTGGTAGAAAAGCAAAGGCTAACCCCTTTGGATTTTTGGTGAAACTTTGATTTTTTTTCCGAAATGCTTAAATGTTTAGGTATGACAATATAATACGTAACTGACAAAGATAAGAAGCTTCACGGGCGAAAAAAATAATTTTTTGACGAATTTTGATGAAAATTGTCGTTTTTGGTAATAAGCAAAGGCTACCCCTATGGATTTTTTGTGAAATTTAGATTTTTCCAAAATGCTTCAAAATTTAGGTATGAAAATATAATGCGTATCTGACAAATATAAAAAGCTTCAAGGGTAAGAAAAATGAATTTACGGCGAGTTTTGATCCACGAGCGAGAAAAATGAATTTATTGCGAGTGTTGATGAAAATTGTCGTTTTTGGTAGAAAAGCAAAGGCTAACCCCTTTGGATTTTTTGTGAAATTTTGATTTTTTACGAAATGCTTCAAAATTTAGGTATGACATATAACACGTAAATGACAAAGATAAGAAGCTTCACGGGCAAGAAAAATGAATTTACGATGAATTTTGATGAAAATTGTCGTTTTTGAGAAAAAGCAAAGGCTAACCCCTTTGGATTTTTTTGTGAAATTTAGATTTTTTATAAAAGGCTTTAAAATTTCAGTATGACAATATCACACATATCTGACAAAGATAAGAAGCTTCACGGGACAGAAAAATGAATTTACGACGAGTTTTTGATGGAACTTATCGTTTTAGGTAAAAACAAAGGCTAACCCCTTTGGATTTTTTGTGAAATTTTGATTTTTTCCGAAATGCTTCAAAATTTAGGTATGAAAACATAACGCGTATCTGACAAAGATAAGAAGCTTCACGGGCAAGAAAAATGAATTTACGGTGAGTTTTGATTCACGGGCGAGGAAAATGAATTTACGGCGAGTGTTGATGAAATTTGTCGTTTTTGGTAGAAAAGCAAAGGCTAACCCTTATAAAAATTTTTGTGTTTTGATTTTTTTTTCTGAAATGCTTCAAAATTTAGGTATGACAATATAAAACGTAACTGACAAAGATAAGAAGCTTCACGGGCGAGAAAAAAATAAATTTACGTCGAATTTTGATGAAAATTGCTGTTTTTGAGAAAAAGCAAAGGCTAACCCTTTTTGATTTTTTGTGAAATTTTTATTTTTCCGAAATGCTTAAAAATTTCTGTATGACAATATAATGCGTATCTGACAAAGATAAGAAGCTTCACGGTTGAGGAAAATTAATTTACGACGAGTTTTGATGGAACATGTCATTTTTGGTAAAAAACAAAGGCTAACCCCTTTGGATTTTTTGTGAAGTTTTGATTTTTTCCGAAATGCTTCAAAGTTTAGGTATGACAATATAACACGTAACTTAGAAAGGTAAGAAGCTTCACGAGCGAGAAAAATGATTTTTTGATGAAAATTGCCATTTTTGGAAAAAAGAAAAGGCGAACTCCTTTGTATTTTTTGTGAAATTTTGATTTTTTTTGAAATGCTTCAAAATTTAGGTATGAAAATATAACGCGTATCTGACAAAGATAAGAAGCGTAACGGGCGAGAAAATGAATTTATGACGAGTTTTGATGGAACTTATCGTTTTTGGTAAAAAACAAAGGCTAACCCCTTTTGATTTTTTTGTGAAATTTTGATTTTTTCCGAAGGGCTTCAAGATAAGAAGCTTTATGGGCAAGAAAAATGAATTTACGACGAGTTTTGATTCACGGGTGAGAAAAATGAATTTATGAAGAGTGTTGATAAAAATTATCGTTTTTGTTAGAAAAGCAAAGGCTAACCCATTTGGATTTTTTGTGAAATTTTGATTTTTTTCTGAAATGCTTCAAAATTTAGGTATGACAATATAACACATAACTGACAAAGATAAGAAGCTTCACGGGCGAGAAAAATGAATTTACGATGAGTTTTGATGCCATTTTTGAGAAAAATCATAGGCTAACCCCTTTGGATTTTTTTGTGAAATTTTGTTTTTTTTCTGAAATACTTAAAAATTTTGGTATGACAATAAAACGCGTATCTTACAAAGATAAGAAGCTTCACGGGAGAGAAAAATGAGTTTACGATGAATTTTTGATGAAAATTGCCGTTTTTGAAAAAAGCAAAGGCGTCCCTTTGGATTTTATGTGGAATTTTGATTTTTTTCCGAAATGCTTCAAAGTTTAGGTATGACAATATAACACGTAAGATAAGAAGCATCACGGGCGAGAAAAATTAAATTTTGATGAATTTCAATGAAAATTGCAATCTTTGGTAAAAAGAAAAGGCTAACCCCTTTGTATTTTTTGTGAAATTTTGATTTTTTTCGAAATGCTTCAAAATTTATGTATGAAAATATAACGCATATATGACAAAGATAAGAAGCTTCACGGGCAAGAAAAATGAACTTACGGCGAGTTTTGATTCACGGGCAAGAAAAATGAATTTACAGCGAGTGTTGATGAAAATTGTCGTTTTTGGTAGAAAAGCAAAAGCTAACCCCTTTGGATTTTTTGTGATTTTTTTATTTTATTCGAAATGCTTCAAACTTTAAGTATGCCAATACAACACGTAACTGACAAAGATAAAAAACATAACAGGCGAGAAAAATGAATTTACGACGAGTTTTGATGGAACTTGTCGTTTTTGGTAAGAAACAAAGGCTAAACCCTTTGTATTTTTTTGTGAAATTTTGATTTTTTTTCTGAAATGCTTCAATGTTTAGGTATGACAATATAACATGTAACTGAAAAAGATAATAAGCTTCACGGGCGAGAAAAATGATATTTTGATGAATTTTGATGAAAATCATCGTTTATGGTAGAAAAGCAAAGGCTAACCCCTTTGTATTTTTCGTGAAATTTAGATTTTTTCCAAAATGCTTCAAAATTTAAGTATAACAATATAACACGTAACTAACAAAGATAAGAAGCTTCACAGGCGAGAAAAATGAATTTACGACGAGTTTTGATGAAAATTGCCGTTTTTGGTAAAAAGCAAAGGCGAACCCCTTTGGATTTTGTTGTGAAATTCTGAAATGCTTCAAAATTTAGGTATGACAATATAACGCGTATCTGACAAAGATAAGAAGCTTCGTGGGCGAGAAAAATGAATTTACGACGAGTTTTGATGGAACTTGTCATTTTTGGTAGAAAAACAAAGGCTAACCCCTTTGGATTTTTTTGCTAAATTTTGATTTTTTCTGAAATGCTTAAAACTTTTCGTATGACAAAATAACACGTATCAGACAAAGATAAGAAGCTTCACGGGCAAAAAAATGAATTTACGATGAGTTTTGATGGAACTTGTCGTTTTTGGTAAAAAAACAAAGGCTAACCCCTTTGTATTTTTTGTGAAATTTTGATTTTTCCGAAATGCTTCAAAATTTAGGTATGAAAGTATAACGCTTATCTGAGAAAGATAAGAAGCTTCACTGTCAAGAAAAATGAATTTCTAGCGAGTTTTGATTCACGGGTGAGAAAAATGAATTTATGGCGAGTGTTGATGAAAATTGTCGTTTTTGGTAGAAAAGCACAGGCTAACCCCTTTGGATTTTTTTGTGAAATTTTGATTTTTTCTGAAATGCTTCAAAATTTAGGTATGATCTTATAACACGTAACTGACAAGGATAAGAAGCTTCACGGGCGAGAAAAAATGAATTTATGATGAATTTTGTTGAAAATTGCCGTTTTTTAAAAAAACCAAAGGCTAACACCTTTGGATTTTTTGTGAAATTTAGATTTTTTTCTGAAATTCTTAAAAATTTTGGTATGACAATATAACGCGTATCTGACAAAGATAAGAAGCTTTTCGGGCGACAAAAATGAATTTACGATGAGTTTTGATGGAACTTGTCGCTTTTGGTAGAAAAACAAAGGCTAACCCCTTTGGATTTTTTGTGAAATTTTGATTTTTTCTGAAATGCTTCCAAATTTAGCTATGAAAGTATAACGCTTATATGACAAAGATAAGAAGCTTCACGGGCGAGAAAAATGAATTTACGATGAGTTTTGATGGAACTTGTCGTTTTTGGTAGCAAAACAAAGACTAACCCCTTTGGATTTTTTGTGAAATTTTTATTTTTTTTCGAAATGCTTCAAAATTTAGGTATGAAAGTATAATGCTTAACTGACAAAGATAAGAAGCTTCACGGTAAAGAAAAATGAATTTGCAGCGAGTTTTGATTCACGGGTGAGAAAAATGAATTTATGGCGAGTGTTGATGAAAATTGTCGTTTTTGGTAGAAAAGCAAAGGCTAACCCCTTTGGATATTTTTTTGTAAAATTTTTATTTTTTCCGAAATGCTTCGAAATTTAGGTATGACACAATAACACGTATCTGACAAAGATAACAAGCTTCACGGGCGAGAAAAATGAATTTACGCTGAGTTTTTATTCACGGGAGAGAAAAATGAATTTATGGCGAGTGTTGATGAAAATTGTCGTTTTTGGTAGAAAAGCAAAGGCTAACCCCTTTGGTTTTTTTTGTGAAATTTTGATTTTTTCTGAAATGCTTCAAAATTTAGGTATGACAATATAACACGTAACTGACAAAGATAAGAAGCTTCACGGGCGAGAAAAATGAATTTATGACAAATTTTGTTGAAAATTGCCGTTTTTTAAAAAAACCAAAGGCTAACTCCTTTGGATTTTTTCTGAAATTTTGATTTTTTCCGAAATGCTTAAAATTTTTGGTATGACAATATAACGCGTATCTGACAAAGATAAGAAGCCTCACGGGCGAGAAATATGAATTTACGATGAGTTTTGATGGAACTTGTCGTTTTAAGTAGAAAAACAAAAGCTAACCCCTTTGGATTTTTTATGAAATTTTGATTTTTTTCCGAAATGCTTCAAAATTTAGGTATGAAAGTATAACGGTTATCTGACAAAGATAAGAAGCTTCACGGTCAAGAAAAATAAATTTACAGCTAGATTTGATTCACGAGTGAGAAAAATGAATTTATGGCGAGTGTTGATGAAAATTGTCATTTTTGTTAGAAAAGCAAAGGCTAACCCCTTTGGATTTTTTTTGTGAAATTTCGATTTTTTGCAAAATGCTTCAAAATTTAGGTATGACAATATAACACGTAACTGATAAAGATAAGAAGTTTCACGGGCGAGAAAAATGAATTTACGACGAGTTTTTATTCACGGGTGAGAAAAATGAATTTATGGCGAGTGTTGATGAAAATTGTCGTTTTTGGTAGAAAAGCAAAGGCTAACCCCTTTGGATTTTTTTGTGAAATTTTGATTTTCTCTGAAATGCATCAAAATTCAGGTATGACAATATAACATGTAACTAACAAAGATAATAAGCTTCACGGGCGAGAAAAATGAATTTTGTAGAAAATTGCCGTTTTTGAGAAAAATCAAAGGCTAACCCCTTTGGATTTTTTGTGAAATTTTGATTTTTTCCGAAATGCTTAAAAATTTTGGTATGACAATATAACGCGTATCTGACAAAGATAAGAAGCTTCACGGGCGAGAAAAATGAATTTACGATGAGTTTTGATGGAACTTGTCGTTTTTGGTAGAAAAACAAAGGCTAACACCTTTGGATTTTTTGTGAAATTTTGATTTTTTCTGAAATGCATCAAAATTTAGGTACGACAATATAACACTTAACTGACTAAGATAAGAAAAATGAATTTACGACGAGTTTTGATGGAACTTGTCGTTTTTGGTAGAAAAACAAAGGCTAACCCCTTTGGATTTTTTGTGAAATTTTGATTTTTTCCGAAATGCTTCAAAATTTGGGTATGAAAGTATAACGCTTATCTGAGAAAGATGAGAAGCTTCACTGTCAAGAAAAATGAATTTCTAGCGAGTTTTGATTCACGGGTGAGAAAAATGAATTTATGGCGAGTGTTGATGAAAATTGTCGTTTTTGGTAGAAAAGCACAGGCTAACCCCTTTGGATTTTTTTGTGAAATTTTGATTTTTTCTGAAATGCTTCAAAATTTAGGTATGATCTTATAACACGTAACTGACAAGGATAAGAAGCTTCACGGGCGAGAAAAAATGAATTTATGATGAATTTTGTTGAAAATTGCCGTTTTTTAAAAAAACCAAAGGCTAACACCTTTGGATTTTTTGTGAAATTTAGATTTTTTTCTGAAATTCTTAAAAATTTTGGTATGACAATATAACGCGTATCTGACAAAGATAAGAAGCTTTTCGGGCGAGAAAAATGAATTTACGATGAGTTTTGATGGAACTTGTCGCTTTTGGTAGAAAAACAAAGGCTAACCCCTTTGGATTTTTTGTGAAATTTTGATTTTTTCTGAAATGCTTCCAAATTTAGCTATGAAAGTATAACGCTTATATGACAAAGATAAGAAGCTTCACGGGCGAGAAAAATGAATTTACGATGAGTTTTGATGGAACTTGTCGTTTTTGGTAGCAAAACAAAGACTAACCCCTTTGGATTTTTTGTGAAATTTTTATTTTTTTTCGAAATGCTTCAAAATTTAGGTATGAAAGTATAATGCTTAACTGACAAAGATAAGAAGCTTCACGGTAAAGAAAAATGAATTTGCAGCGAGTTTTGATTCACGGGTGAGAAAAATGAATTTATGGCGAGTGTTGATGAAAATTGTCGTTTTTGGTAGAAAAGCAAAGGCTAACCCCTTTGGATATTTTTTTGTAAAATTTTTATTTTTTCCGAAATGCTTCGAAATTTAGGTATGACACAATAACACGTAACTGACAAAGATAACAAGCTTCACGGGCGAGAAAAATGAATTTACGCTGAGTTTTTATTCACGGGAGAGAAAAATGAATTTATGGCGAGTGTTGATGAAAATTGTCGTTTTTGGTAGAAAAGCAAAGGCTAACCCCTTTGGTTTTTTTTGTGAAATTTTGATTTTTTCTGAAATGCTTCAAAATTTAGGTATGACAATATAACACGTAACTGACAAAGATAAGAAGCTTCACGGGCGAGAAAAATGAATTTATGACAAATTTTGTTGAAAATTGCCGTTTTTTAAAAAAACCAAAGGCTAACTCCTTTGGATTTTTTCTGAAATTTTGATTTTTTCCGAAATGCTTAAAATTTTTGGTATGACAATATAACGCGTATCTGACAAAGATAAGAAGCCTCACGGGCGAGAAATATGAATTTACGATGAGTTTTGATGGAACTTGTCGTTTTAAGTAGAAAAACAAAAGCTAACCCCTTTGGATTTTTTATGAAATTTTGATTTTTTTCCGAAATGCTTCAAAATTTAGGTATGAAAGTATAACGGTTATCTGACAAAGATAAGAAGCTTCACGGTCAAGAAAAATAAATTTACAGCTAGATTTGATTCACGAGTGAGAAAAATGAATTTATGGCGAGTGTTGATGAAAATTGTCATTTTTGTTAGAAAAGCAAAGGCTAACCCCTTTGGATTTTTTTTGTGAAATTTCGATTTTTTGCAAAATGCTTCAAAATTTAGGTATGACAATATAACACGTAACTGATAAAGATAAGAAGTTTCACGGGCGAGAAAAATGAATTTACGACGAGTTTTTATTCACGGGTGAGAAAAATGAATTTATGGCGAGTGTTGATGAAAATTGTCGTTTTTGGTAGAAAAGCAAAGGCTAACCCCTTTGGATTTTTTTGTGAAATTTTGATTTTCTCTGAAATGCATCAAAATTCAGGTATGACAATATAACATGTAACTAACAAAGATAATAAGCTTCACGGGCGAGAAAAATGAATTTTGTAGAAAATTGCCGTTTTTGAGAAAAATCAAAGGCTAACCCCTTTGGATTTTTTGTGAAATTTTGATTTTTTCCGAAATGCTTAAAAATTTTGGTATGACAATATAACGCGTATCTGACAAAGATAAGAAGCTTCACGGGCGAGAAAAATGAATTTACGATGAGTTTTGATGGAACTTGTCGTTTTTGGTAGAAAAACAAAGGCTAACACCTTTGGATTTTTTGTGAAATTTTGATTTTTTCTGAAATGCATCAAAATTTAGGTACGACAATATAACACTTAACTGACAAAGATAAGAAAAATGAATTTACGACGAGTTTTGATGGAACTTGTCGTTTTTGGTAGAAAAACAAAGGCTAACCCCTTTGGATTTTTTGTGAAATTTTGATTTTTTCCGAAATGCTTCAAAATTTGGGTATGAAAGTATAACGCTTATCTGAGAAAGATGAGAAGCTTCACTGTCAAGAAAAATGAATTTCTAGCGAGTTTTGATTCACGGGTGAGAAAAATGAATTTATGGCGAGTGTTGATGAAAATTGTCGTTTTTGGTAGAAAAGCACAGGCTAACCCCTTTGGATTTTTTTGTGAAATTTTGATTTTTTCTGAAATGCTTCAAAATTTAGGTATGATCTTATAACACGTAACTGACAAGGATAAGAAGCTTCACGGGCGAGAAAAAATGAATTTATGATGAATTTTGTTGAAAATTGCCGTTTTTTAAAAAAACCAAAGGCTAACACCTTTGGATTTTTTGTGAAATTTAGATTTTTTTCTGAAATTCTTAAAAATTTTGGTATGACAATATAACGCGTATCTGACAAAGATAAGAAGCTTTTCGGGCGAGAAAAATGAATTTACGATGAGTTTTGATGGAACTTGTCGCTTTTGGTAGAAAAACAAAGGCTAACCCCTTTGGATTTTTTGTGAAATTTTGATTTTTTCTGAAATGCTTCCAAATTTAGCTATGAAAGTATAACGCTTATATGACAAAGATAAGAAGCTTCACGGGCGAGAAAAATGAATTTACGATGAGTTTTGATGGAACTTGTCGTTTTTGGTAGCAAAACAAAGACTAACCCCTTTGGATTTTTTGTGAAATTTTTATTTTTTTTCGAAATGCTTCAAAATTTAGGTATGAAAGTATAATGCTTAACTGACAAAGATAAGAAGCTTCACGGTAAAGAAAAATGAATTTGCAGCGAGTTTTGATTCACGGGTGAGAAAAATGAATTTATGGCGAGTGTTGATGAAAATTGTCGTTTTTGGTAGAAAAGCAAAGGCTAACCCCTTTGGATATTTTTTTGTAAAATTTTTATTTTTTCCGAAATGCTTCGAAATTTAGGTATGACACAATAACACGTAACTGACAAAGATAACAAGCTTCACGGGCGAGAAAAATGAATTTACGCTGAGTTTTTATTCACGGGAGAGAAAAATGAATTTATGGCGAGTGTTGATGAAAATTGTCGTTTTTGGTAGAAAAGCAAAGGCTAACCCCTTTGGTTTTTTTTGTGAAATTTTGATTTTTTCTGAAATGCTTCAAAATTTAGGTATGACAATATAACACGTAACTGACAAAGATAAGAAGCTTCACGGGCGAGAAAAATGAATTTATGACAAATTTTGTTGAAAATTGCCGTTTTTTAAAAAAACCAAAGGCTAACTCCTTTGGATTTTTTCTGAAATTTTGATTTTTTCCGAAATGCTTAAAATTTTTGGTATGACAATATAACGCGTATCTGACAAAGATAAGAAGCCTCACGGGCGAGAAATATGAATTTACGATGAGTTTTGATGGAACTTGTCGTTTTAAGTAGAAAAACAAAAGCTAACCCCTTTGGATTTTTTATGAAATTTTGATTTTTTTCCGAAATGCTTCAAAATTTAGGTATGAAAGTATAACGGTTATCTGACAAAGATAAGAAGCTTCACGGTCAAGAAAAATAAATTTACAGCTAGATTTGATTCACGAGTGAGAAAAATGAATTTATGGCGAGTGTTGATGAAAATTGTCATTTTTGTTAGAAAAGCAAAGGCTAACCCCTTTGGATTTTTTTTTGTGAAATTTCGATTTTTTGCAAAATGCTTCAAAATTTAGGTATGACAATATAACACGTAACTGATAAAGATAAGAAGTTTCACGGGCGAGAAAAATGAATTTACGACGAGTTTTTATTCACGGGTGAGAAAAATGAATTTATGGCGAGTGTTGATGAAAATTGTCGTTTTTGGTAGAAAAGCAAAGGCTAACCCCTTTGGATTTTTTTGTGAAATTTTGATTTTCTCTGAAATGCATCAAAATTCAGGTATGACAATATAACATGTAACTAACAAAGATAATAAGCTTCACGGGCGAGAAAAATGAATTTATGATGAGTTTTGATGGAACTTGTCGTTTTTTGTAGAAAAACAAAGGCTAACCCCTTTGGATTTTTTTGTGTAATTTTTATTTTTTTCGAAATGCTTCAAAATTTAGATATGAAAGTATAATGCTTAACTGACAAAGATAAGAAGCTTCACGGTAAATAAAAATGAATTTGCAGCGAGTTTTGATGAAAAGCAAAGGCTAACCCCTTTGGATATTTTTTTAAAATTTTGATTTTTTCCGAAATGCATCGAAA